>CM070738.1:26270777-26635777 GCA_036346245.1 Bonia amplexicaulis | reverse complement strand
AATTTTCAAAATACATATCCAAATGATTTGAAACTTTGTACACACCTTGATGAGGATCTCAGGAGCCTAATCCATCCAAGTATCACAATGATCTTAGCTAAAGTTCTAACTTTTCCTCAAGACAATCAATGTTCCATCAAAATCGGGCAAAACTCCGAAATATGATTTTCTCATGCGTTAAGTATGGCCAAGATGGCTCTAGATGAGTTCCCACATATCATAGCAAGTAAGAACATCCAAAGATTCATGACCAAAAATCTAGGAACAATATTTCACTAGAAAGCCTCCAAATTGAACCAAATCATGCAATCTTTTAAGATTTTGCTATAGTTGGCCCCTAGATGGATGGAATGTAATCTTTATGAGGCATCTACATTACTTAGGCCCTGTTCTTTTCGGCTTCTAAAAGCTATTTTTGGTTTCTCTATACTAACTAGTTTTTAAACGGAGTATCTTTTTAAGATAGGGTTTACTAGTTAATTGTAGTATATACTGTACCGACTTCATTTATATCGGCAAAAACCACACGTGAGTTTCTGTTACTCTGTAATCTCTCGCACGAACAGCCCAAAAGCCGCAAGCCGCAGCTAAAAGCCACAAGCTGCAACCAAAAAGAACAAACCCTTACACATCCTTGGAACCTAGTAAGATCAAGAGGGAAGGAGAGAGGACAAAGACACCAACCAAAACAAGTGCAAAATCAACAAGAGCAAGGACACACCATATAGGATGAATAATATTGATCTATTGCAACTTGTAGCTATATGTTTTACAGTCAATCCACCACAGAGGACAAGCTCTCTCCCAAGAGCACTCACCCAAAGCTTCCCCTCCAAGGTAGTCTCTTTCAAACCCTAAATAATGGATGGTTGGTTGGTTAGCCACATGCCTTCAACCTCTCTTACTCATATAGATGGAGCAACCAGCCCACATCTTACTCTCATGGATACTATCCATTAGCACAACCGAGAAAATTCGTTAACCCCCCACACATCGGGTTTTACATTCATACATGCATACAAATGAGTAAATACAAGAGGCATGGGCCTCATGGGCATAATTATGCTAAACTATGGGCTTCTACAAGTATATAAAGAGATACTCTTTAACACCCCCTAAAACTTAAGGTGGATCTAACACATTTGAGTTTGAGAATATGAAGCCTATGGTGTTCTCTAGTTTGAGCCTTTATGAAAAAGTTTGCCACTTGAAGCTCCGAAGGAACATACTAGAGGTGAATAGTTGATTGTTGGCAATGAAAACGTATGAATGAAGCATCCACACCAATATGCTTGGTTAGCTCATGCTTGACAGGATCATTTGCAATCTTAATAGCAGCGATACTGTCACAAAGAAGGGACATGGGTGCATCAGACGGAACGCCAAGTTCAGCCAAAAGCCACCGAAGCTACATGAACTCTGATGTGGTAGTGGCAAGGGCTCGAAGCTCAGCCTCAGCGCTAGAACGGGACATTGCAGTCTATTTCATGGACTTCCAGGCAATGAGAGGTGCCAAAAAAAAGACAATAACTAATGACTGAGCGATGGTCAATAGGATCACTGGCCCAGGTGGAGTCGGAGTAAGCATGACGCTGAAGCTGATTAGAGTGAGCATAAAACAAACGACGAGATGTTGTCCCCCTTAAGTACCGAAGTACACGAAGTAAGTGACTATAATAAACTGAGGTAGGAGCACTGACAAACTGACTGAGAACATGAACTGCATGAGCAATATCAGGCCTAGTCACAGTGAGATACACAAGGCTACCTACAAGATGCCTGTAGCGAGAGAAATCCTTACGAGGGGTGCCATCAGTAGGACGCAGCTGCAAATGTAGCTCCATATGTATAGCAACAGTGCTTGTATCAGTAAGACCTGAGCGAGAGATCAAATCCTGAGTGTGCCGATGCTGAGAGATATGGTAGCCATCATCTGTATGATCAACCTCAATTCCCAGAAAGTAGCTAAGGGACCCTAGATCTGACATCTTAAACTGCTCACTCAATTTTGGCTTAACAAAGGAAATGTATTCTGAATCATCTCCAGTAATCAACATGTCATCCATATAGAGCAGAAGCAATGTACACCCATGCTTAGAGGTGTGAATGAAGAGCGCAAGGATGTTCACTAGGAGAGAAATCAGCAGCTCGAACCGCATAGCTAAAACGCTCAAACCAAGCACGAGGGGCTTGCTTTGAGTCCATAGAGAGCCTTTCGAAGGCGACATACATGCCCAGATGGAGCCTCAACACCAGGAGGTGGTTCCATGTAGACTTCCTCATGTAGATCACCATGAAGTCGTTCTTAACATCCATTTGAGAAATTTTCCATGACCAAACAGTAGCCACATCAACCAAAGTGCGAACTGTCATCATGTGAGCAACTGGAGCAAAGGTCTCATCATAATCTCAACAATGAGTTTGCTGAAAACTTCTAGCAACAAGTCGAGCCTTATACCGTTCCAAAGAACCATCTGGCCTAGTTTTTACCATGTACACCCATTTGCACGTGATAGGGACTGACTGAGGAGGTAATGGCACCAAATCCCATATATCATTATCCTTTAGGGCTACAAGCTCACTCAGGTAGTAGAACTGCCTCCTGATAAGTACTAGGCTCATGAGCTGCTCCTACACGGAAACCATATATGTCTGAATCTTAATGGAAGAACGAACACGAAGAGCATACCTCAATGTTTGAGAGGAGTCGTCAGTGCAGGGGTCAGTAGTACTAGCCAGAGGAGTAGAAGTCAAAAGAATAGGAAGCTTAGAATCAGATGAAACTCTGAGACGACGACTATAATGGAAAGGAAAAGTATCTAAAGGTGGAGCTGGTGAGGGGGAGAGAGAGAGGAACTTGTGAAGGTGGCTTTGGTGACAGAGATGATGGCAAATCAAAAACCGATTCATCTGGAGTGAAGATAGGTGGAAGAGAAAGAAATGAGGTAGACTAAGGAAGTTGAGGATGATGATTGAGTGGAAGAATAGAAGAAAGGTCGATCCTCAGCAAATGTGACATCTCGAGAAAATCGAATGCGGTGAGCAGAGGGATCATAGCAACGATAGCACTTGTGCTTAAGACTATACCCAAGAAAAACACATTCAATAGACTGATTAGTCAATTTGGTATGCTCACGAGGTGCTAAGAGAACATAGCAGATATAGCCAAAAACACGAAGATGGTCATACTTGGGAGAACCAAACACAAAAGGCTATGGATAGGTACTCCTCTTCCGAGTCAGAACGAAAAACACGAATAGCACTACAAATCTGTGTTTGAACCATGAGAGCAAAAGCTTGATATGTAGAAATCAATTGAGAATGATACTTCATGAAATAGACCCAAGTATACCAAGTATATCGAGAGAAATCATCATTAACCATGAGGGAGCCATCATTTGCCATGGTAGTAGAGAACAGCAGAGATGACGATCCTCTGCTCGACGGAGATGAAGAAGAGGCCGACGACGATTGGAAGACCTGGCGACTCGTCGGCGATGCGGCACAAACAAAGAAGAGGCAGAGCGTGACATTGGTGGAAGCAACGGAGACGGAGAAGGGCACATGGCAGCGTCCCGGTTGGAGTAGTTGGCAGGGTAGAAGTGTAGCCTTGGTACACGTTGAAGTTGGAGAGGAGCGTGACAATGGCGGGGTGAAGAAGCCGCATCGGCGATGGGTGGGGTGAAGAAACCGTACCACACGAAGCAGGCGACGCGCAAGTCAACCGGTGGGAAGGCTCTGGCGACGCAGCGGAAGAAGAGGCTGGTGGCAACGGGCGGGGTAGAGAAGCCGTCAACCGGCGGGAATGCGCTGGTGACGTAGTGAAAGCAGAGGCCGCTAGGGTTAGGGATTTGGAAGCCGCAGCTCTGGTCGATGGTGCCGGTCGACAAGGCGGCGGATGCCGGCGCCGACAAGGCCCTGATGGTCGACGTCACGTAGTTCGGCTACTTCAAGGTGCGCGGGAAGGAGATGCTGCCGGGGAAGCCCATTGTCGTCAAGGCCAAGCTTTGATACCATGTAATTGAGAAGAACTAATTTTCACTGTTAATTTTCACTGTTGATTATACAAGGGGTATGGGCCTAGCTATGCTAATACTATGGGCCCTATACAAGGAGATACTCTTAACATCTTTGATCTAAACCGCTCTCCCAGCGCCCTCCAAGCACCATGGTTTTGGTCGCATCGTCGTTTCTGGTATTTTGGATTCCCCGCCAAAACACCCTTGCTTTGTAGTAGACCTCAGCTCTTCTCCAAGCCTAGTCCATGGTCATCTCCTCCTTTGCAAGCAATCCCCATACCTGTAATGTGTAGGTTCACTAATGGCTCACGCATTGTCAAGTCTCTTCGTGTCGGTTCCCCCCAATCACACCTCATTTGCACCAACCGCACCATTCGATGAACCGTTGCTCAAACATTGCCTTCAACATCTCTTGTCTCTCCTATGCCTTGCTTGAGCTCAACAATCCCGCCCACTTGCTTGACCATACCTCAGCTCATTGCTGAGTCTAGTCTCGGTCCACGCCGTCGACCATGGTTGCTTCCAAGCTTTCTACACATCGAAGACCAATAAATTGTTTTCAGGCACAAGTTCTTCACAACTTGGCCCGCGTTAGTCGAAACATACTTTATGCACCATGAATGCAATGACCTAGGATTACAAAACTCAACCCACGACCATTTCTCACAAATTCCCAAAACCCTCTCGGCCATTTTCAGTCAAGACCGGTTTGACCACCATTGGGAGGTCGGTCAGACCGCTAACCCCGATCTGACCACCCCATGGCCGGTCTGACCATTGGGTTGAGCACCAGTAAACACTCTTTCTGAAATTTCGGTTAAACCCTATCTAGTTTTAACCCAGAACTCCATTTGAGGTGGCACCTAATGCAAAGATATTCTCAAACACACCTACATAAGTGTTTGGTGTTTATTTTTCAAAAAGGCATATGGCCGTTCTGACCGCTCCATAGTAGCCGGTTTGACGTTGCCAGGCTGGTTAGACCGCCACTGCCAGGCCGGTCAAACTAGTTGATACCTGATAGCAACCCTGAAAAAATGCAAACTTTAACAAATTCGAATTTCAATTCGACACGATTGCCAATTGTTCGGCACATATAAACATTGGACATTCTCAACATGGTTCTACAACTCACATGCTGTTAACCATCACCAGGGACCAGGGTGTTTCAAATGGCTGCCAAAACTTATGCCATGCAATAATATTAACTTAAAAAGGGACAAAGGCTTGGGCTGGTCCAGAAGGATCACTACTGATATTATCTTATGTTCAATCTCAGGTACTCACCGAAGACCTGCAGAAGTTCTTGGGATGGTTAATGTTTCTTATCGCGTGCGACCCACGGAATCTTTATGGGCATTAGCTCATGGGGGTCCAATGGCTTTACTACCACTGACTGTGAGCAATGTCAAGATGGATAACCTGGAACCTATACTTGGTGATTTGTCATTGTCTCTTGCTACCACTTCTCTTTCTGTTCCTATTTTCAGGATCATTTCTATGGCAATTCAGCATCCTGGAAATAAGGAAGAGCTATGCCGTACCCACGGACCAGAGCTTCTATCTCAAGTTTTACATTACATATTGGAAACACTAGCAAAACTGGAAAGTGGGAAGAAAGAGATACTGAGTGATGAGGAGCTTGTTTCTGCAATTGTATCTTTGTGTCGGTCTCAAGGAAATGATCATGGTCTAAAGGTGCAGCTGTTTAGCACTTTGCTGTTGGACCTGAAAATGTGGAGTTCATGCAACTATGTTTTGCAGAAAAAGCTTCTATCTTCACTTGCAGACATGGTTTTTGCAGAATCTGCTTGCATGCATGATGCAAATGCGTTGCAAATGCTTCTTGATGGATGCAGAAGGTGTTACTGGGTAATTCATGAAGCAGATTCAATCGATACCTTCACATTTACTGGAACCGAGAGACCTTTAGGAAAAGTGAATGCTCTCGTTGACGAGCTTTTGGTTGTTATTGAACTGTTGATAGGAGCAGCATCTTCTACACTGGCTTCTGATTATGTTCGTTGTTTGGTTGGATTTGTTGTTGACTGCCCACAACCTAACCAGGTAACTGGACTCGGCACTGTTAGTCTAGCACAACTTTACCTGCCAGTTGCCAGGAAGCAAACACTCTTGTCAAAGTTTTGCCAGAGCTTCTCTTGTTTATCAGGATGATGTTTATACATGGAAATACTTGGTCCTTACATATATAAGTTTTGAATCCGTGTAGTTTGGTAGAACTCCATTCTCAGATGTGTTGGTTTCGATACAACAAAATTCTAAGGAGAAACTAGTGCTTTGTTAATTAACATATTGCAAGATTTTTGATTCTCTTCGTAATTATTTGCTGCTAAAGCTTAGTTGTGGTTGGCTATGCTATGAGATATGCACCGAACTCATGGTCTTAATCTGTTTATATACTTTCTTTAAGTGTTATTCGAGTAAGAGGATGGTTCTGCTGTTTCTTGCCCAACCCGCCGCCACCGGATCTTGCCTCCGGCCGCCGGGCTGGCCTCGCCTCTGCCTCCGGCCGGCCTCCGCCGCCCGGCTGGCTCGCTCGCGGGCCGCCGGCCGCTCACGGCCTTCCTCCCGCAGCCCACGCTGCCCCTGCCTCCTCCCTCCTCTCTCGTCTGCAGGCGAGAGAGATGGAGAAAGAGATGAGCGAGGAAGGAGTGGTCATTGCCGCTCCGCAACAAAAGAAAAGGATTTTGGCCGATGCAGCCGAAAAAAAACAAAAACAAAAAGCTAGGTGTACCGTGAATTGCCTCGAGGATCCCATCGCATTGCTTGTATCTCTTTCTTTTTCTTTTCCCGATCATTAATCGGGATTGAGTCGCCCACCGCCCGCCGACTCGCACGATCTACTCCGACATCGGCCGACTCACACCGCCCCTACCTCTTCGACCGGCGGCGTGCGGCACGCGATGTCGAGGACGCCGGCCGCGCCCCGCCATCCCGTCCGCGACGCTTCATCACGCCGGTCATTATCGCCACCACGATCGGACGCCCACCGACTTCTTCCATCGCCGCCCCGCCGCTGCATTTCTGCCTCGATCACCGACAGCGCGATCCACCCGGCCCCGTGACGTCCGCCGCAAGTACTACGCGCATCTTCTCCGAGCAATGGTCATTGCCGGCCGTGTCGCCTCGCCGCAAGACCGCCGCACGATGTGTCCTCGCCATGTTGCATCTACATCGCCGCCCTTCCGCATCGACGATCGTGTTGCGCAACCTCTTGTGCGCTTCGCTCGCACATGGTCTTCGCCATGCCGACGGGCCTTCTCACCGACATCGAGCGCCACCGCCGCTGCATTTTGCGTCAGATCGCCGGCGCGAAGCGCCCACCCGACCGCCGCCGGTAGGGAGCGCCCGCCTCCGACTACTTTTCTACGCCCAAAGACAACCACTGGTTGGGGCCTCTCCTAGTACGTCCAGATTGGCAACACGGTGTGTTGCCCTCGCCCCGGTGGCTTGATCGCATCGACTTCGCATCGACCTCCTGCTCTCGCCCTGCTCGCCTCGATTGCATCGCCGCTGCTTCACATCTCGACGCCCGATCAAGGCCGACCTCAAGACGCCTTCTTTCAAAGACCGCCGACGCCTCCGCCATCACCATGGCGCCTTTTGCTCGCGCACTTCATGTGCGATCTCAACATCGGCAGACTGACCACGACTACGCCGACCACGGCCATCTCAAAGACGGCATCTCGACCACGACTACTCCGCCCGCCACGGCCACCTCGACATCGGCACAAAGGGCTACCGCTTGCTTGAGCTACTCGCTTGCCTCGCCCATTCACGAGATACGCGCGATCGACTACTAGGATCATGGGGAATGTCGCCCGGCTTTCTCCAGCCTCATTGCCTCGCGACGCTCCCATAGATGCGGGGATGTTAGAGTACAATATATTTGGTAGGTTAGAGTCCATTGGGATTACTATCCTTGTACCATCTTGCCCTCCAAGTCTTGTACCTCTATATATACCACCCGAGAGGCTCAATGCAATATCATCCAATTATCCAATTCTACTCTCTATCAGTTTGGACCCTAGACCGCTACAAATGGTATCGAGCCGACTCGGCTACATGGGCGCGCGGTCGTGGGCGGCATATGGCGATGGCGCATGTGGGCCCCGGAGTGGACACACAGATGGCATATGTGCCGCATCGAATGCACGAACATGTGCCAAGAGGGAAATCCTTATCATTTGCCCCAGTGTGGGTATGTTGGTCCGACGAGGACGTCGGGTCCTTTGAGAGGGGTGTATATGACACCTCGGTCCATGATGGCCCATGTGTGTGTGCACATGAGGGTGTGAGTTAGTCCCACCTTGCTAGCTTAACTTGAGAACCACTTACATATAAGCCTAGGAGTTCCAATGGTAGCACCCTCGGTTAACCGTTTTGCGCGAAACGAGGATGAAAGCGCAAACGGGTTGCTACGTGTGCGTGGCCTATCCAGAATGGGGTTAGGCCTAGGCCGATTTGGACCCTAGGGCGTTACACCCTTCCTTTTTTTTGAAGACTAGTAGGCCCACCCTTAATTTGTACCCAACTATAGTTTCACTTTCACCTTTGTGTTTCCATGATAGTAGCCTGACACCCTATGGGAAAGTTGGAGTTATGCACAAAATGAAAGGGGAAATCTGTGCTCAAGTTTTAGATAAAGTTGTTTCATGATGGAAGTGTTCCGCTGACTTTTCTAGTGATATGGGTGATGATAATATAATAACATTGATTGGGCTCTTTATGCTCTGCAATGGTGAAGGTGTTCCGTTTTATGACGTTGGCAAACGGTGCATCCCTAAACAAATTCGCAAACTAAGCGATGTGCATGAACATTATAGAAGGAAGCACACAAATGATGCAACGTCTTCTGGACTCCCTCATGACTGCTACCATGTGCGACGTCCAAAAGTTGAGGCCATGCGGTGGATGAACTAGGAACAAAGATCCTGCCTTTATATAGCACAAAGTCATCGATGAAAGTCCAATCCAGGCCTGCCTCCCCTGCCAAGTTCAATTCCCGTTTAGTCACCTACTCAGGTAGGGTGTTGAATTCGGTCTTCAAGTCTATGAATAAGGCAAAGTCCGGGGAAGAGACATCATGAATAGTGGCATCCGCTTCATCCCGACGTGACAAAGCATCTGCGGCAGCATTTTGATGTCTCAGCCGAAATTCCACGGAGAAATCATAACCAAATAGTTTACTCACCCATGTATGCTGAGGAATAGTTGATAGTCGCTGATCCAACAGATATTTCAAACTATAATGGTCAGTGCGGATTGTAAAGGAACACCCCAAAGATATAGTCTCCAATGAGTCAATCACGAACAGCCTTGACCAACCCAATCAATTCCCTCTCATAAGCGGCAAGCTTGGCGTGATGTTGGGCGACAGCTCTACTAAAGAAAGCTTGGTCCATCACCCTAATGGAGGACAGCTCCAAACCCAGCACCGGACGTGTCACAATCAATCAAAAATATTTACAATCAGTAACCGAAAGACCTACCACCATGAGCGCAAACCTTGAGAGTGCGTAGTATCGCGGCCTCGTATGTCCAAACGAAAGCCTGTTTCTTGAGCAGGGTTGTAAGAGGAGCTGCAATGGCGCCATAGGACTTGATGAATTTGTGGTAATAACCTGTGAGACCCAAAAATCCTCGAAGAGCTTGCACTGTCCAAGGTTTTGGCCAAGCTTCCACTGCTTTTATCTTGCTAGGTCCCATGGCCATGCCGCCACTAGAAATAGTGTGACCAAGATAAGCCACAGTCGTTTCACCGAAGTGGCATTTGGAGCGCCACAAGCACATGCGATGATTGCGCAAGACTTGAAGGTCCAGGTTGACATGACGCAAATGCTCGGCCCAATAAGAACTGTAAATCAGAATATCGTCAAAGAATACCAAGACAAAGCGACGAAGAAAAGGCTTGAGAATGTCATTCATATGTGCTTGAAATGTTGCCAGCGCATTAGTCAAGCCGAACGGCATCACCAAAAATTCATAGTGATCCCGATGGGTGCGAAACGCAATCTTCTCCACATCATCTGCATGCATGCGGACTTGATGGTATCCAGCGGAGATCAAGCTTGGTGAAGAACCGTGTCCCTTTTAAATCATCCAATAATTCATCAATGACAGGTATGGGAAATTTATCCTTGACTGTTTGAGCATTGAGGGCACGGTAGTCAATGCAAAAATGCCAGGAATTGTTCTGCTTTTTGACCAAGAGGACCGCGAAGAAAACGCCGAATTACTTGGCCAAATTATGCCTTGCTGGAGCATGTCATCACACTATCATTCAAGCTCATCTTTCAGAAGTTGTGGGTATCTATATGGCATACGTAGTGGACTCCAGCCCAGATATTGTATCCGATCCGGCAATACTGGCCATCTTGCCATCTCGTAATGCTGCAGCCGCTGGACGCCGTCTTCGATGGTAAGTCTTGCCGATAAAAGAGTCCACAACAGGCTGTCTATATTCTACCTGTTTGTTGAATATGTTAACTTCTGGCAGAAATTGCTGTTATAATAGATTCATAGCAATATGGTCTGAACTCTGAAGTCAAAGGGGAAGGAAGGGAGAGCAGGTGGGTGGACTGGTTTGTCGAAGGGCTTAAGACTCTAATTTTCATTTTTCAGAACTATTCTTCACATTTTAGTCAGTTGATTACTGACTTAACCATTTATCTGGAAACAGATTGTTATTGTTTCATTTGAATAAAATGGAGCGGGAGTAGTGCCCTCTGTTTGTAAAAACCATTTTAGTCGGTTGTCAGTTCCCTTTGTATTGCCTGAACATTTCCACGAGTAGACCATGTGCCGATGAGGTATGGATGGAGGGAGTTTTGGTTTATTCGAGGGCCTGACACTCCAATTTTCAGAACTACTCATCTTTACACTGTAGTCAGCTTCCATTGTATTGACTAACAGTTCCAAAGTTAAAACGTGCAGATGTGGCTGGTTGGCCATGATATCCAACGACCGCTTATGGAAATGCATGTATCATGGTTACCATGGCCACTATAACCATTCTTCATCCATATTCCCTGGTTAACGATCTACTTAGGGCGCAGGGTATCCGGTTTCACTGCTACATAAATACGTAATCAGCATTGCTCTACATTGGATTTGATCTTCCCTAGTGATGGCAGCATTCTGTGCTTCAGTAGTGACATAGGTGGTGTGAGTAGTGGACTAGTGGTATTAGATGGAAGATTGGGGAGGGTGAGGTTGACACCTTTAAGTGGCTTGTTGAAGCCGCAGTGACGGAGAGAATCTGCTGAAATTAGGGAAGAGGAGCAAGGGAGGCCACCAGGAGGTGCTTCTGTTCTTCTATAGTCTTGTCGGGACATATCATTTAGTTGAATGTGGTGAGCTGCTTCCAGCTCCTTTTAAGCCTGCACCAAATTATACCTGGATTTAACTCCATCTGGGTTCGGGCCATGCCTTTTTTTTTCCTTTCCATTTATTGGGACAACTCGAGCAGAGACCATAACTAGGATGGGTCAGGACTCAGGAGTATGTGTTAAGGTCTGATTTGGGTAGAGGTTAACTTTATATGCTGAGACTTCTGTTAAACTCATGATGCAATCAAAATGTGTTTGGATAATGGCTACAGCCCAGAATAGCATACCACATAAATAAACTCCTAGAACATGCTTCAGCTAGAGCCTAGGTTCTGTACCATGTACCTCATCCATGAGTTCTATGCATGGCCATACAGGTAACTATGGCCTTCAACTCTTCATTGCTTGAATTGGTTAATTAATATTGTAAGTTCAAGCAGTCCAATGTGTGGATGCTTAGCCTTGATTTTTCTAAAGCTTAAAACATGGATGATCTTTTTTTACATTGATATATTGTTTTTCATGGTTTTCTTTATTTCTCCTACTGTTTGATCATGTATGGTGCCTTCTATATTATTTCAGGATCTTCTATATTTGGTTTGCAGTCATCCCAAGAATAGAAGCACGATGACTTCCATTGCGGAATGGCCCGAATGGATTTTGGAGGTTTTTATTTCTAATCATGAGGTAATATTTCTGTGATGACAAATCAAAGCATTTTCTAGTGAGAATTACATTAAGAGGTGACAGTTGTATTCTCTATTTCCCCTTTTTATCTGTTTACTACTGTATATTCTAATATATAAAATTGATATTTAGATAGGTGATAACAAAGATTCAGAGGGTGTAAGCATATATGAGATTGAAGACCTCATATACAATTTTCTAATTGTTATGTTGGAGCATTCAATGCGACAAAAAGATGGGTGGAAGGCAAGTGACTTTGATCTCTTATGTTTCCATTTGGACATTAACTTACATTATAGGATTGTAAGCTTCCTTTTTATGGTAACCATGTGCTCGGGCTTGGTCCCTAGTCAGACTTTTCTTTGACAAGGATACTTGGTTGTAGCTTGATAGTTTTTTAATGCTGTAATATTTCAGGATGTAGAGGCAACAATACATTGTGCAGAATGGCTTTCAATGGTTGGGGGATCTAGCACCGGGGACCAAAGAATAAGGTAAACAGTAAGCAGCAATGCCCCCATACCATATTTTCTAGTTAATTGTGTATTTTGTCCATGAGTCTATATCTATCATCCCATGTTGTTTGTTAGATCTAGGCACTAGCAGAAGTGTTTGTGATAAAAATCACCAAAATCAATAAGATTGTTGAAGAATGAATTTTGCAGGCTTTTTGTAGAATATCAGCTAAAATTTTCAATTGCCTTGCAAATATTCTCCCTGTACCTTTTTTAAGGAAAAAACCCCCTTCTATTCTATTCTTAACATATCCTTAACAATCATATCCTTTTTTTCTCGAGAACGCGCAGGTGCTTTTATCACACTGGCCTAATTATTTTGTTATTTTTTTACATATTTCCATACTTGTGTAGCGAAACATTTTACTATCTTGCCTTGGTGATATCAGTGTGCTATTTTGTTCTTTTTAAGGCATGAAGAATCATTACCGATTTTCAAAAGGAGATTATTGGGTAGTCTGCTTGATTTTTCTGCTCAGGAGCTTCAAGTTCAGGTTACTTCTTTTACAAATTTTATTCGTCAGTAGACTTGGACTTCTATTGTTTTTACAATATAGCATTCCAACTACCAAGGCATGGTATCTTGTATATTTTTCTGTTGCTATTTTCTACATTTTTTTTATACCCCATGACTCTGTTTAGCCTTTTTTAATCCCTGTTTGGGTAAAACTATGGCAAAAGTTGGGAATAAATGAGCACAAACCTATGATCCTTTTTTTCTTCTCATATTAGGCTTATTTGTAAGCCAGTTTACTGGGCTTATAAATGAAACAAGCTAATTCATGAAATTAGTACAAGAAGCTACACGGTGATTCTGGCTTTTAAGCCCTTGCAGCCTTGTAGACCACCTAAACTAATTCCCTCGCTTAAGCTTCTGTTTAGGAAGGAGCTTAGGCTTATCAAATAAGCTTGAAGATAAGCATGACTCGCCAAGGTTGTCACGCGCCCAAGAAGTCGCGGCGAGGTCCGATGCTACCTGGACGCCTAGTCGACTAAGCGCCCGCCATGGCGATAGTTAGACGATAGTAGTTAGACGACAAATAATGTCTTATATATCTAAATTTATTTCAATAATCATGTCTCGTGAGGTCTAAATTAGAAGAAATTCATTAAAGGAGGGATCTATTCAGAATTTTAGGAATTCGAGGACTTAATCGAAAAATGCCTTAATCGCCACCGCCCGACCAACCTCCTCTCTCGCCTCACCGACTCCTCTCTCGCCTGCGACCTCTCCTCCTCCCTCCCTCCCGCCTCTCCCCGCCTGACGCCCTCGCCGCCTCCTCCCACCGCCTCCACCCGCCCGGCCTCCCTCCCCCTGCCTCCCCGCCTCGGCGCCCCCTGCCGCTTCCTTCTCCCGCCGCCTCCTCGCCTCGGCCCTCCCCCGCCTCCTCCATGCTAAGAGCCACCAGACGGCCAGATCCCGAGACGACCGACGCTGCTGGGGTGGTCATGAGCTCGCGATCACGGAGAGGGAACCGGCGGCGGAGGAGCGATGTCGCCGATCCGCGGCGAGGAGGGAAGGCCGGACTTAAGGCCGGCGACTGCGACGGCAGGGAGAAACCCTAGAGGAGCGAGTATCGCGATCCCCCGCCTCGCGCGCGCGCCGCCCGCAGTGCGCCGCCACGCGCAAAGAGGGCGCCGCCGACGCCGGGCGCCGCCGCGCCGCTTAATCGAAAGCAGATCGCGATGAGCCACGGCGCCCACCGCCGGCCGCCGGACGCTTAGCGCCGCTTAGGCGACGCCTAGGCGACGCCGTGATAACCTTGACTCTGGCACTAGCTTAAGATTACAAGACTGTAACCTAAGCTTTCTCGGTCAATTGGGCCCCTAGATGGGACATAGTAAACTTGCATTGCCACTCCTTTCACTGTGTGATTGTGCATAGGTGCAGTAGCAGTACATTGTCATGGCATTTCTGTCATCAGTGATATTTCCAGGAACAGAATAATGTGCATCATTTTGCTTTTGCCTTCCAAATTTCGCGTTTGTTACTATACTCTTAATGCAGTGGTCTGCGTTCTTCATGACATTGCACAGAATTTCAGTTTGATTACTCTGGAGTTTCAGTCTTATGGACATGACACAAATGGTGGCTGTTAAGTTACAAATTATGCAGTTATTGTTTTATCATTTTACAAATGATGTTCTTTTCTTATTTGTCTCTACAGCAGACTGAAGGAATTACTGCAGCAGCAGCTGGTGTTGCAGCTGAGGGTTTGATGCCTAAAGAAACAATAATACAAGCAGAAAAGGCTGCCCATCTCTCGATAGCCTTGGCCGAGAATGCAATTGTTCTGATGATGCTTGTAGAAGATCATCTGAGGTCACGGAGTCAGCAATTTTTCACATCCTTGTCAGTTGATAGTGCTGTATCTCCTGCCTCAGCGACTTCATCAGCTGCCAGTAGGTCAAATTCATTGAGCAGAACTGGTAGCGGGCCTTTAGAAGCTGGGGGCTCAAGGCAGTCTTTGTCCAGTGATGCTGGTTCTCTTCCAGTTGATGTATGTATATCTAGAATGGCCATATATTACCATAATCTTATTTGCATTATTTCAATTTAATGTTCATTAACTTTATAATGGAGCTCCAAAATTTCATGTTCTTTCAATGTTTTTGCATGTGATCGAGTCAACTTTAGTTTCTATTTTCTAAGGTCATTTTGTGAATTTGCAAGATGGTATATCATGTCATTGCTAAATATGTTAAATGACATGGTATTGGTTAGGGAATATATGAGATAATAGATGATTGGAAGTCCAACTTCTCGGAAAAACTTCTTATGAAGAAAATCAAGAGTAAAGGATGGTATGTATTTAATAGGGAGATATCTAGTGAAAAAACACAATTTGGTGCACAAGTGCAAAACGTTTTGGTATCAAATCAACATGGAAAATTCTGAAAACATTTTTATATGTCGTTCTGAATTACTCTACTTATACTTATATAATTTCATGTTCGAATTCATTCCACATTGGGAGTAACAAAAAAATGTGATAACTGATAAATCAAAAAGGAAAGGAAAAAGAAAAAGAAAAATGCTATTATTCACAACAAACTTACTTTTTTGTTTCTCCATACATGCATTGAGTTTGAAGTTTAAAATTTTAAATGGTAGTACAACACACTACAGACTGCATCTAGAATATTTCAGATTTTTATGTTGATTCAATGACCAAACCAAAAGTTTTTGCACTTGCGCACCAAATTGTGCTTCTACACTAGATATCTCCCCTTGTTTAATCAAGAGTCGATAAGGCCATTAGCCATTACAGGAATCAGGCATGAAATTTCTGAAGTGGCACCATGAGAACCATATTTGTATTGTGGCGCCCAGCCTTCTTTTGCACACGTGACTGTAGAAGTGAGAGTTCTGTAGCTTGTAATTTCTTGACTAAAAAAAATGTTTGTGGACTAGTAGTAGCTGTTATGCCATATTTATGACAGTATACTGTTTTACAATAATTATTTTCTGTATTTACTACTCTATTACACTATTTCTTAGAACTCAACAAGCATGAATATACACTATTTCATGGTACAATTATGAGTATAATCCAAAAGGATAGTGTGTAGCACAGATTGTTTCAGAAGTTTCATTCATAGCCCATAGTCTTACCTTCGCTTTTAGATACTCATATTATCTTTTGAATGCTATCTTACTTCATTGTTGGCGTGAAAAAAATCCAGGTTCTTGGTTCTATGGCTGATACAAACGGGCAAATTTCTGCTGAGGTGATGGAACGCGTAACAGCAGCAGCAGCAGCTGAGCCTTATGGATCTGTCAAGCATGCATTTGTATCCTATGGGAGCTGTATTTCAGATCTTTCGGAAGGTTGGAAGTACAGAAGCCGATTGTGGTATGGTGTATGCATTCCACCCAAATCCAATATCTTTGGTGGTGGAGGAAGTGGTTGGGAATCTTGGAAATCCGTTCTAGAGAAGGACTCCAATGGGAATTGGATTGAACTTCCATTAGTGAAGAAGTCAGTTGCAATGCTGCAGGCACTTCTACTAGATTCTGGACTTGGGAGTGGCCTTGGCATTGAGGGGGTCTGGGGCTGGCATGGGTGTTATGAGTGCACTTAATCAGTTGTTAGATAGTGATCAGCCATTTTTTTGCATTCTCCGGTTGACTCTTGTTTCAATGAGGGAGGAAGACAATGGGGAAGACGACATTTTTATGAGGAACATTAGCATGAAAAGTGTCATATCAGAAGGATTGGGCTGTCAAACTGGAAGCATGGTGACACTTGATGGTAACTCTTGTTCATCTACCAGAAAACCTCAGTCTGCACTTCTATGGAGGTACACCCTATCTACTATCAAGCATCAGCTATAAAATCAAACTGTAGGAAAAGGGATGTGATCTAGAAGTCATAAGTTTGTTCTGTTATGAATATTGTGTGTATATTCATGAGGTCTAAAGAGCAATATATATAGGGAGTACAAGGGGATATACAGAGAAATATGCTATATACAGATAAGGAAACCAAGACATATAAGGAAACAAATAACAATCATATTCTATCCTTAACACCCCCCTCAAATTCATGGTGGATCATGCTTGATAGTCTCGCCTTTGGGGACATGTCACCGGTGCATGTCCTTCTCCGCCACTGCCGGTTCACCTCCTCCTAGGCGGTCTATCACCGCACCTCCTAGAACGTATGAGGGCCAAGAAGGAGACAAAGGCAACGACGATTACCGATGTTGCTGATGAGACTTTTCAGTATGCTATTGATGCTTTCGAGCGCTGGTGTGCTGACGAGACCCGTGTTCGTGCCATCCTGGTGGTTAGCGTTGATGACTCCATTCAACCAGACATTGTTGGTCTACGATCTACTCGACAGATCTGGGAGTATTTGCGTGAGCAATACCAGCAGACAGTGATGCTCAGTTCTTTTCGCTTCAGTGTGAGTTGAAGACGCTTCGCTAGGGAGATTCTTCTGCTGATGACTTCTTTCGTGCCTTGGCAAATCCGCCCGATAGATGAGCTGGCCTCCACTTTGTCGAGTGTCACAGCGCATAAGGTGGATCATGATCGCCGCCTTTATGACTTGCTTGCCGCCGCCTCGAGTTTGAGCTTGTCGAGCTCACCGCCGAGCCGCCTCCACCGGACGCAATCACAGAGGCACTTTCACTCTTCTGGGTCAAGAGCTTGCCTTGGGTTAGCAACACACCGCTCGATTGTTCTTGTTCTTCTCCGACCACGACATCGATATCTCGCGACTCACGGCCTCCCATGCCTGCTCTCCGCCCTGCTCGCACCAACCGGAGTTCGCAGCAACCATCGCAAGAACTTCGAGCATGACTACGTGAGTTGTGCGGTGCGTAAAAAGCTAAACATGGCACGTGAAGTGGGCGATAAAAGGGGCTTGTGGAGGCCTTTCCTTCACGTGAGGATAGACCACCATCGCCGCCAGAAGGTGACTATGTTTAGCAACTCGCTGTGCTCTACTTCACAGCCTCTCACAACTCAAAAACAAACACACCAATGAAAAACGAAGACAAAAGACGACCCTTCTAAAAACAGCAATCAAGACCTGTCTATGTGGGTAAACAAGAAGGAGAATCCTCTAGCCCCAGCCATAGACCAAAGTCGACGCTTTTCCTGCCATGAATCAACGAACAAAGGACTCTATCAAGCTTGACAAGCGTGGGAGAGTCCTGCCGATTTGACCACAAAAATTTCCACCCATGAAGCGGAACTTCCTTGAGAGCAAGATTCAACAATTAGCCGTCTGAACCGACCCATCAACGCCCGATTATAACTGGCACTAATTTAATCCTCATCTCTATAAAACCAATTGAAGTCCCCAGCCAGGAGCCAAGGACCAGAGCAAGCGCTTCGGACATCCTGCAGCTTCTGCAAAAACTGAATTTTCTCTGCGGTGCCTTGAGGTCCATAGACACAAGTGAGCCACCACGAAGCTCCAATGTCTGGACAGAACTGAAAAGACACTGTGAGCATCAACTCTGCAATTTCCAGTGATCCCTATGTGCCGACACCACGCAACTAAGATGCTACCACTAGCACCCACCGCCGGTAAATTAATAAACCGAGAACCACCAAAAGGCAGATAACATTGTGATCTTCGTCTCTTGGAAGCAAACAGCGCCAGAACGAGTGCTTCAGCATTGTGCGTGACTAACGATCTACTCGAGGATAGGGTATTCATCTGGTGATGATGTTCTTTGGTGTGAGTTGAAATAGCCATTCAGATTCTTGATGACTTCTGATCTCATTTCAGTGAGATCATGGTGTGCCAGCATATCAAAGCCAGTTCTTGCCTTCATACGAGTTTGAGCTTGTCGGGCTTTCGGTGGCTTCAGCTCTTCCCAGACTGACCGTTCTGAGCACTTCGACTCTTGGTTTGAAGAGCTTCGTCTTGGGTTAACAACCGATCTGTTGGGATTGTTCTTGTTGCTCCTTCTCCAACTACGATCTTCGATATCTGCCGACTACGGTCTCCCCATGTGCTGTCTCGCTCTGTTCTCGCACCAGCGGGTTGATTGCAACTCTTGCAGAACTTGAGCATGACTACGAGTTGTGCGGTCGAAAAAGGCGAGAAACATAACGCGTGGGGTTGGGCGACAAAAGGGGCGAGGCCTTTCCTTCACGGAGGATAGACCAGCTCATCGGTTTACGCTCGAAAGGTGACTATGTTTAGCAACTCTGCGGGCTCTACTTGACTCTCTCAACTTCGGCGAGTTACGCCGATCTAGCTTAGACATCTCCTTCAGGTACCTCTTGGGTTCTAGATTCTGGTGCCTCTTTTCACATGACACTGGACTCCACATCTCTCGCCCAGTGGGACCTCCCGATTTTCCTATCACTCTTTAGGCGGTGGCGGTACTTCCTTGTCAGCCATTTGTCGAGAACGATCTTTGTCCTTGACTTTTACATTGAGATGTTTCTCATGTTCCCCGGTGACCATGCGGCTTCTTTCGATTAGACGACTCGCTGATCTTAGTTATAGGGTTGTTTTGACTCTCACTTTGTTTCGTCCGGGATTGATAGGCAGGGGACGGTATTTGAGGCTTGCAGTGTTGGTAAAGCATGAGGTCTCTACATTCTCGGCCGCCTCCACCTTAGTCCACTTGATTGTACCACTATGTCAGCCTCTACCGCCACTATTGTCACCACCTCTGGAGCTTTTGCGTAGTGGCATCATCATTTAGGACACATGTGTGGGTCCCGTCTTTCTTCATTAGTTCGTCAAGGTGTTCTTGGACGTGTTACTGTTGATACGTTAATGTTTTGTCAGGGTTGTAAGCTGGGCAAGCAGATATACTTTCCTTATCATTCTAGTGAGTCCATGTCTTCTCGTCCTTTTGATTTAGTTCATTCAGATGTATGGGGACCTGCGCCTATTATCTCAAAAGGCGGGCATAAATTCTATGTAATTTTCATTGATGATTATTCCCATTTCACTTGACTTTTCCCTATGACTAATCGTGGTCAATTTCTTGCGATCTATCGTAGCTTTGCCACGATGGTTCGTATTCAGTTTGAGTCCTCTATCCGTACTTTTCAATGTGGTTACTGTTTGGAAGTCTTGTTACGATGCTTTTAGACAACTTCTTTCTGAGTAGTGCACTCTTTACTAGTCCTCTTGTCCTGGTGCCCATGCTCAGAATATGCTTGAAACTGCTCTCTTTCGCCTTCTTGAGACTCTATGGAGCTCTCCTTGACTTCGTGCTATTCGATGATCTTCTTGAGGACCCTACCTATTATCGCCATCTTGTCGGGAGTCTGGTATATCTTGTGAGCACTCGCCCTGATATTGCTTATGATGTTCATATCTTGAGTCAGTTCATGGCTAGTCCTACCCATCTTCATTACAGTCACCTCCTTCGTGTCCTTCGCTATTTGCTTGGCTCAGGCGTATTGCGATGTGACTTGGGCTAGATCGTCGTTCTCTTTCTGCTTACTGTGTTTTTCTTGGCTCTTCCTTGATTGCCTAGAAGACAAAGCGGGTGCAATTTCCGTTGATGAGTGTAGAGGTGGGTTGAGAGCTATGTCGTGATGACAACAGAGATTACTTGGTTGAGGTGGCTGCTTGCGATTTTGGTGTACCTCTAAGGGGACCTCGACGCCACATGCGGCGATGCAGGTGCTATTAGTATTACTTGTGATCCAGTGAAGCATGAGCTCACCAAGCACATTGGAGTGGATGCTTCATACACTTGCTCACAGGTGCAAGAGGGAGTACTTGCTCTGATACTATATTATGAATATTATGTGTATATTTATGAGGCCCAAAGGGCAATATATATAAGGAGTACAAGGGGATATACAGAGAAATATGCCATATATAGATAAAGAAACCAAGACATATAAGGAAATAAATAACAATCATATTCTATTCTTAGCATGTTCCATTCAGATTCTCAAAGTTCATAATTCATAGGGAACTTATGAACAAAGCCCTTAGCTTAGTAACACCACAAATATGTGTAAATTGGAAGATAACATCCAACGTGAGGCTGACAATGGATCCTTGGGGCCACTCCCACCGATGTCGTCTTCCAACTTGCATGATCTTTATAGTGTTACAAAGCAATTTACCCTGAAAAAGTGGGATACAGGAGTCCATCATACAACTTTGTCAAATTTTCCCTGTTCCTGCTTTCCATTGTCGCTGATAAACACAAAATAGAGCAACTAATAAACATAAGTATGTCAAAATACGCTCAATTTCAGTTCTTTTACTATTGTTCACAGAGGAGTATATACAAGAGGAGTCTATAGTGCTATATGGGCCTTATGGGCCAATGTAACGAGGAAGGAGGTGATACTCTTAACACCCCTCAAACTTAAGGTGGATTTAATACATTGAGTTTGAGAACATGAAGCCTATGGTGTTCTCTAATTTGAGCCTTCGTGAAGAAGTCTGCCACTTGAAGCTCCGAAGGGACATATTGAAGACAAATGTTGATTGTTGGCAATAAAAAACGTGTGAATGAAGCATCCACACCAATATACTTTGTTAGCTCATGCTTGACAGGATCATTTGCAATCTGAATGGCAGCGATACTGTCACAAAGAAGGGGGTGCATCATATGAAACACCAAGATCAGCCAAAAGCCATCGAAGCCACACGATCTCTGATGTGGTAGTGGCAAGGGCTCGAAGCTCAACCTCAGTGTCGGAACGAGACACTACAGTCTGTTTCTTGGACTTCCAGGCAATGAGAGGTGCTAAGAAAAAGACAATAACCAGTGACTGAGCAATGGTCCATAGGATCACTGGCCCATGTGGAGTCAGAGTAAGTATGAAGATAAAGATGATTAGAGTGAGCATAAAACAAACGATCAGATGTTGTCCCCCCTAAGTACCGAAGCACACGAAGTAAGTGACTATAATGAACTGAGGTAGGAGCACTGATAAACTAACTAAGAATATGAATCGCATAAGCAATATCAGGCCTAGTTACAGTGAGATACACAAGGCTGCCTACAAGATTCACATGTGAGGGAATCCTCAAGAGGTGCCATTAGTAGGCCTTGTTTAAATGGAGCTCCATAGGTGTAGCTGATGGTCGTGTACCGAGTAAGACTGGCGAGAGATCAAATCCTGAGTTACCAATGCTGAGAGATATAGTAGCCATCATCAGTATGGTCAACATCAATTCCCAAAAATTAACTGATGGACCCCAGATCTGACATATTGAACTGCTCACTCAATTTTTGCTTAACAAAGGCAATGTATTCTGAATCATCTCCAGTAACCAACATGTCATCCACATAGAGCAGAAGCAATGTACGCCTACGCTTAGAAGTGTGAATGAAAAATGCAGGGCCATGTTTACTAGGAGAGAAACTATCAGCTCGAACCACATAGCTAAAACACTCAAACTTGGCACGAGGGGCTTGCTTGAGCCCATAGTGAGCCTTTCGAAGGAGACATACATGCCCAGATGGAGCCTCAATACCAGGAGATGGTTCCATATATACTTCCTCATGTAGATCACCATGAAGAAAAGCATTATCCATGACTGAACAATAGCCACAACAATCAAGGTGTGAACTGTCGTCATGTGAGCAACTGGAGCAAATGTCTCATCATAATCTCGACCATGCGTCTGCTGAAAACTTCTAGCAACAAGTCAAGCCTTATAGCATTCTACATAACCATCTATCCTGGTTTTTACCTTGTACACCCATTTGCATGTGATAGGGACTACTGAGGGGGTAGTGGCACCAAATCCCATGTATCAGTACCCTTTAGGGCTGCAAGCTTCTCAGACATAGCTAGCTACCACTCAGGTAGTAGAGCTGTCTCCTAATAAGTACTAGGCTCATGTGCTGCTCCTGCACAGAAACCATATCTGTCTAGAATCTTAATGAAAGAACGATCACAAAACGCATACCTCGATGTTTGAGAGAAGTCATCGGTCACGAGGATCGATGGTACTAGCTGGAGGTGCAGAAGTCAAAGAAATAGGAGGCTCAGAATCAGATGAAACTCTGGGACGACGACTATAATGGATAGGAAATGTATCCAAGGAGGAGGCTGGTGAGGAGGAGGCGGTGAAGGTGGCTCACGGTGGACGAGATGATGGTAGATCGGCCGACTCATCTGGAGAGAAGATAGGTGGAAGAGAAAGAAACGAGGTAGACTCTAAGGAAGTTAAGGATGACGATTGAGTGGAAGAAGAATAGAAGAAAGGTCGATCCTCAGCAAAGATTACATCTTGAGAAAATCAAATGCGACGAGCAGAGAGATCATAGCAACGATAGCCCTTGCGCTCAAGACTGTACCCAAGAAAAACACATTCAACAGACTGAGCAGTCAATTTGGTATGCTCATGAGGTGCTAAGAGAACATAGTAGGTACATCAAAAAACATGAAGATGGTCATACTTGGGAGGAAAACCAAACAGAATTTCACCAAAGCACTTGCCCTGAAGACAAGAGGAAGGTTGAAGATTAATTAGATAGACAGCTATTGAATCCGCTTCACCCCAGAAATGAGTAGGAATAAAAGAGAAAATCATAAGAGTACATGCTGTCTCAATAATATAACGATGCTTATGCTCAACAACACCATTCTGAGCATATGCACCTGGACATGAAAGTTGAGGAAAAGTACCTTCAAAAGAGAGGAACTCACGAAATACTGTGGATAGGTACTCCCCTCATGAGTCAGAACGAAAAACACGAATAGCACTAGAAAACTGTGTATGAACCATACAGTTAAAAGCCTGATATATAGAAATCAATTGAGAACGATGCTTCATGAAATAGACCCAAGCATATCAAGAGTAATCATCAATAAATATAACATAGTGTTTGTGACCACCCTTTGAAACAAAGGGAGAAGGACCCCATATATCAGAGTGTACTAAATCAAAAGGATGACTAGAATGAGTAGTGTTGGAACGGTATGAAGTTGTATCTGTTTGCCTAGCTTGTAATTTTTACAATGAAACCAGCATCTATAGTAACACGACCCAAAACACCCTACTGAGCTAAAGTTGACAAATGAGAACCACATAGATGACCCAAGCGATGATGCCACTAGGCAAAAGAGGACACTAAAGTGGCGATGGCGGAAGTGACGCGGCAGGAAGGTGGAAGGTGTCAAAGCGTGAGGCCCATAGATCCTCTACAGCGATGGCCAGTACCAATTACCCTTTTGCTCCAACGATCCTGCACATAACAAGAGGTGTCATAAAAACCGCTGAAATAATTCATATAAGCCAGCTGACCAACATACATAAGATTCATGGACAGTTGTGGAACAAAAGAAATAGCAAGAATAGAAAATTTGGATATGGCAAGAGAACCCTGACGTGTAATAGAACAAGATATGCCATCGGTATGCGAGCGGATGGACTATCCTTCCCGGTGGCGGGACACGGTGAGCAATCAGAGGTCACATGAAAAGAAGCTGCTAAATCAAATACCTAAGATTGTACAGCACTAGAAGCAGACTGTGAAGCAGCTGAAACTAAGACACTCTTCACTGAAGGCTCCGATTCAAGAACTGCAGCGTTGGAGGACAACCTCCTAGTAGATCCACGACGGTGTTGCAAAGGAAACCTCTTACGATACTCAGCCAACATCTCAATATGAAGGGTAAAGCAGCGATCAGATGTATGTCCAGACTTCTTGCAGTAGGAGCAGACTACATCTCTTGAGGAAGAACCTTGGTGCTGAGAGGCAAGAACACTGGTGTGAGTCATCGGTGCAGTAGATGTGGCAAGAGAGCGAAGACGTGTCTCCTCAGTAATCAGACACGCAAGAGCACCATCCAAGGTAGGAAGAGTTAGGCAACCAAGTAACTGGGTGCGACTGTACTCAAACCCTTTCCTAAGGCCCATCGCAAATTGAAACAGGAAAGTTTGATGCTCATGCTTTTCTTTAGCCACACAAGACTCACATCTAGAGTAACTCTTTGGAGTCATAGAGAGAATGATGCGAGATGAAGGCATAATACTCCTCTATGGATATGTCCTTCTTGAAGATTGTGTAAACTTTACAAGGAGGAAACATATGCTCCATTGCTGGAAGATATCGGCTGAATAATACTTCTATACTTTAGTTCCTGCTTCAAGGATTGAGTAAACTTTCTCGATCAAGGAGAAACAAATGCTCCATTAAGTGAAGATATCCTTGCTCAAGATACTTCTATATTTCTGGCGGTTGTAATGCTCAAGGCTCATTCGAGTGCGAAGTTGTAATGCTCGAGGCAAGTGAAGGAAAAACACTAATAGAGAACGAGCATTGGCCGTGGAGTCGGAGTAAGTATGAAGCTAAAGCTGATTAGAGAGCATAAAACAAATGATCAAATGTTGTCCCCCTTAAGTACCGAAGCACACGAAGTAAGTGACTATAATGAACCGAGGTAGGAGCACTGATAAACTAACTGAGAATATGGACCACATAAGCAATATCAGGCCTAGTTACAGTGAGATACACAAGGCTGCCTACAAGATTCCTGTAGCGAGAGGAATCCTCAAGAGGGGTGCCATTAGTAGACGCAGCTGCAAATGGAGCTCCATAGGTGTAGCAGTAGTGCGTGTACCAGTAAGACCTGAGCGAGAGATCAAATCCTGAGTTACCAATATTGAGAGATATAGTAGCCATCATCAGTATGGTCAACATCAATTCCCAAAAATTAACTGAGGGACCCCAGATCTGACATATTGAACTGCTCACTCAATTTTTGCTTAACAAAGGCAATGTATTCGAGTCATCTCCAAGAACCAACATGTCATCCACATAGAGCGAAGCAAGGAAAAACACTTAAGAACCGTAGCTTCCATCACCTTAGCTTTAGCCCTTTCCAAGCCTTCTTAGTTGGCATCATCGATGCTTAACACCGGAGGTGGCTCCATAATACTCCTCTATGGATCACCATAAGAACGAGCTTCCATCACCAACAATAGCCACAACAATCAAGGTGTGAACTGTCGTCATGTGAGCAACTGGAGCAAAGGTCTCGTGGATTATGAATGTATACTATACTAGTTAGTGACATCGCTTAAGAGTCATAAAAATAATGGGATGGAACTTTTCCTTGACTAACTTCACAAGGCTCCATAATACTCCTCTATGGATATGTCCTGTCTTTGAAGATTGTGTAAACTTTCTGACAAGGAGAAACAAATGCTCCATTAAGTGAAGATATCCTTGCTCAAGATACTTCTATATTTCTTTGGCGGTTGTAATGCTCAAGGCTCATTCGAGTGAAGGAAAAACACTTAAGAACCAGAGCTTCCATCACCTTAGCTTTAGCCCTTTTCCAAGCCTTCTTAGTTGGCATCATCGATGCTTAAATCAGAACGATGATCCTCAAGGCCAACTGCCTCATAATTGTCTTGGCCGAAAAGACCTACTCCCTCTGGTTAGAACCATCTAACTTAATGTCAATGATCAGGAGAGAGCCATCCTTTGCCATGGTATAAGACCACCGGGAGGACGTCCCCCTGCTCAACAGAGACGAAGACGAGGCTGACAAAGAGGCTGACGGCTATTGGAAGACCCGGCGATGCGATGTGAGCATGAGGAGGCGGGGGCGGCTGAACGCTGCTCTCTCCGGATGAAGAGGCATGACCATCCTCCAGGTTGAAAAAGCCGCTGGTGGGTGAGGAAGCCACCGGCGTGGCGGACGAGGCGAAGAAGCCGCAGTACCGCGCCGCGTCGGCCGGTGCGGCAGGCGAGGTGAAGAGCCGACCGGCGAGATGAGCTGGCGGCGAGATGAGCCGACCGCAGCGATTGAGGAAGAGGCGAGCCAGCGGATGAGCCGCCGACGGAAGAGGCCGGACCGCACGGAGTCGGCGATACGCAAGTCGAGTAGTCGACCGGTGAGACGCGCGGAAGAAGAAGCCGTCGACCGGCGATGCGGCGGGAGAAGCGGCGGCGGCGGCGAGGCGGCGACGTGGCGGCGGCGTGGGCGGGCGGCGCCGCTAGGGTTGGAGCCGATGCTCTGATACCATGTCAAAATACGTTCAATTTCATTCCTTTTACTGTTGTTTACAGAGTACATACAAGAGAGTCTACAGTGTTATATGGGCCTTATGGGCCAATGTAACAAGGAGGAAGGAGGTGATACTCTCAACAAAGTGGACATGCATTGCAGTCTTGATCGGAACCTATTTTAAGTGGATTATGAATGTATATTATACTAGTTAGAGACTCGTGCGTTGCAACGGAGTCAAAAAAATAATGAAACGGAACTTACTGCCTGGCCAACTTCACACATCAAACATTGGAGAACAAGCGACAGAGAGAGAAGGATTGCCAGAATGCGTAAGGAGATAGGAAAAGTGAAGGGGTGGACGGTTGTATCCAGAGAGAAAGGAGGAGAGAGATGAATGATCCAGATCAAATCGGATGGCTGAGAAGAGAGGAGGGAGAATGCACCAACCACGAACTCACACTTTTATAATAGTAAAGATTATTACCCATGCTATGCTGCGGGTTTTTTTGGCTGATGATTACTTTTACTATTAACACTAATGAAAATATTTTTAGACTATTTATAATCTCCACAAGGTGCCATAGAAATGTGTCTTTTCACAAAAGATGTCTTTTCATGAAACAATGCATATGGGTTTATAAACTTCCACCCTTTCAATCAGAAGGTGTCTAATCAAAGCATCTCTTAAGTGTTTAAGATCAAAGGGTTACTATTTTAAGTGAGTTGGATCTAATGGCTAAAGTTTTAAAGGTGATGTGGCACAATTAGGAGGCTGCTTTTATAGGTAATTTTAGATGTAAGGAGGAGGATTTGAGCTTTCTTTCTTTACTGCATATTTATTGCACGGTTAGTTATGTAGATTGAGCTTTGATGCCAGTGCTGATGCTTTTTTATTACATCATTACCCACTCTTTCTCAGTGATCTTTCAGTCTATATTCCAGAGTAATTATTTTATCCATTACGTCTTTATTGAATTTTTTTGAAGCCATATATCTTCACTGATATTTGGAACTCTTGTTTTTGTACAGAGTGCTTGGCCCCATTCTGAACATGCCAGTTTCTGAATCTAAGAGACAGAGGGTTCTGGTTGCTTCTTCTATTCTTTATTCAGAGGTAACTTTGTTTTTCATGGCGTTGGAATAATATTTTTTTAAACAAGGCGTTGCAATAATATGATCTGCATCTAACAACATACCAGTGTCCCATGCTATCCTTGCAGATTGAATAATTTATTTAAATCAAAACGCGATGTCAAAGTTGGTTTTTATCATCATTATTTATTGAAGTGACATGAATGAGGTGGTGCTTGAAAGCGTATAGAGTTTTGGGTAATGATACAATTGATTTGATCTTAAGTTTGAGGTACATATATATAGCCGGTCGAGGTTGGTGTGAACACGAGACCGAACCGAGGCGATCGGTGTGAACACGAGACCGAACCGTTGGTGTGAACACAAGACCGAACCGAGCGATCGGTGTGAACACGAGACCGAACCGAGCGATCGGTGTGAACACGACCAAATATATTATACTCTAACATCCCCGCGGTCTAGCGGGGCGTTGCGAGCGGTGAGGCGGAGAAGAAGCCGGCCGCGGGCGCAAAGAGGCGCCATGGTGATGACGGAGACGCGTCGAGGCAGTCGTCGTGGAAGGGGGCGATGCCGAGGTCGACGTAGTCAGGGCCATCAAAGATGTAGACCAGAAAAACGGCGATGCAATCGAGGCGAGCGGGACGGAAGCGGTAGGATCGATGAAGTCGATGCATTCAAGCCGCCGAGACGAGGCATGTGCTAGGTTTGCCGGACCCAAGAACGTCGGGGGCCAAGCACGCCGGTGTTGCCGATGCGGACGTACAACCGATCTGTGGTGGCGATGGCGATAATGGCGGTGGATCAATAGGATCTGCCGCCTAAGCGGTGGTGCGCCCGTGAGATAGATCTCCGGGCGGCGCGGTCTTGAGCAGCGGCGGCTAGGGTTAGGATCTAAACCTAGACGTCTGATACCATGAAAGCGTATAGAGTTTTGGGTAATGATACAATTGATTTGATCTTAAGTTTAAGGTACATATATATAGCCGGTCGAGGTTGGTGTGAACACGAGACCGAACCGAACAGTCGGTGTGAACACGAGATCGAACCGTTGGTGTGAACACAAGACCGAACCGAGCAGTCGGTATGAACACGAGACCGAACGAGCGATCGGTGTGAACACGACCAAATATATTATACTCTAACATCCCCGCGATCTAGCAGAGCGTTGCGAGCGGTGAGGCGGAGAAGAAGCGGCCGCGGGCGCAAAAGAGGCGCCATGGTGATGACGGAGACGCGTCGAGGCGGTCGTCGTGGAAGGGCGTCTGAGGTCGGCGTAGTCGTGGCCGTCAAAGATGTAGACCAGAAAAACGGCGATGCAATCGAGGCAGACGGGACGGGAACGGTAGGGTCGATGCCGAAGTCGATGCATTCAAGCCGCTAGAGACGAGGCATGTGCTAGGTTTGCCGGACCAAACAACGCGTCGGGGACCAGCACGCCGGTGTTGCCGATCTGGGACGTACAACCGATCTGTGGTGGCGATGGCGATAATGGCGGTGGATCAATAGGATCTGCCGCCTAAGCGGCCTTGCCCGGAGATAGATCTCCGGGGGCGGTCTGAAGCAAGCGGCGGCTAGGGTTAGGATCTAAACCTGGGCGTCGATACCATGAAAGTGTATAGAGTTTTGGGTAATGATACAATTGATTTGATCTTAAGTTTAAGGTACATATATATAGCCGGTCGAGGTTGGTGTGAACACGAGACCGAACCGAACAGTCGGTGTGAACACGAGACCGAACCGTTGGTGTGAACACAAGATCGAACCGAACAGTCGGTATGAACACGAGACCGAACCGAACAGTCGGTGTGAACACGACCAAATATATTATACTCTAACAGTGCTAAGCTAGTTTTTGTGTTTTGGAGGAATCTATGGCAGTGTTTTAGTGCGTCAATGTGACCTGCATTAAATCTGTTTGCTCATCTTTTTGTGTTGAACTAAGGATTACTTTATTATGATGATGGTGAGAACAGTAGGGTAGGACCCTACTGAATAAATAAATATAACAAGAGAAGGTACCAATAAAGTAAAACACTATACAAAAAGTCACTAGGACTTCAGAGTTCAGACATGCCTAGCAAGGCTAAAACGACAACTAAGTCAAAAAGCTTGCTAAATATTCTTAGCTACAAAAGACTTTATGGCTTTGTGAAATATATCATATAAATCATGTTCAAATTACATGTGATCTCTTAATTTTTTTCTCTCCTAGTTTTCAAAGCACTGAGTTAAATTGTCCTGATGCACAAAGCATGTCTTCCATGCTATATATCTAAATCATCTGTCCTATTTTTGAATTAGATGTTCAATGCTATGCTCAACTCTTTGTGATTATATTTGCCAGATTTTTAAGAAGGAAATCTGTTTTTGCTCATTCAGTGCCTTTATGATCAATGATAAGCCGTAGTCCATACCAAGCGATATCACAACATTAGCTGACATTTTAGAAGGTTTGAGTAGGATTTTCTATGGTAGGCCTTAAAAAACCGTGGAACTCTATGCCGATGTTGTTTGTTTCTAGGAGATAGAGCGAGTAAAGTTTATTATACTCTGTGTTACTCATGAAATTTATTCTATCTTAACAGGTATGGCATGCTGTAAGTAGTGCCAGAAAACCATTAAGGAAAAAGTATGTTGGATTGATCATGCCACCTTTTGTAGCTGTCCTGAAAAGATATCGCTCTGTTTTAGCTGGCATTCACGAGCTTACATATTCAGATGGACAAAATCCACTATTTGTTGATGATTGTGCTTCGGCAGCAGACACTTTACCTGTTGAGGTAATAGTTGATTCTTCATAGTTCATACCAGATAGCTAACAACTGAAGTTGCCTGGTGCTTGTCTGGTTCTGTATCAGTGACTGTTGATTTAGCATACCGTAGAAGTTCTGGCTGGTGATCTGGCCATACTTGTTAGAAGTTTATAGCTTTCTTAAAAAAATATTGTAGTTTTGCAAAGACAACTCTGAATTTGGCGCATTACCTTAAAACCTGGTGCTTCTTAACAACTGCTTACATGGTACTTCTATTTCATGTTCGGGAAACTGTGTGCTGTACAGCTCTCACTTCTGCCGGTGTTGCTCTTTTCTTTTATCTCTAGAGTAGTTCACTGGATGCTTTAGAACCACTTTTATAAACATTGAAGTGGTGATTTTGATCATTAGCATAACCATTTCCTACTAGACATTACTTCCAAGAAAGGCATTGATATTTGATAATCGATGTAATATTTTTAATTGCTCCATTGGATAAAAACCTCACCACTGTTTTTCTGCAAAGGTCTATCTGTTTATTGTGAGTTTTTTGTTTTGCGTCTTTTGAACTCAGGCTGCTGTTTCAATGATATCACCTGGCTGGGCTGCTGCTTTTGCTTCTCCACCAGTTGCAATGGCATTGGCCATGATTGCTGCTGGTGCCTCTGGGACAGAAACAATAGCACCACCAACGAATAAGTTACGCAGGCGTGACACCTCATTGCTTGAGCATAGATCAGCTAAATTACACACATTCTCAAGTTTTCAGAAGCCTCTTGATACAGCACCGAGCTTACCTCCATCTGCGCCGAAGGACAAAGCAGCTGCAAAAGCTGCAGCCTTGGCTGCTGCTCGTGACCTTGAGCGCAGCGCTAAGATTGGCTCGAGAAGGGGTCTTAGTGCTGTAGCAATGGCGACTTCAGGACAAAGGAGGGCTGCAGGTGATATTGAGCGAGCCCAGAGGTGGAATACATCTGAAGCTATGGGAGCTGCTTGGATGGAGTGTCTCCAGTCTGCTGATTCAAAGTCGGTATCAGGAAGAGAGTTTTCTGCCCTTTCGTACAAATACGTTGCACTTCTTGTTTCCAGTTTTGCCTTAGCACGGAACTTGCAACGCGTTGAGGTATGTTGACATGGAATGGAACGCTTCCGCTTCTGATATTTATGAGTTGCTATACATCATTGAGGCAACTTTTGGACATGCAGATGGAGAGGCGAACACAGGTTGATATCTTGAACCGTCGTTGTGTGTCTATTGGTGTTCGGGCATGGCGACATCTTCTTCATTGCTTAATAGAGACAAGTAGACTCTATGGACCTTTTGGACAACTTCTGTGTACTCCTGATAGTGTACGGACAAAATTATGTTTTTCCTTTACACTTTCCTGTTATAGTGCATTATTATGAAACTATGCTTTGCTGACCACTTTAAGATGACATGAATAAATTGCTTCATCAACAAAAGGGGAAAATACATATTAACAGTAAATGACATGCATGATTTTTTTCTCGTAGACATCTTAATATGCTTTTCTATTTTTTTTTTGTTATACAGATTTTCTGGAAGTTAGATTTTACTGAAAGTTCATCAAGGATGAGAAGATTTATGAAAAGGAACTACAATGGGTCGGACCATTTGGGTGCATCTGCTAATTATGAGGAGAAGAAACTTCTCTGTGATGGTGCAGAATCCAATGCATGCCACACCGAGGATGGAGACACTCAATTTACAAAAGCTCTTCCAACAAGTTCTTTGATTATAGTGGCTGAGGCAATGTCAGTGGATGGTGGACATGAAGATACTGGGCAGACAGAAACTGAGACTATTTGCAGCAGTGTAGATGATCAACTAAGAAATTCCTTGCCACCTGATCCTTTTAAAGGATCAGTAGATTCAAGAAGTTCCGACTTTTCTGGTGTTCGCAACTTGGTTCGATCCACGGTAGTTGCACCTGGTTACAGGCCTAGTGAAGATGATGAGAGAATTATTATTGAACTGCCTTCCTTGATGGTGCGGCCATTGAAGGTTGTACGGGGAACCTTCCAAGTAAGTGTGTTCTAATGTACGACTTTCACTTGTATAGTTGTATAAGCTGCTTTCAAATGTATCCAAACAGCCTTCTAATTAGCGCTATTCCTTCTCATTCATGATTATGGCATATTAGTTGAAAACAAGTTAAAAGAATCATGAGTTCATGACTATAAATTCAGGCTTCCCTTCTGTTCTGATACAGTTAGAAATTTTGTCATAGTTATCTTGGTGTTGACCGGACTCTGATCAATTTCAGTTCTCTGATGAGCTTGACTGGTTAATTTTGTCATATCAGCTAATTGTGTTTTTGACTTTTTGGTATTACAAGTTCTTTTTGTTGTTATTTCCATCCTTTCATGGTACATACTGTTTCATCTCCTAATCCAATATGCTAATGGATATTTTAAGTGTGTAATCTTTTCCTCAGGTCACATCACAGAGGATTAACTTTATAATTGATGAGCACACTAGTGACAGTGACAGTTACATGGATGATGTTGCATCTACTAGCGGCCAATGTGATCAGCAAGATAAAGATCGGAGCTGGTTCATAACTTCACTTCATCAGATATATAGTAGAAGGTAAACGGTTCTTTGTTGTTATCTGATATACATTGAACTTGTTATGAAAGATTAAGTTCAGCATTTTCAGCTTTGCTATCATCTGTGCCCTTCTCATGTATCTGTGGATTGTAGAGTTAACAATTGTTAAGGGTATTTAGGTCATTTCCTATTGTCTAGGGTTTAGGTTCTTGTGTGTGTCTCATGTACTATATAAGCCCTATAGGCTATTGCAATACACTCAAGCTTCCTTCATATTTGTTAAGAATAACAATCCTATTCTACCCTTAACAATATTAACATGGTATCAGAGCTCTAGGTTAGGGTATACCGAAGCCGCCGTCGACCATCGCCGGTTGTCGCCGCCGATGCCCCCGGGAGGAGCAATCTCCACTCCTAGGGGCGGCCACCTCTATTCAAACCTAGCTCGGCTAACCTCCGGCCACCTCCAGCTCAATGCTCGGCAACGTGGAGGCCGGCGCCCCACCCGGATCCAGGCATCACCGACCGAGCTTCGCCACATCGTGCCCGGATCCGTCGTTTCCGTTGTCGCCCGTGCCTACGCCCATGTCCGCCTCGGATCCGGCCACCCCGGGCACCCACCTCCTCCCGTAGTTGCTGCTGCTTCATCAACGCCGTCCCGAGCCACCGTCACGCCCATGCCACACCTGCGCCAGGCCAACTCCCGCCCGGATCTGGCCGCCGCCGCCTCAAATCCGGTTGTCACTACCACGGATTTGCCACTGCCGCCGCCGGCGGATCCGGATCGACTCGCCTCCCGGATCCGGTCGCCGCCGCCAGGAGCTGGTTGCCTCTCCCAGACCCTCTTCGGGCCACCGCTGCTCTTCTCGATTCACTGCCTCTTTGCCGCCAACAGCCTCTTCGCCTGGATCCCACCGTCTCGTCTTCGCTGGATCTGGCAACCCACGGCTGGCTCTTCCTAGTTGGCCGTTGGGCTCTTCCATCGCCGTAGCTCGCCTCTTGGCCGCCTCCTCCAAGAAGGCCTCCTGGACGCCGCACCAACTGCCTCCTCTTGGCGGTCACGCTGACGTCTCCTGACCGGCACCTCCACTCTGCTCCTTGCGCTCTATGGCCACGCTGCTGCTTTGATGCGGGACTAGAGGGAGAGAGATGGGAGGGAGTGGAGTGAATGGTTTGGTTTTGACGGATGGTCTCTGTGTTGGTCGATTTTGACGGATGGATGGATGGTTTTGTGTTGGTCTCTTCGAGCCTTGTACTAGAGCTTTCAATTCTATTATTAGGATTTTGAGTCTTTTTTTTTTTCTTTTGAGTCTTTCGTTGCGTCGATCTAAATCCGTAGTATCTATCTTTGAGTTTGTCAAAGCCGTGTGAGTCCACAAAATCCTTATCAATCAGCCGATTGCTTTGCTAGCTACAGTTCATCCTCTTGGATAAGTGTGCTCATCTTCTTCCTTTCGCATAGTCGTAGCCACTGCTCTTCTCTTTGAGCCGCTACAGATCGTAGAAGTCTTCATGATGCTGACGCTTTTCTTTGAGCCGCCTCCCGAGCTTATAAGGCCGTCACGCTTTTCTACACTACGCCTCTGTTGCACTTCTTATGCATAGTGCCAACTCCGTCTCGGGCTTCAATTTGTGCCGCTATGTTTCTATCTCCCTCTTCGGCTTGATTTAACAGCTCTCTACTTGTGTCGTCTTCCACATCTTTGTCGTGTTACTGTGGTCGACTTTGCTCTCGCTTACCTCTACTTTCCTAGCCCTTGCACTCTGTGCTTTTTGGGCTATTGCATGATTCTGGATGGTTGGTACTCGATACAATTTTCCAAGAGCCACATGCTACGACGACATCTTCAAGGTATGGATTTTGGATTTTTCCTATTTTAGTGTCAACTATTTTCAAATGCAATGCTATTGCATATGCCTTGCATTTGAGGGGGGTGTTAAGGGTATTTAGGTCATTTCCTATTATCTAAGGCTTGGATCCTTGTTTGTGTCTTATGTACTATATAAACCCCATGGGCTATTGCAATATACTCAAGCTTCCTTCATATTAACAACAGTAACCATTCAGTGCTTATTTGTCATACTGATTTAAATGAACTGTTGCAGATATTTGTTACGTAAAAGTGCTTTGGAATTATTTATGGTAGATAGGTCAAACTTCTTGTTTGATTTTGAGGTACTTCCTTGATGAGACTCTACTTTGTTTTGTTTGAATCTTATGCATATTATAACTGAATAACCATTTTCAAGTTGTATCTGAACTTTATCTAGGATATAGAAGCACGTATACATGCTTATCGGGCCATTGTTCACACCAAACCTCCTTATTTGAGTGACATTTTTCTAGCTACCCAGGTTAGTGTTCAGTGCAGTTCTGTGAACTTCAATGTTTTCAATATGTTCTTACAGGAGGCTTTAATGTATTATATTTTTTGTTTTAGAGACCTGGGCAAATCCTTAAACAGACACAATTGATGGAGCGCTGGGCTAAATGGGAGGTACAAGGATACAATAACTCATTTCCACTGCTCTACATGTTAAGTAAATATCTAAGTATATCCGGCTTGTGCAGATTAGCAATTTCGATTACTTAATGGAACTGAACACTCTTGCTGGGCGCAGTTACAACGACATTACACAGGCATTTTTGCTTCATAATTCTTATTTCTGCATCTAATAGGTTTACTTCTTTTTTTAATGATTTCTACCTGTTTCTGCAGTATCCTGTTTTTCCATGGGTACTAGCAGATTACAAGTCCAAAACATTGGATCTGGAAGATCCTTCCACATACCGAGATCTTTCGAAGGTAAATTCTGTATCTCTCTGCTAATAATAATAATCTGGACCCCTTTTTTTATTGTCCTACTTTTCCATTTATTTATGCTGGCGATGGTACTTGATAATTTTCAATGCAGCCAATTGGTGCTCTAAATCCTGTACGGCTGAAGAAATTCCAAGAACATTACTCTAGTTTCAAGGATCCAATCATTCCAAAATTTCACTACAGTTCACATTACTCTAGTCCCGGCACGGTACATATTTTTTAGATTTTGCATGATTTGATTTAGCATTTTGCTTGTGCATTGTGCCTTTTGGTTGGATTAATTGAGTCCTCACTTCTCTTCAATGACAATCCCTCCTGTTGTTGGTTAGTGTGGCATATTTGATCTGTTCAAATTGTACCTTGATTGCAGTGATATTGGACATTGATATTAACATCTATTGCAGGTATTGTATTACCTTGCGAGGATAGAGCCTTTTTCTACTCTCTCTATTCAGCTGCACGGTGGCAAGCTTGGTCATGATGATCGCATGTTTTCTGATATCACCAAAACATGGAATAGTGTCCTTGAAGACATGAATGATGTAAAAGAGCTAGTAAGTTTTGTTGAAAAATGTGCTCTCAACGCATTTTCCAGATAGACACCGTGCATTGCTTAGTATAGAAGTCTAATCAGAATCTTTACTGGAATCTAATTATGTGGTTATTTCTCTAGGTTCCAGAGATGTTTTACCTTCCTGAGGTATTTACTAATGTGAATTCTGTTGACTTAGAGACAACTCAACTTATTGGAAAGCTAGGTAAGTTCATTTCAGTCTATACACATAAAGCAGTGAAGCTGAACCCCCTTAATGTGAGTTGTATGGCAGGCTCTGTAGAATTGCCTCCTTGGGCTGAGAACCCTGTTGATTTTATACATAAACATAGAAAGGCTCTTGAGAATGATCATGTCTCCGCTCATTTGCATGAATGGATCGATCTAATATTTGGGTATGTTAGTTATGTGTTGTTCCTTTTCTGTTGCCACTTCTTAACTTCATTGCCTTCTTTTACTTAGGTAATGTTTGGTTGGTGGGATGGGTTTGGATGGGACGAGATGAGTTCATCCAGCTTTTGGGAATATTATCTTTAGATCATAGATGGCGTGGTTCATTGTTTTTTGCCAAATGAGCTCGTCTAGGCTCAATTAATCTGAACTATTAGGGACAATTAGAACAATTAGTGATAATTAGCAAGTTTTAGTGTTAGTTAGTGATTATTAGTGCAAGGTTAGCGTTGATATGCGATAGTTATTCGTAATTAGTGTTGATTAGTGTGTGATTAAATGTTATTAATGAAAGTCAAGGGTGAGTAGTTTAGCTAATTAATGATAATTAAAATTAATTTGTAATTTATATTAAATTTTCTCTATCTTAATTGGGTTAACTAAACACTATCTACACTCATCATATACCATCCCATACAGACAACCAAACAAAATCCTGCACCATCCCATCCCCCCAACCAAGCACCCTAAACATCCTACGTGGACAACCATCCCATCCCATCCCATACAAGTTGGACCATCTCATCCTATCCCTCCAATCATTGGTCCTATATATGTTTTTCAATGCCATCAATATCCTGTTCATTTTTTCAACTACTTACTCAATCCATTTATACTTGTCTAATGCTTTTACCACAACTAACCTCAATCAGAAATGTTCCATGTTGGGAATACTACTATTTGTTAAGGCTTTTAGCTTTCCCATTTGACACTAAAGTAAGTTTCTTAAGGGTAGTAGTGTAATAGTATGTGTATGTTAGGGGCATATGTGGTATTGTTGTAGTGGTGGTCTATGGTTGTGTCCCTTGTATTCGATATCTATGCCCTTGGGCTCTCTTGCAACACATCCAATTGAGTAGTGTCTTCCTCAAAAGTTAACACTCAGATTTCAAGCAATACCTGTCAGGCAATGCCACATAAAACCATACAGATAACTTTTACTAAACCTGAAAATATAGTTAGAAATGATGCAGGAAATGAAGGATTAAACCTCTTGATGTAGGAAAAGACAAATCAGTTAGACCCATTCCCAACAGAGGACATATTGTTGCCTTCATGTTTCGCTGGTTATTTTAGGATAAAATAATCCTTTAAATATTACTGCTATATTTAGCAGACGAGAGATGCAAAATTTCTTACCGTGGTATCCATAGATGGCAAATATTATATTCATTGACTGCTTTTAACAGAAACAGTAGGGGAGAATATATTCATTGATTATTATTGTACAATGTTGTGTCATAAGTTTGTTACTCTTAAGAGGCTTGTATTGATGTTATATTAATTATCCATCTCTAGCTACACCCTTTTGTCATAGAATACCTTTCCTTATTCAGATATAAACAAAGAGGTAATGAAGCAGTGATGGCCAACAATGTTTTTTCATATGCTACATATGAGGGGACAGTGGATATTGATAAAATCGCTGATCCAGTAAGTACTGCACATTCAACTTTATAGATTTTCTCAGTAACTATCTAGCCATGCACATTTTACTGAAAAAATGCTGAAGGTGCAACGACGAGCTATACAAGATCAAATTTCTAATTTCGGACAAACGCCAACTCAATTGCTGACAGTTCCACACACAAGGAGAAGGCCATTGGCAGATATCTTACAGCTGCAGGTAATATTTGCAAGTACTTTTCTGTGTCATACAAAAAGTCGGTCACTAGTTGATACATATGCTGGTCTGTAAATTGTTACTGTCCCAAGTAAATATATGTACCATGCATAGTTTAGAATAACCATCATCAAGTACATACAGAAATTGACGAGTAAATCACATATTTGGTACTTAATAATGTGATAGCTTATTCAAGGGACAGAACATAGACATAGTAGGGAGCTAGGGATACGACCATCACCATGTTTGCCTCTAGAACATATCATCAGCATGTATAATTAAAATACGACAATCTGAATTTGGCATTACACGTTACTCCTTGGTCCATGCAATTTGAATCTCAATGATGGGTGAATGAGAAGGGGCTCACACCATTTTATTTTCCCATAAAATGCAATCAATTGTTTTTGTTAGCACTTAGTATTATGCTATCTCATGACTTACTACTAACTTTACTTGGAATCTCTCTGTTTTTTGTTCAGACAATATTCCAGAACCCGAGTGAAGTCAGATCTTATGTACTTCCTAATCCAGACCACTGCAATGTTCCTGCTAGTGCAATGCTTGTATCAAATGACTGTATTGTAGTCGTAGACACAAATGTGCCTGCAGCACATGTGGCACTGCACCATTGGCAGCCAAACCCTCCACATGGCCTAGGGACACCTTTCCTCTTTCATCATGGAAGAAATGCCATAAATTCAAGTGGCGGTGCAATAATGCGCATCTTCAAAGGATCTGCTGGTTCTGCAGAAGACTATCACTTCCCAAGGGCTATAGCTTTTGCTGCTTCTGCAACCCAAACTTCATCAGCTGTTGTTGTCACATGTGACAAAGAGGTTATAACTGGTAACTATTTATTCTCACCCCATTTTTTTCCTTCATTGACACTTGTTGGAAAACTAGTTTTCTTCATTTCTCTTTTATTCATTTTCATGTTTTTCTTTGTACCAAACCCTCCTAGTTTTTTTCTAGTTGAAACCTGATGTCCAAAATCCAGAGTGATACACCACAATTTGGTGTCAAACAACTAGTTTCCTTATTAGTTCCTGACTAAAATGCTGTATTATTTTAAAGTCTGCTTTTACTGCATTAGTTATCTTTATGCTATGAAATATTATCGAACTCCTCCTATGTTGTTTCTGATATCGTCTTCTCCTTCGACTGTAGGTGCGCATGCAGATAATTCTGTGAAGTTGATATCCCCATATGGAGCAAGGACCATTGAAACTGCATTTGGGCATCTTGCTCCTGTGACCTGCCTTGCACTGTCTCCAGATAGCAATTATCTTGTCACAGGGTCTCGTGACACAACAGTTATACTTTGGAGGATACATCAGATGGGCCCTTCACATAAGAAAAATTCTCCAGAACCTCCACCATCTACACCAACAACACCAAATAGTCCGCTAGCAACTAGAAGTAGTAGCGGTAGCAGTCCAAGCAAAATTTTAGAAACCTGCAGGAGGCGGCGAATTGAAGGTCCTTTGCATGTACTAAGAGGACATCTTGGCGAAGTAACTTGCTGTTCTGTCAGTTCTGACTTGGGACTCGTTGCTTCATCTTCAAGTATGTCTGGTGTGCTCCTACATTCCTTGCGGACAGGTCGGCTCATAAGGAAGTTGGATGTGCAGGAGACACATTTGATACGCTTATCTTCTCAAGGAATTGTATTGATTTGGAATGAAACGGAGAAAAGACTACACACCTTCACTGTCAATGGAATCCCTATTGCCACGTCGGTTCTGTCACCTTTCTCTGGACGAGTTAGTTGCATTGAGATTTCTACGGATGGCCAGTTTGCTTTAATTGGAACTTGTTTGTCTAGCAATTGCAATCATGATGGCTGTACTTCTACCAAAGAAGATTATGAGCTTGACAAGCCCGATGGTCATGAGGATGTACCAGAATCAAATGGGACCAGGCTATCTGTTCCTGTGCCCTCGATCTGCTTCATTGATCTACACAAACTTGAGGTGAGCGCTAAAAACAAACTTTTGAACTGATGTGTTGATCCGCCTTATTTCCTATGAGCAAAACTCTTACCAATAAGGGATATCCTGCCAGGTAATTCATACGCTGAAGCTGGGAGAAGGACAGGACATCACGGCGATTGCTTTAAACAAAGATAACACCACTCTTGTTGTTTCTACAGCTGATAAGCTGCTAATAGTCTTCACAGATCCTGCTGTAAGTATCCCAATTCCTAAGATCATCACTAGATGCTTCCGGGCCTGATTGACAAATGTACTTTATAGAGATCATCACTAGCCGCCTGTCAGGGCCTGATTGACAAGTTTGCCACCGGCACACACAGAATGACCATTTCTGTAACTAAGTTCCATCGTATCTTACCTGATAGAGTCCTTAATGCTGCAGTTGAGCTCGAAGATAGCGGATCAGATGTTGCACGAAGGCGATGGGCTTCTCGAGTCGTGAGCAAAGCGTAACTGACTGGCACTATTTTACTCGCCGAAGCTCCAGTGGACTTTGCAGCGAAAGGATGGTTGGTGTTGTATACGATGGTTGGGAAATTGGCTTGAAAAGGGCCATCTATACAAAAAGAAGAGGAGTTGCATGATAGCTCGGTTTTGCGTTGTGGTGATGGCATTGCACAGATGAATTGGTTCGGTTGCCTGGACCTTGCCATTCCCCTCTGGGATGAAACCTGCCATGCTGCAAACAAGATCCGGACCCGTCGTTTACTGTCTCCCGAGTACTGGTGTCAGCTGTGTGAAACAGCGTGCTAACATGGACGTCGTGCCACTGCCATCTCTGTACAAAAAAAAATCGTCGAAGAAATTGATCGTGTCCCTTTCTTTTGCGCAGAGCACACGCAATCCTCAGTTCACATGTATTGCCACTTAGTCACCAATTCACCATCGTGTCAATAACGAATCCTCTAGAACGGGTGACGGTAACGCGCGAACGTTTGCTCATTAATTAGTCGAACTGATGTTAACAACTGACGATGTTCATTATAAACTGTAACTCTGTATTCAAAATTTCAGATGTAGATCATGATTTATGTCCTAGGCCATCTCTAATGTGGATAGCGGTCGCCGATGGGTAGATGAGTGGGCCGGCTAATGATGGGAATGTGTGTGAGAGAAGGTGAATTCTTTTCTTGTTTTATTATGCGAAACTTGTGCTAAATATTGGACGGGAAAGTGTCCAAGTAGAGAGAAACCTGTGCTAAACATTGAAGGAAAAAAATGTTGATTACCTGCTTATGTGCCATGATCTATACTTTGTTGATACCCTAACAAGTCTTATTTTACATCATCAAAGATTAACAACATAGAAGAAACTGGTGTGTACTTAGGTTCCGTCCAAATGTTACCAGTCACCACCATCCTATCAGATCTTTTTTAAAACGAGAATTACCGAGTTTGTAGGAAAATACAAATCGCCATGTGTAATTAGAAAACAGTGTTGTGTTGGACTTGTAGAACAAACAGGTTCCCTCTAGAAACTAGATAGGGCCAAAGTTGGTCCCCAAAACAGTGGGAAGAGGACGGGGATTCCACTAACCTCGCATGAGAAAAAACTCGTCACCCCGGCGGCCCGGTGGCGGTGAGCTCTGTTACTTCTCTCGGGTCCTGACTCCTCAAGGTCGGAAAGCCACGGCCTTGGCGCCTCAAGGAGCTGCCGTCCGCACTGTTACTCGCTGGACTCTTGCTGTTGGTGATAGCAAGATCCTTACTCTCATGGAGAGGAAGACACTTGGAGATGGGGCAATTTTTTCTATTTCTCACACAATGCCTTACCAACCCGAGGGGTTGGGGATACATATTATAGGTCGCCAACCACCAAGCATATGCTAAGATCTTTGTCCTAGATGCTAAAGCGGATCTTTGTCCTAGATCTTGTCCTAGATGCTAGTCAAGGATGCTAAAGCGGATCTTGTCCTTGATCTTGTCCTAGATGCTAGTCAAGGATGCTAAAGCAGATCTTTGTCTAAAGCGGATCTTGTCCTAGATGCTAAAGCAAAGTCGTCCTAGATGCTAAAGCGGATCTTTGTACAAAGACCATTGTACAAAGACCGCGATACAAAGACTTATTCATCATTCTCCCCTAAGTCTTGTCGTCGTCTTGTGGGACGTTGAACCATCCCGATCCTAGAGCGAGCTCGAGGAATTTGATCCTCCCAAGAGGCTTGGTGAGCGGTCCGCAGGCGATGCGTGGTGTTGATGTAGCTCGCCTTGACACTTGCCTTCATCCAAGCGACCTCGGATGAAGTGGTACTTCACCCGGATGTGCTTGCTCGTTCGTGGAAAGCGGGTTCTTCGCGAGCAGAGCGGACTTCTTGTCCACCACGAGTGCCACCGCCTCGGTGTCTCCGAGGAGATCACCAGCGGTCGAGCGAGCAGGCGCTGAGTCGAGCGGTGGAAGCCGCTATGTACTCGGCCTCACGGTGGACAGGCCACCACTGCTGCTTGATCGACCGCCGCCTAACGAGGCACTTGCCGAGGAAAAGAGAATCCCGCTTGTGCTCTTCTTGGTGTCGATGTCGCTGCGTGGTCATTGTCATTGTGCCGATGAAGTCTTGCGCACGGACACCTCGGGTAGTGCAAGCCGTAGTCGGAGGTGCCCGCAAGCGTAGCGGAGGATCCTCTTCACGGCTTGCTTGATGCTCCGTCGTCGGTCATTGCATGAACCGTGGCGTAGCCAGCGGCGACGCAAATCACGGGCGCGTGTGGACGAGGTGGCGAAGGCTACCCACGATGCGCCGATCTTGCGTCGCGTCCACCTCCTCCGCCGTGCTCTCACGACTCGACTTCACCTCTCCTCCATAGGAGTGTGGGGTGGGTTGCGATCGGTGAGCCCGCCCACTCGACGGTGCGCTTGGCGTGGCGGTGCGGCGAAGGGAGATCTGGGAGCGTCTGGTGGACCTCGATCCCTAGGTAGAAGGAGAGGGCCCCAAGTCGCTCATCCGAAGGCGGTCTTCATCTCCGCCTTGAACGCCTCGACCTCGGCCTCCTTGGGCCGGTGATTATCAGTCGTCGGCGTGAGCGCCCACGGCGGCGTTGCCGCCTTTGCCCGCCGTGAGACCGCAGACCTCGTGCGCTCTGCTGGAACCCCATTTGCTTGAGGGTGGAGTCGACTTAGCGTTCCGGGCTCGTGGTGCTGCCAAGCCGTGAGGGCCTTGCGAAGCGGAGAACCTGCCCTCCTTGCGGGGATGGCGAATCCGGCGGACGACGGACGAGGCCTCCTCCTTCAAGTCGCCGTTGAGGAAGGCGGACTTGGCGTCCATGTGATGGACGCGCCAATCCTCTGGGCCGCAAGTGCGAGGAGAGGCGAAGCGGACTCCATGCGCGCGCGACGGGTGCGGCGTCATCGAAGTCGATCCTCTGCCGCATGAAACCTCGTGCCACCAAGCGAGCCTTGTGCTTGAGCGATGGCGCCGGCTTCATCCGCTTGACTTGAACACCCACTTAAGGGTGATCGCGGTGCCGGCGGAAGATCCGCTAGCTCCACGTCTTGTTTCGCTCGACGGCGTCCATCTCCTCCTCGCATCGCGGCACACCATGCCGCGTCTCTCTCCGCCTCGGCGAAGGCGAGGCTCGCCGTCGTCTGTGCGAGTGCGGCCGCCTCGAAGTCGCGTTGCGCCGGTCCGAGGACCGGCCGCGCCGAGGAGGTCGCCCCGCATGCGGTAGGCGAGGCTCGCCGCCATGGTAGGCGTCGATGCGGTCCTCGTCGTGAGACAGTGAGATGCGAACTCCACCATCGCGCTCGTCATGGACCGAAGCTGTTGGGGCCGATCCGGTGGTGTGTCGCGGTGCGGGAGAGTGGTGGCCGGTGCGGGAGGCGTGGAGTGGCGGTGCGAAAGTGGTGGAGCACTCATGGGAGGCGGTGGCGAGCAAGGTGTCGAGGTGGACGAGCTCGGTGAAGGCAGTCGCTAGCTCCCGGCTCTCTCGAAGTGGGCGTAGTCGACAACAAAGTCCCGAGAGTGAAGTCGAACCGTCGTCCTTGCCTTGTCCACGTCCAACCTCGCCTTCGTCGAACACAACGTCACGCGAGATGCGGGGACGGCTGTGTGACAGGTCGAGGATGCGGTGAGCCTTGAGCCCTCCGCGTGGCCGATGAACACTCCCGAGTGCTCACGCCGTCGAGCTTACCGATGTGGCCAAGCTCCTTGGAGAGCGAGGGAGCCGAAGACCCGCAAGTGGAGACCGCCGGCTTGCGCCCATGCCAAGCCTCGTCGGCGTCCTGTCGAGCGCCTTGGTAGGCGGCGGTTGAGGATGTGAGCGGCCGTCACCACCGCCTCTCCCGTAAGAGGCAGGCGGCATCCCCTCGCTGAGGAGGGCCGAGCCATCCCCACAAATGCGGTTGCGCCGCTCGACGACGCCGCGTTCTGCTGCGGGCATGCGGTAGCGGAGTAGTGGCGTGAATGCCCTCATCGGTAGCAGATGCGGCGAATTCGGCCGCCGTGAATTCGCCGCCGTTGTCTGTGCGCGAAGACGCGCGACTCTTGCGCACTCGCCTCGCGGCGACTGCGTGCGCTGATGGCGTCCATGACCTCTCCCTCTTGCCGGGGACCATCACCCACATGTAGCGGGAGAGGTCGTCGACAAGCGGCAGGAAGTAGCGTCGTCCTCCGGTGTGGCGGTGTCACGAGCCACACAAGTCCCGTGCACGAGCTCGAGCCTCTCCTTGGCTCGGAAACTCGCCCATTGGGGAAAGAGTCGCCTCGCCGTCAACACGCGACGCCGCAGTGAGCGCTCCACATGGTCAAGGCACGCGGGCCTCGCACCATTTCCGTGGCACCGAGCCGCCGGGGCCTCGGTGAAGGTGCCCAAAGCGCGTGCCGCGCCACGCCTCGTCGTCCCGACGGCGGCGAGAACAGAGGGTTGTGCCACCGCACGTGAAGAATGTAGAGTCGATTTTCGCCTCGGTTACCTTGGCAAGAAGGCGGCGAAGATCCCAAATCCGCAACACCGTGCTCGATCTCGACCATGAGCCGTTCTCATCCAGTGTCCCAAGGCGATGATGGAGTTCGCGGATCGGGATGTAGTACGCGGTGGCGACTGTGCTCACCGGACACGGCGGTGAGGATGACGGAGCCGCCCTTGATTTCCACGGGCGTCCCAAACTTGAGCCTCGGACGCTAGAGTCAAACTCGGCGAAGAACTCCGTCGACCGGTCATGTGATGGGTGGCGCGGTGTCGAGGCACCACCGTCGATCTTGTTGTTTGCCGAGCCGTGGCGAGGAGGCGTGTGCTTTTGGCTCGTCAAGGTGGAGGAGAGCCCGCTGCGGCGGTGCGGCGGAGGTAGTTCGTTGCTCGCATGAGCAATGAGCGAGCCGGCTGCTCCTCGCTGCTGACGTGGGCTGGCCGCGTCGTGGTATCGACACTCCTTGGCCCAATGACCAAGCTTGCGCAGTTGTGGCAAGAGTCGTCTCGTCTTGGCTTTTGCTTGCCGGTAGCGCCGCCTGGCGCCTCCACGGTCATCACCCTCGGCACGTCCTCGCGCCCCTGCCTGGGCGTCTTTGCGCGGCTTGCCGCGCATGCCACGCTTGCGGCCGCCTGTCGTGGAAGAAGGCTCCCCCTTCTTCCTGTCACCTTGGCCGGCAGCCCACTGCTCCCGAGTGAGGAGGAGCTTCCCGCCAATGGTGACGGGTCCCGAGAGGCGCTGTGGCTCCTCGTTGTCAACGACCTTGAGGCGACCCATCGCCTCCTCGATCGTCATCGTGGAGAGGTCCAGCAGAGACTCGATCGAGCGAGCCATCTGCTTGTACTTCTCGGGGACGCAGCGGAAGAGCTTTTCCACAGCTCTCTCCTCGCCGTAGGTGTCGTCGCCGAACCGCGCGGCCACGCAGCGAGTGTTGAGGCGGAGGCAAAGTCATCACGTCCTCACCGGCTTGAAGGCGGTGCTCCCACCGTGCGAAGTGCTGCGGTGTAGACTTGCGGCGCGGTCGGCTGCCGATGCGTCTTTGCGGCGATGGCGTCCCAAGCCTCTTTGGCGATCCGCTTGTTGGTAGCGAAGCGCATCTCGGGCGGGACTGCAGCGATGAGAGCATCCAGCGCCCGTCGATCCTGGTCGTAGTCGACGTCGCCGTACCGGACTGCATCCCACATATGCCGCGCGGAGCCTCACCTCATCACCGCAGCCCACTCGGCGTAGTTGGTCTTGGTGAGGTAGGCCACCCACGCGGGGACGGCGTCCACGACGACGACTGGTACTCGTGGTGACCACGGTGCGAACCGGGAGAGAGCCGCGTCGCTGTGAAGGCCGCGCTCTCCGTCGACCCGTCTGTTGCCGCCGTCGTGCCTCCTCCAGAGGCCGCCGCGCGCCCGCGCCTGTCTGGCTGCCGCCACGCTCGTGGGCGTCGCGGCCGCCTTCGCGCCTTCGCCCTCGCCGCCTCCTCCTCCGGTGCTCAAGTCTGCGTCGGTGTCATCGCAGAGATGAGATGCTGGGCTGCCATGCTGAGAACCTTGACCTCATTGCTGCCTGCATTACATCTGCCGCCGCCGCCGCCGCCACCTCGCTCCGCTGCTTTGCCCGCCTCCGTATTGCCGACCTTGGCGCCCTTCCGCCGCGCGGTGTCTCTATCGCCGCTCGCTGCTGCTGCCTGCTGCGCGCGAGCTCGGCCGTCTCTGACGCCGCATGCTCGAGGCGACCGAAGGCCGAGGCGCCTGCGGACATGGCGCGCTCTTGGGGGCATTGCGTGGAGAGGGGCGCCGACAATGCTTGCCCGTCTCCGGAGAGAGTGGCGGGACGGTAGGGCTGCTGCTTTCTGCATTTGGTCTTGCCATGAGGCGGAGAAGGAGATGAGGAGATGCTCGAGGCTACGAGGATAGTATGGCTCGATACCACTTGTTACTCATTGGACTCTTCTGTTGGTGATAGCAAGATCCTTACTCTCATGGAGAGGAAGACACTTGGAGATGGGGCAATTTTTCTATTTCTCACACAATGCCTTACCAACCCGAGGGGTTGGGGATACATATTATAGGCGCCAACCAGCCAAGCATATGCTAAGATCTTGTCCTAGATGCTAAAGCGGATCTTGTCCTAGATCTTGTCCTAGATGCTAGTCAAGGATGCTAAAGCGATCTTGTCCTTGATCTTGTCCTAGATGCTAGTCAAGGATGCTAAAGCGAGATCTTGTCTAAAGCGAGATCTTGTCCTAGATGCTAAAGCAAAAGCTGTCCTAGATGCTAAAGCGAGATCTTTGTACAAAGACCATTGTACAAAGACCGCAGTACAAAGACTTATTCATCACGCACTGCCTCCTCTCGATTGCGCCTTCCAGACTTCCAGTAGAACGAACGGCTTCCCTGGAGGTAACTGTTTGTCCCAATGCAACCTTTCATCTTCTTCTTTCCTTGTGTAGTTGGTGGTAACTGGTGAGATAGTGGGTTGAGTTGCATCTTTGGCTTGCAAAGCTTATGCTGATGTCGAGGAGAATTCCAAATTAACTGATCCCGTAATTCAAAACCTTTTCACATAATCCTAGTTGCACTTACGCGATTTAGTGGGTTCACAGGTTCAGTTTGCTCCCTGGATCTTTTTCACTAAAATAAGACAAGCCTTTACCCAATGATTCATCAAAAATGGACATAGGCACATAGTGGTGGGAAAGAGAGAATGAATTGCTCTGTCTCAGTACAATTTATCTAGCATATGTGGAACTATCTGCTGATTATTGTTGCACTCGAATGTGAAGTTTTCATTGTGTCACTATGTATGGGTTACTATACAAATTCTGATGTGTTTCACTATGTATGGGTTACTACACAAATTCTGATGTGTATGGGTTACTAAACAAATTCTGATGTTCTGTCTGTTTAGCCTTTTTTAGACGTCTCCTCAAGTTTTGCATTAGAATGGTACTGACCGTTTTTCGTCCAGGCTATAACTATCTTTGCAGAGAAATTGAATTCTGCTTCGCTCATGCGTTTTCCAAGTAAGCAAAGAAGTCGGATGCGGAGCACAAAACCTCTTGGAATTCAGCTTTTTGAGTGTGTCCAGGGGAATCCTCTATCGGCCAGATCATGCCAAGCCCTTGTGTTGGCATTGACATTCTTCTCTTACGCTAGCTACCATGCAGCAAGGAAAACTACGAGCGTTGTTAAGAGTGTTCTTGATCCCAAGACGTCAAACCTAGGCTTGTTGCACTGGCATAGTTGTTTGTATCTTGATGAGTTACATGCTGCAGAGAATCATACAATGCTCTATGGTGGCTGGGCACCATTTGATTCTATAGATGGAACTGCATTGCTTGGGGATATTGATTTGGCATTTCTTGCAATATATGCAATCGGCATGTTCTTTGTTGGCCATACCGGTGATCGAGTGGATCTGAGGATCCTTCTGACTGTCGGAATGGTGGGAACTGGTTTGTTCACTGCTGCTTTTGGAGCTGGATACTGGCTCAATATACACAGTTTTTACTACTTTTTGGGCATTCAGTTCTTCGCTGACCTGTTTCAGTCAACCGGGTGGCCATCAGTGGTGGCAGTTGTCGGTAATTGGTTTGGGAAGAGCAAGAGGGGTCTAATCATGGGAATTTGGAATGCTCACACATCTGTAGGGAACATATCTGGATCTCTGATTGCAGCTGCATTACTGAAGTTTGGATGGGGCTGGTCATTTGTTGTTCCTGGTGCTCTGATTGCAGTAGTTGGGATCATGGTGTTTCTGCTCTTGCCTTCTGGTCCTGAGGCTACTGGAATTGGGGATGACCACTTGAAGGATTCTGATAAGAATGAAATAGGCACCTCTTTATTGGAAGGACCGACAAATGTTACAAAAAAGGCAGTGGGGTTCATTGAGGCGTTGAGAATTCCTGGTGTAGTGCCATTCGCGCTCTGCCTGTTTTTCTGCAAGCTAGTTGCTTATACCTTCCTATATTGGCTTCCTTTCTATATTAGCCACACAGGTTCGTTAAATTAATGTGCAATTTGTGCCTTTTTTTTTCTTTCTGAGCGAAAATTTGTGCATTTTCCTTGTCACAAGAGTAAGTGTTGTTTTGCTTATACTGTTAAAATTTTGTTATTATTTGGCCTTTATATGGAAGCTGCAAGTTCACAGAAGCTAAATGATGTAGTCATGCTGTAGGGTCTTTATTCATAGTACTGTTAACAAATTGGACTTTGATGTAGTACTGAACAAACTGATAATAGGCATTAGGCATGTGTTCTTCAGGTCTCTTTATCTGGTTTCAGTCGAGAGATCGTTCTGGCGTTGTATTCATCTTGTATCGTTCTTTTTCATGTCTTAATGCAAAGATGCACAAGTCTTTTGCGGGTTCCCTAAAAATGGGCATCGCCTCATTAGGCAACCTTCCATCAAGTACTTGTTAGCTTGGGGGACAACCTTCCTATTTAATCAGAGAAATCTAAATACGTCCTCCCTGCATATATACAAACCATAGTCCAGTTGTGCAATTTTCCTAATTGCACCATCTCATTGGCTGAGTTTAGCTGGTTACTTTGGCACAACGGTTCACTGAACATCTGAGCTTGCTGATATGATCGCGACTACTGTGGCACTCTAGGCAAAGTGTATGGTGTCTGTATGATGATGATTTACTAATATTCTTGGATAGGTGTTAGGCTCAGAATTTTAGGTAAACAAGCCAAGATAAAAGCCAATTAATCTTGGTATGCTAATCTGTGGTAATTGAGGTCATGTGCTTGATGCATATCTTAAGTGTTTGAATTCAAAACAAATTTTAATTTGCTGTATCTTTTAACTGACCATTACCATCGTGTTTCTTCCTGTCAGCTATTGGTGGAGAATATTTGTCAGACTCAACCGCCGGAGCCCTACCAACGTTGTTCGATGTAGGTGGCATTATTGGTGGCATCCTTTCTGGCCACATCTCCGATCGCCTGGACGCCCGGGCATTGACAGCAGCAAGTTTCACATTCTCTTTAATACCGGCACTGTTCTTCTACCGTATATACGGGAGCGTCTCGCTTTACTGGAACGTCATTCTCATGTTCATCGCTGGCATGCTCGTGAATGGCCCATATGCACTCATAACAACTTCAGTCTCTGCGGACCTTGGCACGCACAGCTCCCTAAGAGGCAACTCCCGAGCCTTGGCCACTGTGACAGCGATCATTGACGGGACAGGCTCAGCTGGGGCTGCGATTGGCCCTTTGCTGACGGGCTACATCTCCGCTAAGAGTTGGACTGCGGTCTTCACAATGCTTATGGTTGCGGCGCTGGTTGCAGGATTGCTGTTGTCAAGGCTGGTCATGGCTGAGGTTTCTGCAAAGATAGAGGCCTGGAGGTCAGCTCCAGCGAGTGATCTGGTTGTATCCTCCATGGAGGAAGCTTAGGCTGGAACTGACCGAACTGCCTGTGCTGCTTTATTGGAGATTGTGGTGTGGCGTCACTGGAGCAAAACGGTGAAGACCTCTAGTTTTAGACCAGAGTTAGTGCGCCATGCCTGTGGCATGTAAAGCCTTCTTTTTCGCTGTTGTTTGTGATCGGATTCGTCAGTGTTGAGAGTTCAAACAATGATCAGCATCAAAATTTGGATTTTTGACGCTGAAAAATGTATCATAGCAGAGTTTTGTGTCAGACCCGGATTAGCAATCCGGAACCTTCTGTGTTTTTCATCGTACTATCTCCTGTATCAGTAAATAGTGCACAAAGATATATTGTTGAATCATACACATATATTGCATTAACTATACCGAACATTTATATTACATATCAGAGTTTAAATACTCCATATTAGATAGAGTTTATATAATAGACCGATTAGACCAAATGTTACATTACAAAAGCGGAAGCAAAAAGTAAAAGGTGAGACCACGCCTTGTCATAGGCAAGTGGCTGAGGGTAAAAGATGTCAAACTACTTTCTAAGGTTTGGATAATAAATATACATATAATCATCATCAAAGTCTGCCTAGCTAAGGTAAAAACTGGATTACTAAAGAATGACTTAATCTCCACCGTCTTCTTCTCTGTCTAGTCTCGATGCGGCGTAGTAGATATAGTCTTGATCCGCAGGTTCTAAGTTATATTAGTGAACGGGGATGGGCATAAATAACCGTACTCCGTGAGCTAACACACAGAATGCAATATTATAGATGCAAGGCTTAACAAAGAAAGAGTTTGGTTTTTTTATTTGTGAAATACCAAAGTTGAAATACTGTAAATAGAAATCCTGAGATTTAACATTTTTAACAAAACCATATTTTTCTAAAGAGTAATAATAGTGCATGTTCCATTCACTGTTATATAGTTCCATCCACCATATGCTATTTTAGTTATTAGGGTTCTATCCACCCATTATAATCACTAGGTTCTATCCACCTAGGGAAAATCAACTCATGGTTCTATCAACGCTTCATACTTATCCATCTCACACACAAATTCTTTTGTAAATAGACACTAACTCGAGTAAATTTCCATACATGTCTATGACCGTGGGCATAACTATTCGTACAATTTTCACTATATGTCTAGGACCTCTCTTGCGCCGCACGGCATCCTCTATCCAGTGACTTGACCTGTGTTTCACTATATGGCACAACCCGCACTGAGTTGATATAAATTAATTAGTCAGGTCGTACCCATTATAGACTTGTAGCTATACTGCTTTATATTAGGATGTCACTATAAAATTCAGTTCTTAAAGTTATCTAGGCGGTTTTATCACAAGCCAACCTCTCGTTCTCCATCCACACCAGTCTCTCTTACCATCCACCTAGATATAAAGCAAGTTTAGAGCTTTGAATTCTAAAGTATAATTTTCTAGTTTAACATACTATCCATTTCCATCCAATCGTTGTCCAAATCCAACTTTTCATATTTGAAATGATACCAGGGCAAATTAACGCCCCATGCATTGAAAGCCTGAAACACTCAAACTCTCTGAAACCTGGTGAAACTTGATGAAATAAAAATGAAACTTTGCTTTAATTTTTGAAACTTTCCTCAAAACTTGTGAATCTTGTTCAAATTTGCAAAATTTATTGAAATCTACTGAAAACTTTTGTTGAAACCTTCTTAAAACTTCGACCTTTTAAACCTAAAACTTCCAAGAGACTTGTTGCATCATTCAAACTTATATAAAACTTGTCATATTGTTGAAACTCCATGAAACTTTGCTATGTGGGAAACACTTCCAACCATATAGCGTTGGCTAGCTGCTTCCTTAAGGAAAATAGGGGCCTTTTTTTTTGCAAAGCTTAGGGTATGCACAATGATACATGTCACTAGCTGTAAACATATGCCACATAGAATTTTGGGTGATGTGGAGGAGAAAAAAGGAGGGGAGAGAAAGATGGTGTCTACTATTTAACAGACAATCTTATATACGGTTTTTTTACTATTTATATTATTATATAGATAACTATATAGACAACATATTAATTACATAACGTTATTACAGATAACTATATAGACAACATATTGTATATGTTGTCTTTAGTTCTGTCTATGGATGATACAGAGATGTGTCACAGATTACCACTTTCTATACCATTATACATGCTTTATGTCCACTACTTTGTTTTCCCTAAATCTGAGCCGTCCAGTTGGATGGCATGACGCCTGGAGGCCTAAGCTGGTATCCACAATCCCATTTGACTGGACTTTTCTTACTCCCTTTGCGAAAATATATCGGCCCATCAAAGCTCGCTGCCAGGCGCGACCTGGGCCAAATTCTGGGAGAGGCGTCTGTATAAGGGAATTCACGTACGTGTTCTTGTACTTTGATTTCTTTCTCTATTTCTTTTTTTCGCGAGTATTTTTTATTTTGATTTCTCGAACAATTAGCAACCATTTCCTGGTTTAAGTATTATAGCATCCAGTAATTATTCAAGTCCGACATCTAGCCGAACCTTTCACATAGACGCGCGCTCTTGGCTAGCTTTTCCTATTGTCAAGAAAATAATTCTTCAAATCACGCTTTTCAGTTAAATACAGTACTATGCAGGAAATATTTTCGGGCTTATTATTCTCCTCTAAACTGCATTTAGCCACATCTGCAACCAGTTCTTGTCCTCCCAAAATCTTTGCATTGTTGCTACATACATAAATGATCTCTTCGTACATCCATTCCTTCCTACAAAAACAAGACCGCATAATTGACAGCTCCCCTTGCATGATCGATACACCTCACACTACAAACCAATTGGCTAGAGTTCCTTGCCGATGTCACCCCTCTCTTTCTTGCTCACCATACCAAGCAGTAGTAGTACTACTGCTTATACCGCTCCATCTACAGATCAACCAACGAAAACGTCGCTAGCCGCCGCGATCGAGGATACCGATCACAGCTAGATGGATAGATCACAGTAGATGGATGGCGAGAGCTGGAATTGAGAGTTGGAAAACGATACGCGGCGAAACGCGAATCAGTCACTCGATCAAGCAACGTACAATAGGAGATCAGAAGAAGAGTAACTAATTAAGCGAAACGAAGCTAAGCATTGACCCAAGAAAGCAAAGCGAAAACCTTGACAGGAACAGCCAAGAACGACGACAAACACTCACTTGTTGCCGGTCTATGATTTTGTTGCTGCAGTTTGGTGCCGCCACAATTCTGTGAAAGGCGCTTATGGGACATGAAAGCTACGAGTTTTGTAGGGGTGTTTATACTGCTGCGCGTAGTTGACCTCTTAGTAAGCTTGTGTGCACAATGCGTGCAATCGTACATGTTTCGTGTCTCTAGGAGTTTATAAGGGTTCAATCCACTTTGTGCTTATGCTACCAGAAGAAGCGAAAGACCGATACGATAACAGAGAGGATGAATAATGCCAATTAAATTTTTCTTGAGTATTCAATATTCTATCCTCAAACATCTACAGAGTGGAGAACATAAAATCCTCAGCTGAAAACCCAAACCAACTAGCTCAAATCAACAAAACTTGAAACACAATCTTTCATGGCGGCCTGATTGGCCTCCAAACGGCAGTCTGACCGCTAGCATAAGAATGGTCTGATCGTTGATACAATAAAATAAGGCAAATAAATAGTGTTTTAGCTCTATTTTAAATCTGAAAATCGATAGAACTTTTAATCCGTAGATCCAAATGATATGAAATTTTGCAGAGATCTTCTCTAGATTATCAAGAACATGTTCCAATAAACGACCATAAAAATCATGGCCAAAGTTGAGACATTTTCCTGTTTGAAGGAAATGTGCATTGAAACCGAGCTAAAATCAAAATCGATGAATATAACTTATTCGTGGGATGATGATGACCAAGAAGAATCTAGATGTATTTCCACATATCACAGCAAGTTAGATCACCACAGAAACCAAGCCAAAAAGTCTCGGATCAAGAGATGGACCAAAGAGTCCAAAGTCAAACAAAACCAGATTTTCTTATGAATCTTGCTATCAAAGTGCCTACATGGGTGGAGATATATTCTTAAGAATTATCTCCATCTCTTACATGTCATTGGTACAGTAAGATCACAAGGAGAAAAGAAAAGAGATCAAAACCAACCAAAAATCAAGCATATCAATAAAAAAACAAGAGGGACTCAAGAGTTGCATAAGTCACCAAGTCTCTCCCGTCCCGGTTCCACCGAACCACGGCTCACTTGTCTGTGCAAGCCACATAGCGCCATCCAGCCGTTCGAACTCATCTTCAATATTTGCTAATGCTATTTCGGTATCCTCGATTGTTGTATGCCTTAGCTCATCCCTGAGCCTAGTCCCGATCCTCTCCATTGACCACAGTTGACTCCAAGCGACCCTACATATCCAAAGACACGGAAATCGTTTCCGGACACAAGTTCTTCACAACCTAACCTACGTTAGCTGTAACATAGCTCATGCAACATAAAACTACCGACCACACTCACCAAAACCCCTTCCTCACTCAAAACTCACTAGCGAAAGTCCCCAAACCCCTTTCTAACGGTCGGCTTTCAACCGGTCGGACCGGTGGCACCTGCCGATCGGCGGCCTTCTCCTAACCGACCAAGAATATCGCCAATCAAAATTTTAAATCTCTTAAATTGCAATAGTTTATCATAAACTAGAACCTTCTCACACGATCCTTTAAAAAGTATCTTCAGTTAGGTTTCCTAAAAAAGAAGAAAGATCTTCATGGATTCTGGAGTATCTGATAGTGACAATTTAGCTGTTCTATTTCATGGGAGTGCAAAAAATCCTAATGTAGTTCTTAGATGTATGTATTGAGATCTGTCCTATATTAACTGGTGCATGTGTGACATTTGGCCACTGAAAGAGCTAGGACGTTCTAGCTAGTCAAGATCGGTGAACAATTCAGCGGTTGAATTGATGAGTTTTGGAGCTTCCTTTTTGTGCATTTCCATTTGGCTACAAGCGATCAAGCTAGTAGTCCAAAGTGGCACAGAAAGATTGATGAGAAGAGGCCGCACGAAACGAGTTAACGGGAGAGGAGATTGCAGAGGTGTCTCCTTGCACGACTGCACAAGCTAGCGTAGAGAGAGAGAGAGAGAGAAGGGCGGGGCACAAGTACATACATCGCTGGACCCCCTCCATCCCTCTCACGGCATAGCTTTTCGACAAGCATGAGTTGGATTCTTTTGGGACGGCAGCACGTAAAAGAAATTGTGGAAAAGGAGAGGAAGCGTTTGCCCTACGCGCGCGATCACGCTAGCAAGATCAGCTGATACATGTATCGCTATACTTGGCCATCTTTCTATATGTATGGCCGTGTAATTATCCAAAGGAAAAGGAGAATTCACTTAACACCGCTTTACATTCTGAAGGACAATATTGAGAAGGTCTAGAATTATATTGTGATGAAATATTGTGATTTGGAAGGTTAAAAATTTAAATTGCAAATTTATCAGAATTTAGTACCGACCCGCAGACCGGTCAGCTAGACCAGCACAAGGGGAAGGTCTGATTGGACCCCCAGACATTAAACCGGTGGCAATTTTCGGTTTGACTGGTGCACGTCAGTGGTCTGATCTGGTCAGACCGGCTGAGCAATGCAGTCTCGACTAGGTTTTGGTCTTTGGGGAGTTTGAGTTTTGCGATGAGATTTGGTGACCAAGGTCAGCAGCTATAGGTTGTATGAGTCATGTTATATCTAATCTAGGTCATGTTGTGAAGAATTTGTGTCTGAAAATATTTTCTTTGTCTTTAGATGTATAGGGTCGCTTAGAGTCAACCATGATCAACTGCGATGATTGGGGCTACGCTCATGTAGGAGCTAAGAACCAGAGCGATCGAGGGTGCCAGGTGGGATAGTGAGCTCAATCATGGCACGAGAAAGACGGGAAACATTGCAGAGAAGTTCAAGTGGTGGGTTGCACCATGTGGTTTGGTCGGTCCAAGTGAGACGTGATCCAGTGGAACCGGAATGAAAGAAACTTACCAACACATGAAAAATCAGTGGTACACCTACACGTGACAAGCATGATAATTGCTTGCAATAAAAGATGAAGACTAGAATAAGAAATTGTATTTTGGTAATTTGATCAAAATACCGAAAACTATCTTGAATTAAAACCATGGTGCTTGAGTGATGCTTGAGAGAGCGGTTTAGGTCAAAAAAGCTAAGGACTTAGTAGATTCTAGCATATGTGCTTTGAAAAACATGCATAAGTATAATGTGTGAGTTAAAAGCCATGTGTATGGTTATCGAATCTTTTCATATGTGCTAAGTGGATAGTATGCACTAAGAATTAGATGTGGCTGGATAGCCTATCTATTTAACGGGTTAGGATGGAGACTTACTAGGTAACCATCCATCATCCTCTCGTTATTACCGAGAGTTCTAGACTTAGGGTTTGAGACAAGTTGAGTATTGTGGTGTGTTTTCTTGTCCTCCAAGTAGAGTTGTTGTGAAACTTTTATTCTCAATTAGCAATACATCAATCTTTGTTCATCTCCATGGATCTCTCTTGTTTTGATTGATTTGCTTTTGACTTGGTTGGTTTTGCTCTTCTCTCCTCTTCTTGATCTTGTTGTACCAAGAATGTGTAAGAAATGGAGATGACCTCTGAAAATAAATCTTCACCTATCTAGATACTTGGTTGGCAAGTTCATGAAGAAAGTTTTGCTTGGATTTGGCCCTCACAAGTGATTTCTTGATCCATGTGTTTTGGCTTGATTTCTTTGGTGTTCTTACTTGTTGTGACATACAAAAATATATCTAAAGTCATCTTAGTCATCATTCACCTATGAGTAAGTCATATTCATCTTTTTGTTTTACTTGTTTTTAGTGTAATACTTCAAACTGAAAGAGGTCATAATTTTGACAATGATTTTCTCGATCGTTGGTTGGAATAGGTTCGTGACATCCTAAAGAAGGCATGCCAAATTTCATATCATTTGGATCTACGGATCAAAAGTTTCATGGATTTTTTATTTTAAAATAGTGCTAAAATTACTATTCTTGTATTAAAAACACTTTAGTAGTCCGGTCATCTACTCTTTACCGGTCTGACTGGGGCTACTGTTTATCTAGTCTGACTACCGAGCACGGTGAATCTTTTTTTGATCAGTTTTTGCTTTGATTTTTTCGTATGATGATTGGTCTCTGATCTTCATAACTTCTCATAACTATTAGAGTGAAGATCAACAAATACTTAAGAAATTTTTTATAATATATCATTCACCCTTCTATTAACATAGTAGTCCTACACATTCTTTTCCTTCGTCTCTCTCTCGCCCTCCCTTTCTCACTAATCGATCAAGACATGGATGCACATGGTTAGTGGCATAGACATGCTCAAGGCAACTTTACTCTTACCTCAGAGTTTTGTTTTCATTCCTATCTCTTTTTTTACCCTTTTTAAGTTGGAGGAAAGTGCCCTTCCACGTCTGTCTTGCGTGTGGGACCCATCACATCAACCTTGGGGTTTGAACTTTGAAGCCAAACCGCCCTTGTGAATGAAGAGAGAGAGAGAGAGTATGATCATAACCTTACAGGTCCTTATCCCACTTGTAGATGATCTGATCGCTTCTTTTGCTCCTCCTCTCTCTTTTCCTTTTCTATTTGCAACCGAAAAGGCTATACATTATTACAGCACTTTGCAAGCGGTGGAGGCCCAAACTTTACGAGATGACGATAGACCTCCTCGCCTCGGCCGTAGATACGAGCCATACGCATCGATCGTTTGTGCAAATGTGCAACAGTGTGCTAATCGATGGCCTTTTGTTCCAAAGGCTGCAGGTGCAATGACGCTTGGCAGTTGGTACAACTGGTCCTAGCTTTTCCATTACCCCCATCCACTTTACTCTTCTCTCGTTCTTTTTTCCTTCGGATGAGACGCATCAGCAAAAAAAGCTTGCAGCTTTGGTTGATAAGGACAAGGAAGCTCTTTTGCATTAGCATAGGTTGTATTGCATTCTTTCCTGGACTTCCCCATGATGATGAACCTTAACCGAGCCGGGCTTTTCTCAGCGTCCAGCTTTCCATCTCAACGTGAACAACTCGGCGTATCTGGGGAAGATCTGATCGCCTGTTCCTCTCATTGTTTTGATTCCTTCGTCCTGATAAGATCTTCTTCCATTGACAATGTGTGGAGTATGAAGTCTTTAGGTCTATTATTTTGGGATACGGCTTATGACTTTTGACTGCGATTTATTGATCATGTTCTTTTTGGCTTTTAGTTTCTTTGCAAGTCAAATATCAAACGTGGAAACGGGTCAACCTTTTGAAGCAGATTCTCCAAACGGCTTCCCGAGCACAAAATATGTGCGTCATCCGCGTCAGCGTCTTCGTCGTCCGTTGCTGTGTCGAAAAGCGTAGACAAAAATCATCAGCCACAGCCAAAAGCCATCAGCTGTAGCCCAAAAGAATACTAGTTTAACTAATAATAATTGCTAAACAAGGTCAAAACCAAAAGCCGGTTGAAAAACAAAAAAAGAACAGGTTAATCAGCTCCATGTACTAACTATACATTACTAATAACTAAAGACTTAAGGTGTATATGAGATATTGCACACTGTTTTGGTCATCTAGTAAGTGCAATATCATGCCCTAATTGCTGCTACAATAGTGTCACTTTAGTGCACAGGACATGTGGTACTGTAATGTCAGGCACAAGTTATATGGATTGCCAGTATACCACCCCATGTGATCCCTGTTACGCTTAAAGAGAGTGCAGCTTACGCTCCATTTGCTTTGCAGTCCAGTTTGGACCAGACAGCAATATTGCTGCATGCATTGGTTGCTTTCCAGCAGGTAGTGAAACACATTGCAGGCAAGCATCATCAGATCACTGCTATCTGAGCTAACCATGGTGCTTTTAGGACTAAGCTTTTGCATCTTTTATCCTAACAGTCCTGCTTTAGCCGTTCTGCCCCCATCGTTCAACATTATTTAGCAGTTCGTTAGATGTTCTCTGTTTCCATTTTTGTGCAAAGGAAAGCGACGGTACAGTCGGAAAAATGGGCATTTAAAGTGAGCAAAAGCAACCGTACGTGTGCCGGTGTGCCCCAATGGTGAAGTTAACCTAACGATCGAGTTTATGTGAAAGCATCTGCTTTTTCGGGCTTAATATTGAGTGTTCCAATCAGGATTGTCGAATTAAGTTATTTGAAAGGAGTAAACTTCAAGGGTTTCTCTTTCTGCTTGCTTGCAGAAGATGTAACTGGAAAGAGAGGATTGATCAAACATTTGCAGCCAAATTGTCAAGGTACTAGACAAATCTCTTCAGATGTTTACTGAGACAAAATTCGGCATGTACTTCCAAACAAGTCACATGCACAAGTTGATCACTAACAGTACGGCGTCTTTTGAATTCCTGGAACAAAGCATGCAGCTAGCATCAATCTCCAGGAAAGCTCCCACTGGTTGGAGAAAAGAAATCAAAAGGGAAGGCATTTGATCTGCCAGTAGGCACTCGCTGAAAAGCGAACATTTTATCAGCATAAATTTGCTTTTGCATACATTTTTGTTCTTCTTATCACTGGGAAATTTGACCTGTTTACATCATTTGCAAGACTCGGGTACAGTGTTGGCGACGTACTTATCATTTTGGCACACTACAGCGGCGAATGCCAACTGTTCCATACTACATGCATGCTACATGTAACGTGACAGAAACTACTACTACCACAGCTGAGACAGCCAGTAGTGACAGTAATGTACAGCAACTAAAACAGTATGCAGAAAATTTTTACTCCAGTTCTGTTTGGTAGCATTATGAGTCTGAGCACTGAAGTTTGTACCGTTTTCAGAGCTAGCAACCGGCCCTGCTCTTTTGGAACACCGTTCATTTTTGCCCCTCTAGTGCAGCTTTTTTCAAATAAAGGGTAGATTTTTTTGGCTGATGGTTTATGATTTATAGCTTAAATATTTGAATTCTGGCTATTCGTAAGAGGTAGCACGTATAGGAAAATAGTCGTATATGATTTTGACTGGTATAACTGAACTCAGTATATTTTTTACTACAATATTTCTATTGACCTCAACTTAAAAAATGCACCATTTAAAAGCTAGTTACTGTAGAAAGTACGAGCATAAGCTAGCTTTAAGCCAAACCGAACCCACCCAAAGCCTCCGTGCACTTGAAAGCAACATGTGTTACCTATCGCGCTGGCCCAGCTCAGCAGGACGTGCGGACCATGGTAGCTCGCTCCAGCTCGGCATCGGGCGAACGGGCATGACAAGTGGTGGGCACCGTCGTCCTATCGTGCCGCATGAGCTTTGGGTTTGAATGAGATGGGTCTGCTTGAGCTCAGGAGGTGTATATGGAGTGCATTTGATAGGGAGACAGATAGGATGAAGTTTGTCATCAAGGCGGTGACTGCCATAGTGGTCGGAGCTTCGGGGGAGTATTTCTAGGAGAGCTGAAGAAGGCTATTGGCAACGTTGTATGGGGGCAATATATGAAGATTGCAAGCAATCTTCATATAGAAATATTTAGGAGGTTGATGGTGTATGTGCAGTTTGTGGAGAGGTAAACCATCGAGCAGGGGCGAGTCACCGTCGTTGTTGGAAGGCAAAGCAACGTAAGAAGAGCGTAAGCATTGCTGGTCAACGCTTAGGAGTCGCAGGAAGTCCACCTGTTCCTATTAATTGACCTGCAATGAACATTCTGCTTCCTGAAAAGAAAGTTTGCATGTTCTAGTAATGCTTTGCAGATATTCTAGGATTTTGATTGACTGCTTGATAAAATTGCGTCAAACATCGAGAACCCACCTGTGGTCGGTTGGCTAGAGCTTTCTGCTCGCTCGCTCCCCATCTCGGCGTCAGTGAGTTGTGGTGAGTTTGGTCTTGGCTAGAGCTGTGCGTGTGGTGTGTCGGCATGAGTTGTATATATGCGTGTGTCTTGTACCTCTTAAAAAAATTGTGTCAAACATCGGAGTACGTGCATAGAAAATTTGTTAATCATGTTGAATTAAGATTTCAGTTTGCAAAAGTATATATTTTACCTCTTAGGTATCTTTGATGGAGACGGTCTGATCGACCGAAAGTCAGTGGTCTGACCGGTGGTTAGCCGCCGATGTGACCGGCCATGGTGGCGGTCATACCGGAGTTACGGTGCGACTAGAAAATAGTTAGCGGAAGCTATTTTTCAGAAAGATTGTGACCGGTTCTGGAGTCTAATTCATTGCATTTATGATGCATGAATCATGTTTAGACTAACGTTGATCAAGTTATGAAGAATTTGTGTCTGAAAATAATTTTTTGGTTTTTGATGTGCAGGGTACTTGGAGGTAGACATGATCGACGATGTGAACCAGGATTTGGCTCGGAGATGAGCGTAGGTATGGACAAGGAAGCCGGGTAGGATGGTTGAGCTCAAGCGGAGCACAAGAAAAGACAATAATATATTGAAGGAAAGGTTCATCAAATAGTTCGGTCGGTACAACTGAAACGTGGTCGGGGAACTGACACGGAGAGACTTATTGATGCATGAGCCATTGTGGAGCTACACGTTGCAAGCATGAGGATTACTTGCAGGTTGGCGATCAAGACGAAGGCGCTTTGGCGTGGAAGCCAAAATACTGGAAGCAACAAAGTGATCAAAATTGTGACACTTAGAGGGCGTTTGGAGAGCGGCTTAGGTCAAGAAGGCGCTGGGGAGGCTAAGTGGATGGAAACTTGCTCCTTAGCAAGTTTGGACATATACACTTTGAAAAGGGTGTATAAGTCATGTGTTGAGTATAAAACTTGGTACATATGGGATTAACGTATTTCTCCGGTTATGCTAATGGATAGTATTCTTTAGGGTTAGATGTGGACTGGGTGCCTCATCTACTTGTGTAGGAGGGGGTTGGAGGCATATGGCTAACCAATCCATTCATCCATTCTCTAAGGTTTGTGAGAGAGGATTCCATGGGAGATGAGGCTTTTGGGTGTGTGCTCTTGGGTGAAGAGGCTCTATCCTCCATGGTGAAGAGGCTATAAAATATTCATCCACAAGTTACAAATTGGTCAATCATCTTCATCATCTATGATGTGTTCTTGATTTTGTTGGTTTTGCACTTGTTTTGGTTGGAATTTTTGCTTTGAATTCTCCTCTCTTCCCTCTTAATCTTGTTGGTTCCAAGAACGTGTAAGAGATAAATATGCCTAATGAAAATTATATGTCATCCATCTAGACACTAAGCTGTAGCAAGATCTTGGAGTTTATTTCGTTTAGCTTGCTTTGGAGCACTTCTTGTGAAATTGTGATCTAGGAGTTTTGGACTTGAATATTTGGGTGCTCTAGTTTGTTGTGACATGTGAAAACCTATCCAGAGGCATACTAGCCATCCCTAACCCACGAACAAATCGTATCTCAAGTTTATGATTTTTGTTCGATTTTGGTGCAATCTTTCTTGTTTTAAGGAAATATTAAAACTTTAGTCAAGATCTATGCGATCCTTTGATGGATTAGGTTCATGATATACTTGACAAGGTGTGTGGAAAGTTTTAAGTTATTTGGATAGGTATTTTGGATATTGCACCTTTTTTGTTTTGGCTCGAGCTATTTTCTATTTTGGAAAAGGGGAGCAGTCAAACTGCACCCAGCTTGTGGTAAGAATGGATGTCGGTCAGACCGGTGCTTTTGGACGGTTCGATCGCCAGCAGGTCTAACCGCTGATCCATAGCGGTCTGATCCATTGTCAGGAGTTGAACTCCGTTTTGTTTCCAGTTTATGTGAGTTATTTCTTAGTGAGCTAATTTGATCTTCTTAGCTTATAGTAAATAGTGAAGTGAAGATTTTAAAATACGGTTCAAAGATATTAAATTTAAAGACATTATCCACCTTCTGATTATCATCCCGGTGCCTACGGCACGCCTAACGCAGGATCTCATCTCTCCGCAACAGGATTTCTTTGATGGAACCAGTAATCTACGACGCGTCAACGTGAGGGCACGGCAGGTACCTACCTTCCCTTGCATACAAGGAAACAATCTCCACGATCTTCCTTCGGAGGTACATAGCCCACAAGCCAGGAAAAGCACAATCCTTTCGGACCAGCCATACACGTCGCTGTGCACCGTGTGAGCAGCGAGACATGCCTTGTCCACGGCAGACAGAAATCGTGTTTTGTGTTTACAAATGGAACTGTCGCACGCAAAAACTCGCTAAACCTAACACTCGTTGAGAGGAGGATCACCATCAAACCGGATCCCTTGGTCAGTCCATGCAAGCTTCTCCTCTCTCCCACAAGATTTGATCTCGCCATGTCTCGGAAGGTCCATCCAAAGGCGATAGCAAAGGCGGCCCCTTTTGCCAAAAGCCATTCCGCCCCCAACCCAGGGTCCCCTTCCTGGAGAGCAACCCCACGCTTCTCGAGTACTGGATGGAAATCAAAGCCTTCCGAGGTGGCGATCGGTCGGGATAACAAGCCTGTCTCTCTCCATCAATTCGCACAGCCGCTGTTGCCGGTGCCGCTGCCGCTGCCCGTTCCATCCAATCCAACTGTTTGCAGCTGAGGACAAGCCCAGAATCCCATGAGGTGAAATGCATAGCGAGGTGAGGTGGGAGAGAGGGGGAGACATCAAATCATGCCGTGCCTGCGCTCGTGCACGATGGTGGGTGCACGCGTTGCGATGTGTGGGTGTGGTCCTCGGTGCCCCCCACACCTTGCGATGCAAGGGAACTTACCGTGTGTTGGTGCTGCTAGTGCGTGCGTGTGGCTGTCGCTCCAACCTCTTCGTTTTTCCTGCTCCTCACTGGCTATAGGTCGATTTTTTTAGATTATAGCTTATAATTTAAATATTTAAATACTGACTATTTATGAGAGAGTATATAAAAAGAAATAGTCGTAAATAATTTTAGTCGATATAGCTGAATTCAGTATACTTTTCACTGTAATTTTTCTATTAACCCATTTTAGAAAACATATTGGTTAAAAGCTAATTACTATACAGTATAGACATAATCCACCTTTAAGGAAAAAACCCGCCCTTTATGTGGGTTGGGCTGGGAGTGAACACGGTCGGCACATATCTGTACATGTGGACGCCATGCCTTCCTTGGATGGATGGAGTCTGCACCATGGACACCTCAACTTGCAAGTGGCCTTCTTTCTCTGTGAGATGACCCCCATCCAAATTGACGCATCACGAGGCCGTGTCCTCAAGTGCAACACATGGGGGTGATCCGATCCGTACATGTGTGCTGCAGACTGCAAAGCCTCCGGGATTCTTAGGTGGTGATCGGTTCATTTGAAAACTGAAGCTTATATGAAAACACTGGTGGTGAAAAAAATGTGGAGAGAGAACTTATTTGATATAATTAAATTTAAAAATTAAAAATATAAAAATATGCTAGCCATCACGAGACAACATAACGAATCTGAGAAAAAGAACCGACAAAAAGCTCAAAAAAGTCAAAATTCAGAAAAAGGCGAAATTATGAATAGTGCAAAATAAGCTTAAGCCAATAAGCTTAAGCTATATTGAGCATGGCCTTAGTTGCATGTCTTTCATTAGCTGTTTAGGGACACTGTAATTTCAGATTTCAATAGAAATTTTTACAGAGGAACCTTTGTTTCGAGTGGGCCGTCCCTTGGAATGTACGCGGGAATTGAACGGAAAATTTTCTGTGCTTCAGACGGGTCTGACTTCGGGTAGGTCAGCTAGAGCGATTGTCTTTGTGCAGATGTTCCAGTTGATCAGGACCTTCTTTAAATCAGACTAGGCCGCCCAGTTGGTTTGATCAAGGGCTATACAAGCCTAGAACCCCGAAATTCGGCTGCCCTAATTCGAGGCATCCTTCTCCCCACCTACAATGCACTCTTGAGATGAGAGGAGCTGGATGAAAGCAGCAAGTCGTAACAAAATACATCTTGAGAGAGAGGCAGGCGGGGGTGCATGGCGACGTAATAAACTAATGTGTAGCTTGTTCACTCCTTAACTAAAGAAATAGACCTGTCAGCTTCATGATCAAGAGCACGTTCTCGTGTAAATTTCCCCTCCTGATCCTCTACATTGCACAGCAAATAATACTCGTGTGCAATGCTCCCACAGCTATCAAAATCGAAGTGATCAGCAGAATCGTCTCTGTGTATGTAAAATGTCCGTAGCATGGAGGTGATGCAGCATTTGTGCTGTAGCAACTGAACTGGAGCGTCAATCTCGCTTTCTTTCTTGATGAAACGGTCCTAATGCATAGCATAATGACCTCTACAAATCATTTTTCGAATGCAGAAGATCCTCGCCAGAGAGAAATATGAGCTGACTATGAACTCCGCTGTCACACCTGTAACGTGGGGATTTTAAGTTTTCAACACCTAGATTTGTTCGCACCCTTCGAGAAAACCCAGCATCTCAACTAGTACAATTAGTACAGATGGTGAGTTTTTACAACTGGTTGGAAGCCAAAACAGGAGCAGGCGATCATGAAGGCAAAATGTGAAATAGGGGGAAGGAGTCGAGGGACACGGCCATGTGAGTGATGAGCAGAGATAAAACAAGCCCTAGAAATCATAGAGCCAGTGCTCCTGTCCGGGTTTTTCAGACAACTGCATTTTTTTCATGAAGGCAACTTCTGTATAGCTCGTCACATTTTCTAATCCGAGGTAAGGACACATCACATGGTAGCACTGGTAGAGAAATATGTAAAATGCATTATGCAGGCAGAAGATGAGGATAAAAAAAGGGGCAGAGATGTCTCCATTCAACCTATTGTGTGTGAACCAACTCCGACAATGCAAATTACTGTGCCCAGTAATGAAGTTATGGGCAACTGCAGACAGATCAAAAGCCGAAAACACTTTGGCACATTCTTCGCCATAAGGCCCAGTTAGAACGCTAGAATTTATCAGATTTCTACGGGAATTTGAACAGTTCCTGCTAAAAATTCTTGTTTAGTTCCAATGGGGCTCGAGCTGTTGAAATCACTGGTCAAGCAAAGACCCCAGTTGAAACGTGGAAATTTTTCCTAATTCCTCCGAAAATTGAACTGTTTTATGTTAAAATCCCGTGTTCCAAAATTCATGTGAAAATCCTGTGTTTCAAAAGGGGCCTAAGTCTTAATTTCATATATTTTGGCCCTACGACAGTCATTCCCATTTTGCCATGAAGATAATCAATAGAGCCAACATTGCAAAAAATAAAATGCATACATAGCAAAAATCATCCATTACAGTTCAACGCACAACACCACAAATGGACAATTAAGGTACAGCAATAACTAAAGCAACATGACGAAAATATCAATACTGTACCATAAAAGCATTCAATAGGTTAAATTAAGCATGTTTCAAATGACATGATAATGGCTAACACAGCAGAGTGAGAACAGCGTGATAAAAACCTAGAGCAACATCATTACACTATAGAGATACTGACACCAATATTGCTAAATCCACTAGGCCTAGCTAAAAAGCAATACGAGGTGATCAACAAGGACAATAATTTCCATTGCAACATTTAATTGCAAGAAAATGCACATTACTGGAGTTGGAAGATGCCTGCAAATGGCGGTGGAATGTTGATGGAAAGCAGTAGTCTAGGCTGATCAGCACCTCCATGCTGTAATGGAGACAAGCTCACCGCGCTGCCAATAGAGCGTGAGCCCAACCCCGCGTTTCTCCACATGGAACCCTCGGACCTGCACCCGCTTCAGGAGGCAATCAGCCTGTGCCTCAGCTAGGTTGCTGAGCGGCACAGGGGTGAACCCAGCAGCTGCAAACACATTCCTCCATGCCATTGCCTTGTCAGCCTTACACCGCCCAAGCACCGCGTCTTCAACTCTTGGCTGAATCAGAAACCTCTCAATCTTGCAGGCCGAATCGGCATCAATGCCAGCAGCATCAAGCGAGTCAAGGAGGAACACACACGACTGGAAGCAATTCAGGAAGTGCTGCGAGAATGGGAGGTCAGCCCGATCACCTCCATAGTCCATAGCCACCACAATCTTAGGACTAAGCTGTTTGACCAACCGAAGGATCACATGCAGTGGTGGTAAGCGAGCAGAGCAACCAACAGGAAGGCTAACAGCTACTACTTCATCGTCAGTGGGAGAAATGAGATCTGCAGGACTGCAAGCATCAAGACTGACGGCATTGAACTCGAAAGGAATTCCAAGGTCGGCAGCAAACTGCGAGAGGTTATCCTGAGTAAGATGCAGCTCCAGTGGGTGGTGGGAAGCAGACGACACGAAGGCCGTGAGCTTCAGCAACGGCAGAGCCGCACCGCCAGAGCCACGGAGGTGCGCGAGTTCCTGCAAGAAGGAAGCCCACTGGCCGCCGACGCTGAGATCGAAGTCAATGACATGGATGCAGGAAGCTGCGCTGCCGGCAATTTCGTCAAGAAGCGCCTGTGTGGCCGTGAAGTTAGCGAACTGCATCACGGGGGACAGGTCAGAGAAAGACTTGTAGGCCGAAAGCTTGAGGGCGACGTCGAGCGGCGAGGTGAGGTGGGATGCGCCGTGGTGGCCGTCGGCGAGCGCGAGGAGGAGGGCCTCCTTGAGGTAGAAGGCGGAGCGGAGGAAGGGCTTCCCGAGCGGGGGAAGCTGGTGATTGAGCCGCGCCAATATCTCTCGCGCGCCGATGGAATTGCCGGCCTCGACCAGCTTTGCCGCCGCAGCCAGCTCGTCCAGTAGCTGCTGCTGCGCCGCCTCTGCAGCAGTTGTCTTCATCGCCCCACGAGGCGGTGGCGGCGAAGGCTGGAGCTGGAACGGAACCGGGCCATGTAGTGGTGGAAAGGCGAGACCTTGCGCCGCCACCGGCGTCGCTAGCTTGTTTCGGGTTATGTAGATGTCGTCGGGAATGGAGTGGTGGCGTTTGGGCGGTGGCTGGAGAAGTGGGCTGTGATCGGGGAAGGACGGAAGGGGCATATAGAACGTTGCGGCGGGAGGCGGCGGCTGGTGCTGGTACTGGTTGAGGAGGCCAGGCGGCTGCGAGCCAGGAAGAGGAGGCTTCGTGTCGATTCCTTCGTGGAACAGCATCGGAGGCAGCGGCGGCTGGGAGGTAGCCTCCGGCGAGAAGAGGCCGAAGGCTGAGGAGGACTTGCTGCTGCCGCCGCCGCCGGTGGTAGTGTGCGGCATCACGCCGGAGGACGACAGGTCGGACGCGACGCCGCCGAGGTGTTGGTCAAGCGAGAAGCCAAGGGAGTCGACGGCCGGGAACCCGAACCCTGCATTGTCAAGTAGCAGCTGCTGGTGCACTGGGAGCGGTGGCCCGGGCTGCTCCAGGTCTCCGGCCGCCCCCATGATCCAGTTCAAGAACGTCTGGTCCTGCCCTGCTGCCGCGGCGGCGTTGCCGAGCATGGCGTCCCAGCCCTCGCCCCCGACGAGCCCGACATCCAGGGCCCCCGGTATCGGCGGCAGCTCACAGCCGCCATCCCACTCCTCCTTCCCCCCGCCGCCGCTGCCGTGCTCGCCAGGTGCTCTCCATTTGGTAGCTTCGGCGGCGGCGGCGGCGCTGTTCTCCGAAACCGCCGCCACGCCGGTCGAGTCCGCTGGTCCGCCGCCCAGGGAAGACGACAGCGTCGATGTGGAATTGGGCGGGCTCGGGCTCCGCGTGCAGTCCAGCACCGACCTCGGCTCCACCAGCGCCTTCCCCGCTGGCCAAAACAGGTCCTTTCCGCCGCCGACGAGGTCCGTTGCCCCGTTCCGCTCGGCACAGAACAGAGCCGCCCTCATCTACCTAATCCCACATGATAGCGCGCCCCGCTCGGCGAGATCTGCAACGGCGCGGTATGGCGAGGATTTCTTGTGCGTTTGGATGGGGATCTTGCTTCTCGGGCGTGCGAGAGACACTGTGGAACAGGGAGGAGGTTGGGGCAAGCAGGATCAGTGTGTGCCCATGCCTGCCTTGTGCCTCTGCCCTGCTCTCTCTCTCTCTCTCTCGCCAATGTGGCCTCTTCTCTCTCTACTGGTATCGTCCCTGGATGCGTGCAACATAAAAAAGATTTAAAAAGTGTCCTCTCTCTGTCTCTCTCTCCATCGTTTTCAATCCGCTCCTAGTTATTTTTCCACCCTATGTTTTATCGAATTTTTTATAAATATACTAGTTTACTTGAAATAATATAAATATACATATGCCAATATTTTTTTACAGAAATAGACTCCAATCACCAAACAATCGGACGACTGGAGCGTATCGCCCAACGCTCGCGCAACAAGAAAGCTGCTCATAAGCCGTTGGGCGATAGGCTCCAGTCACCCGATGTTTGGGCGACTAGAGCCTGTCACCAGCGGTATGCAGTGACTGCAAACAAGATGTGTTAATTCATTTGTGATTTTCATAGATTATGACTATTAGATAATCTGTTGGATTTGTAATAAGAATTTATGATCGTTGTATGTTGTCATAATGCAAAAAAATCGTCAAACTTTTTTTAACAACGATTGGTAAGTACAAGGGTAAGTGATATTGTGATTTTACCGAGAATTCATACACGGAGGAGAACTAGTTTGGTAATGTTGTTGGATGACTTGTTATGGAATAATTGAATGTGAAAAGACGAAGAAATAAACTTGTTTGAATTAAAATAGACTTCATAGTACAGTTAGAAGTAACATGCTATGTAGGGTTTTATTACACGTATAACATAGAGCATCATGTGCGACTAACCAACCCAACTGCTCGTACGACCTATTGCGTGGACTGGGGCCATTTTTCCTTCCTTGCGGGCTCAGCGTTGAACTCCTCGGCATCCTGTTTTGCCTTGGTCGTCATTTCCCTTTTTTTCTCGCGCTCCCTCTCGCGAGCCTCGCGCTTCCTGCGCGTGCACGCCTCGAGATGAGTTTTTCATCTCCCGATGTATACGCTCAGTTTGCTCGTCCTTGCGATGCTCCACCTCCGGATCTCGCAGGATCTTGTGATGTTCTATTCCTCAAAGTCAATCCGCCCTGATCTTACCATTTTCGAAAATCCGCATATTCCGAATTCGTATTTGTATTTGAGCTAACCGTATTCGATACCGAATCCGATGAAAAAAATATGAGTTAGGATATGATAGCGACAATATTCATCCAAATCCAACCCAATTGCACCCATACTTATATTTAATCAACTCACAGATAAAATAGATCTTCAAATTTTCTAATACGAGGTAGGGCACATCACATGGTAGCACTGGTAGAGATACTACATATTCTTTTTCTTGTTTCTTGTTGCATGAAACATCCTTGGCATTCATGTAACTTTCTTGGAACCATATCAGATGGTGAGATAAGTCAAGAGTTGACATTAAGGTTTTCCTCTAGATTACAAACTAAATTTCAAAGAAGTTCAGTATGAAGACATGATGGTCAGATAATCCAGTGCTTGCCAAAATCCGATATCAATAGTTCCTCTGCATTTCATAGTCTAAATGGCAAGATTGTGGGCATGTTCTTTTCAACTTATGATTTATTACTTATTTCGAACAAACAAATAGAACAGCTTCTTCGCTGCCGTTTCGAAGCAGCTTATCGGGATAGCCTTTTAAAAACGGATTATTGGCTTTCACTTCATTCGTACAAATGCTTACACTGTGACTAAAAGACATAAACCATAGCTATAAGCTATAAGCCCAAAAGAACAGGTCATGTATAATTACTGAGTACAACTCATACAAAAAAACATACTGTGTGAATTATCAAAAGGAGATTAATCTAATCCTTAGTTCCCGTCCTGAACACTAATTTTGTTCTATTGTTTCTAATACATCAGGGTAAAGGCACTCTTTGGCAAGATCAGCACCCTAGGCTTTTCAAATCATCGGTTACGCAAGTCAGTTTCATATATTTTAGTCCTACGATAGCCATTACTAACTTTTTTTTCAGGTGATGAATGGTGTCAACATGCAAAAAAAAAAAAAAGTAACATACATAGCTAAAATCATCCATTACAGTTTAATGCATAACCACAGAAATGCAATCCAAGCATGACAGAATGGCTAGATAGCCTTCAATAATCCTTTTTATTCTTTTCTTTTGTTTTTGTACATACTTTTGTTCTTTTAAGTATATTAAATATATACAGCAGGATCCTTTCCAACTGTTTCCCCTACAAAAACAAACAGAAATGCACAATTAAGGTACCCCAAGAACAACTAAAGCAACATGAGGCAAATATCAATACTGTATCATATAGGTTAAAAATTATCCTCTCTACTCACAAGTAGTGTTTCAAATGACATGATAATGGCTAACTGAGCAGAGTAAGAACAGCGTGATAAGAACCTAGAGCAACACCATTACATTATAGAGATACTGACACCAATATTGCTAAATCCACTAGGCCTAGCTAATAAGCTGCGGATAAAAGCAATACGAGGTGTTCAACAAGCGCCATAATTCCCATTGCAACATTTAATTGAAAGAAAAAAATGCACATTACTAGAGTTGAAGATGACTGCAAATGGGGATGGAATGTTGATGGAAAGCGGTAGTGATGTCTGATCAGCACCGCCATGCTGATATGGAGACAAGCTCGCCGCACTGCCAATAGAGTGTGAGCCCAACCCCACGTTTCTCCACATGAGCGGCTCAGGGATGAAGCCAGCAGCTGCAAACACATTCCTCCATGCCATTGGTTTATCAGCCTTGCGCCGCCCAACCACTGCATCTTCCACTCTTGGCTGAATCAGAAACCTCTCAATCTTGCAGGCAGAATCAGCATCAATGCCAGCGGCATCAAGCGAGTCAAGGAGGAACACGCAAGACTGGAAGCAATTCAGCAAGTGCTGCGAGAATGGGAGGTCAGCACGATCACCTCCATAGTCCAACCACCACAATCTTAGGACTAAGCTGTTTGACCAACCGAAGGATCACATGCAGTGGTGGTAAGCGAGCAGAGCAACCAACAGGAAGGCTAACAGCTACTACTTCATCGTCAGTGGGAGAAATGAGATCTGCAGGACTGCAAGCATCAAGACTGACGGCATTGAACACGAAAGGAATTCCAAGGTCGGCAGCAAACTGCGAGAGGTTATCCTGAGTAAGATGCAGCTCCAGTGGATGGTGGGAAGCAGATGATACGAAGGCCGTGAGCTTCAGCAACGGCAGAGCCGCACCAGATCCACGGCGGTGCGCAAATTCCGGCAAGAAGGAAGCCCACTGGCCGCCGACACTGAGATCGTGTTACAATAATCTAAGTCTTAAACATGAACATTAGTCTTAACCCTAGACTCAAATCATGAATACAAATACAAACATAATGCGGAAGCATACCCGAAGTCGGAGAAGCCATGAGGGTGAAAGTAGAAGTGGCCGGCGGCGTGAGATGGCGGCGGTGAAGTCGTCGGAGCCGGTGTAGTAGAAGTGGCCGACGGTGTGGTGGTCGCCGTGGACGGGGACGAAAAGGGTGTGGCGTCGGCCTTCATTCACTCGCGAGGAGAAAAGGTCAGAGAAAGACTTGTAGGCCGCGAGCTCGAGGGCGACGTCGAGCGGCGAGGTGAGGTGGGAGGCGCCGTGGTGGCCTTCGGCGAGCGCGAGGAGGAGGACCTCCTTGAGGTAGGAGGCGGAGCGGAGGAAGGGCTTCCCGAGCGGGGGAAGCTGGTGATTGAGCCGCACCAATATCTCTCGCGCGCCGATGGAATTGCCGGCCTCGGTCGCCTTTACCGCCGCAGTCAATTCGTCCAGCTGCTGCTGCTGCACCGCCTCTGCAACCGTTGTCTGTTAGCAAAGAAACAAAATCCCGATCGCTGCGATACTAGGACGAACTTACGCTGAGTTGAGGCAGCAGGCAATAGAGATGAACGCAAAGATATTTCTTGATGGTGCTGCGCTGCATTGAGCCGCACCTATTGCTCTCTATTTATATGCAAAATAAAGGAGCTAATCTGGGCAAGCAACCACCCGAAACAAGCTTTGAACCGGACTCCTAATCCTAAACGAATTCCTAATCAATACTTCGAAACGATCACGTCGCCTCGTCCGTTTCGTATACATAGAAAAAAATAGGATTATACTAACATTGTCTTCATCGCCTTGTGAGGCGGTGGGGGCGAAGGCTGGAGCTGGAACGGAACCGGGCCGTGTAGTGATGGAAAGGCGAGACCTTGCGCCGCCACCGGCGTCGCTAGCTAGTTTCGGGCTAGGTAGATGTCGTCGGGAATGGAGTGGTGGCGTTTGGGCGGTGGCTGGAGAAGTGGGCTGTGATCGGGGAAGGACGAAAGGGGCATGAAGAACGTTGCGGCGGGAGGCGGCGGCTGGTGCTGGTACTGGTTCAGGAGGCTAGGCGGCTGCGCGCCAGGAAGAGGAGGCTTCGTGTCGATTCCTTCGTGGAACAGCATCGGAGGCGGCGGCGGCTGGAGGGAAGCAGCCTCCGGAGAGAGGAGGCCAATGGCTGAGGAGACCTTGCTGCCGCCGCTGCCACCGGTGGTGATACTGTGCGACATGGCACCGGAGGACGACAAGTCGGACGCGGCGCCGCCGAGGTGGTGGTGGAGAGAGAAGCCAAGGGGGTCCATGGCCGGGAACCCGAACCCTGCATTGTCGAGAAGCAGTTGCTCGTGCATTCGAAGCGGCGGCCCAGGCTGCTCCAAGTCGCCTGCAGCCCCCATGATCCAGTTCAACTGTTCAAGAACGTCTGGTCCTGCCCGGCAGCCGTGACGGCGTTGCCGAGCGTGGCGTCCCAGCTCTCGCTACCGATGAGCCCTCGATCTGAAAAAAAATTGTTGTTTTCGAGTTTGAGCTGCCCTAAAAAGTGGAGTTTTGATCATTTATGTATTAGAAAAGTATTGAGACTGGCCACTAGAAAAAGCCTACACTCCTCATAAAAAATATACTAAATTCCATTAAATTGTAATATTATAAAATTTGTAATACAACGCACATAAATCAACGATCAAGCTTGCAAACCAGAGATTACAACAAGTCAAAATAAAGCAACACACTTTCTGACCGGAGTCAGCATAAAACATGGGATTTTTTACAATACATTATATTGGTAGTAGGAGAATATTAGTAGAAATTAAATATAACTATTGATTTGTGAAAATATAGTAGATTTTTCTTTATAAATCTATTTTTTCAGGAGGGTATTATAAACTTTTCCTCTAAATCTATTGTTAATTATTTCCGTCGCCATCGCCCCCGTCTCTCACCCATTTCGCTACGCTACCGCCACCGTCTCTCTCATGCGCATTGCCACGGTGCTTATAGAAACTACTCTACATCACATGTTCCCTTTACAATTTTACCCCTCTCGAGATTCTACTACTAATATTGCCGGTGGTAGTATAACTAAATCATAACTAGTCTGGCCCATTGGATAAAAAAGAATGGACGTCTCACATCCATTTTGGGGTACCGTAAAAAAACCCTAAAACATATGTATGGTAGGGAGCTAGATCCTATCAAACAAGCGAGAAGAGGTGCAGATTACAATTTACTCAACCCAACGCTACTGTAGTGGTCTGTGGTGGTGGTGATAGGCAAAGATGGCTAATAGTAGGAGAGGGTTTGATACTTTGATGACTTGAGAGAAGAGTAAGGGGTGTTCATATCGGCTGTGGTTGATGACTTTTGGTTAAAAATAAATAGTAGTGGTTGAAACAAGTGACATTTAGAAGAAGGGTGAGTGGTGAGAAAAGTGAGGAAAGAGATGCGTGCGTGAGACGGGACCGAGAGGAGTAGGATGCATTATGCGCCTGTGACCCCTGCATTATCCTCAAAGCGAGACGAGTGAAGAAGCCACTTCAAGAAACCAGGTATTCATATTAGCTTCTGGCATCTCCAAGCAAAAATCAGAAGCATAAGTCAATACGAACACCCGCTAAGGATCGTTTAAAGCATATAGTTTTTCAAAGAATTCGGAGAGTAAATTTTCTTTCTTTATGAAATTTCTAACTAATTCCTCGTGCTCTAAATGAAGCATGTACTTTCTTTTTTGTAATTTTGAATTCTAAAATAAAGTCTTAAGTGTTACTTGTTAAATATGTAATAACTATTCCTCATGCTCCAAATAAAGCATGTACTTTCTTTTTTATAATTCTGTATTCCAAAATAAGGTCTAAGTGTTACATGTTTAAGATGTAAAGAGTCGCACCATGGAAACATTCAAGGTCAGCGACACGCGGCAAGGGAAGTGTATTGAGATGGTGGCAAAGGACAAGTCAATTTGGCTCTATGGGTGGGGTTTTTTGGGCTATGGTTTATGGCTTATGACTTTTGAATTCTGATTATCGTGAGAGATATTATGAAGAGAGAGATAGTCGTATGTAATTTTAGCTGGTACATCTAAAGTCGATATAGTGTCTACTAGTACAATTGACTTATAGACCCCCGCCTTGAAAAAGCAAACCGTTTGAAAGCTAATTACTATAGCAAAGTACAAAAGCCAAAAGCTGAAAATGTTGCCAAATATAGCTATAGTTTGAACATTGCAGTTCAAACAGCACAGCAGATTGCCAATTGTTTCACATAATCACGGTTAGTCAACTAGAAGCAATTTTAGTAATTTGTAAAAGTAATTGCATTTGCACCTCGGTGTTTCAATTGAAAAGACTGAGTATAGCCAACCGTAACATAGCAATATAGCCTAGCGGTTTGGCACTATTGTCTCTCTTTCTGATAACCAAAGTATAATTTTCACATATCATAGATTCGGTAGGTTATTGTAAGACTAAGAAAGTGACTAGAATAGGAGATTGAATAGAGTCACATGAATAGCGGTTTCTCCAAATTCTTTTCCCTCAAAATTTTTAGTCTTTCACTCCAATAGCTATGATGAGCTAAGAAAATCAAAGATAAGCACCAGCAATCAAAGCACTATGAAAAACTAAGCAAAATGTGCCTTGATATACCCCAAGCGGTCTGATATCTTCTTTAGGACCGAACTGATTTTCAGCACAACAACAAATTTACAAATTGACCTAACTTTTGATTTAAAGCTCCAATCATCTAAAATTTGATACACACCTTCTCTAAGATATCAAGAACCTATTTCAAGCAATGATTTTAAGAATCATTGTCAAAATTCTAACTTTTATCCATTCTAGAGGAAGTTACACTAAAATTGGGCAAAAGAGAAAAACTTCAATCTAAGCAAGCTTGTGGATTCTAGATAGCTAAAATGGTCTTAAATGGGCTATAAGATATCCTAACAATTAAAACCACTCCAAGAATTAGGAAAGAAATCGAAGAAATCAAGAAACACCAAACCTACCTCAAGAAGAAAAGAAAATCAAACAAGACCACACAAGAGACATGATATGCAAGTTTGATCTTCTATTGCCACTAACAGAGGAAGGATTACATCCACTCCCTTGAGAGGACAAAGTCACTAAGGTAACACACACAAAAGTGCTCTCATCTCTCTCGACATTTCTTTCTCAAACCCTCTCTTCTCTCTCCATCCATTCCTTCTACTCTCTCAAACCCTAACTCCTCCTTATACAATGGAAGCTCACATGAAACCCTAAAACCAGCCATTTAATGAATACTATTTACTAAGCCTTTGAGAAAACCCAACAACATAATGGGGTTTTCAATTCAACACACCTTTCGCACGTATTTTAAAGCATTGTCTTCATCTTTAGCTCTATTAGCCCAAATTCACCATGATTTGCCCTCCATGGCGTATCCTTGACCAAATCTACTTAGGCCATCGTCACGGTTTCACACACCACCACCTTTTCAGTATTTGGCAATTTACCAAAATGCCCCTCTAGCGGTCTTTTCTCATTCCATTGCCTCGAAGCATCGTCCATACTTCATCATCTTCCATGTGGCCCCAGTGACTTCCCGCCAAGCCTCTCGCGCATTCAGATCCTACCAAACCGTTCTCGCTTGCAAACGAGCCCAAATCACTTGGCGTACCACATGCCTCACCATGCACCATAACAGTACCCGACTTCCTGGACCGTTTTGTACCTCAGCTCCTCCCTAAGCTTAGTCTGGGTCTACCTTACCGCTGCCCGTCATGTCCATCACTCTGCAAGCTTTAGTCATCTTCTGGCTCACCTTGTATGTTCTTGAACCATAGCTCTCCTAGCTAAGTCCTGGTCCCCTTCACCTTGCCATGACGTAGCTCCAAAGTCCTACAACCATCACTGATAATCAAACTATTATGTAGCACTACATGACACACAAGATCATCAACTAATACAATTAATGATCCAAGAGCATATAACTTCAAAGCTTTGCTCCGGAAGCATCCTCAAGTCACGTAGCCATCATATGGCTCACAAAGCATCATGCACATCTTTTCACCTCATGGATCTTTGCTCAAACTATGCTTTCCATAGTTCTGATCCATCTTGCACCTTGCTTGAGTCTAACCAGTCATCTACATCGAGTAGTTCTTTTACTTAGGAGAAGGTGGGTGGTCTAGTCTTCTGGAAATCCGATATTTTTGAACCAATTGATGTTCCTCCACTGGGTGTAGACTCTAGCATTGTCAATCTCGTTGCAATCTATTCCAAATACTTGGTGTGTGCTTGGGTTGTTTCCATTCTGCTCCTTTTCATGTTCTGAGCGGCTTCATGGCAGTTGTGCTCCATCACTACCAAGAGCGCTGTCAGACTGGGTTCTCCATTGCCACTGATACCACTGCCAGACATCTGCGGCAGTTTGAGAGAAGTTAAGGATTTGTGAAACAGAGGATTCAAGATAGAACGAAGTAAGGCTAGGATGGAAAGAATAGAAAGAAATGCATTCTTTCAAGACATGATGCATATATATCTAAAAACAATACACTCAAAGAAAGGCATTGTTGTTCTTAAGATGTAGTAGAAATCCACTACTCAATGAGGGAGACATGAGCCAAAGGATTTTGAAGAAGAAGAGATTGAGTAGGCGAAAAAACTGTCAAAAATAAATTTTATTTAGGTTTAGATAGAGGATAAGGGTAGACGAGAAACAAAGCATAGGAGAGTTAAGACACACTAATACTTAAGGATTTTCAATTGATTTTCTATTTTGTAAAATAAGTTTCACAAACTTGATATCACCTTGTGTGGGGACCACTCTGCGGTGACCTAAGGAGCTGTCCCGTACTCGTACGACTGCCCAGGATTCAATCGCATGTACATAGAATTGATACACATCATGACTCGCAAATACATTACTAAACTAAAATTTGATACAAGAATACGACTTAGCAATCGGAAGTAGTTTTACAAGAATACATTACTACACCTCCGACCAACTCACTTACACAAAACAACCAACTCATCTTACTAGGGCATGATAAAAGTAAGACTCTTTATTCTAATATAAATATATACCAATACCATTGTAAAAGTAAAGTTCAATATAATAACCCCACATCAAAGTACTTGTTAGTAATATTAGGGTTAGTACATTACAAAATACAAAATACTAATTGTCGGAATCATATTAATATACCTTGCCTAGGCTTACCGCCCATCAACAACTTCACCCTTTTCTTCGAGTACGACACATTCGAATGGTTTCAAATCTTCCCATCTACAGAGAGTACCCAACTTTACCCACAGGATACCACAACTTAGCTAGAGTCGGGGTAACAGAACTCATGACTGATTCACAACACCGATGCCGCCCAGTACAGAGAAAGGTCCCCTCTCAACAGCGGTCCCAAATGGGCCTAGGTTTGGGTAACTCGTTCACCCGTTCTCAGTGGTCATACTATAGTGTAGGTTGGCTTGTGAAAATCGCCATCACCAAACCTACCCGTGGGGCACCCAATGAAACTAATACAACAATCGAGTTAGGTCCGATAGTACGGTCCTGTGGTTGGGTGATAAGTATGCCTTTCCTTAGGATGAAAACTTTACACCTGTCACTGGTCGAATGGAGACCGCTAACTTCCCTGGTGTTTATCACCATAGACCATGGCCATTGGAGCAACCATACCACACTAGGGCCAACAACAACCAAGAACACCACTCTAGACGAGTGATCCAACTTAATTTACCACGCTCCACCAACATGGGAGCCACTCAAAAATTGGCTTTGACCCATCAACTTGTGATGGCAAGTAGCAATAACAACAATTATTATAGTGAGATTTGGACACATCTAATCAAGTGACAACCAAAATTCCAAATCGGCCTCGAGCAAAAAATTCCACATCTAGCCCCTTCCCGACCGCGGGATTATGCCATGCCGCGCACAACCGCATCAGAAGGCGGGTCGTGCGGTGCGGGACCGCATCAGGTGGGTCGTGCGGTGCGGGACCGCACGACTCCACCGCTCATCGGGACCGGGACCGGCGTGTTTCACCGAGTGCGGAGATTGGAGACATGCGGTCGGTAGAGCGGAGTCATCGCGCTCGGCCCCGGTGAGCGGTGGAGTCGTGCGGTCCTGCACCGCACGACCCGCCTGATGCGATCGTGCGGTCCCGACCGCACGACCGCCACGCGTGTCGACACGGCACAATCCGCGGTCGGGAAGGGGCTAGATGTGGAATTTTTTGCTCAAGGCTAGATTTGAAATTTTAGTTGCCATGTCGTTAGATGTGTTTGATTCCATTCAATTCTAAACCAGTCGAAGGATTGATATTCTAATCTTATTGGCTGCAAAAGATGTTAGGTTGTAGCAATTACAAAGGATAGCAATATAAATACATATTAAATTGAGAAGCATAACAAAGTAGGATTAATCAAAAGTAATTGATAACAAATAACATTTGTAAGTAAGGATATGAAAGTAATTCCATGTAGAATATACCCAACTACTAGGGCTCAACATGATCAAGAGTTCGTGACTTGCCTTGCAAGTTGTAAACTTTAGTGCTCAATGCAGAGTAGTCCTCTAGACCTCCTCTTCTGGTTCTTAGAGCTTCAGTGGCCTGGTTGTAATATAACGTAACACACAAAATACCAAATAAGACTATCGCAGCAACTACAAAATTACGAATAAAGCCACCAAGAAAATAGAGGAAAACACGATCAGAAGAGACTTGGGAGGCTGGAATCAAGGTTGAAGAAGGATAATTAAAAGCATGAGGGTGCACAAAGATTAAAGGGCACCTCTAGCTCTAGGGCGGGACCAAAGGCTAGGCAAATGACAGAGTTCCAGTAATCTTCCTTGGTGGCAAGAGCACGATCGGCTCACCAACAAGCAAAGAAAGCAACAACAAAGAGCACAAGCTTTAGTGAAAACGAGAGGAGAAGTGAAGGGAGGCAAGGACGAATGGGTTCTTGAACTCAACTTCCCCTACGCTTGTAGGCGACACACAGGTCCACTCATCAATGGTAATCTGACTTGGCGGTGTGGCACTCAAGGACAAGGACAGCAAGGAGAGGATGGAAAATAAGGCTGGCGCAGGATAGATAAGGCGGCGCACGATAAGGCAGAGTAAGCAGTCGGGGCTTCGAGAAAGGATTGATAGCTGACGCTCGGGTGAGGCGACTGCCATTGATCGAGGGCTCGGTCAAAAGACTTGGTCGAAGTTGAGTGCTTGGAAGACAAAGAACAAGGCTTTCACCAATTGCTCAGGAATCTTGAGAGAAGACTATGGGAAGAAGGGAAAAGAAACAAGACCCAAAAAACACAAGGAAAACCAAAGCAAGACATTTAAAGAATGAAAAAGATCTTTATGAGTTTTGAAATTTTTTGGGGCTATCATAATACCGGTCTGACCTCTCCTCCAATGCCGGTCAAACCGTTGCTTGCTTCCTTAGACTAACTAGAAACACCTCTCCCTGGAATAGCCTACTCTAGGCTTGTCACATCGTACCATACCGGTCTGACCACACACCACATGGCAATCAATTTGCACACCTTACTTGGCTCAACACCGTCTACCCACTATGCACCAGCCAGTTAGACCACACATGCCTAGCGGTCTGGCCGGTCCTTCATATTGGTCAGATTGGCTCCAGGCTGACAGCAACTCCAAAACTTTGCAACTCCTAAAAATTAAACTCAAATTCCGACACATATGCAAACAAAAGTCAATTACTTATCATAAACTATGAAGCGACCTCCACATGGCCTAACAATTATTTATGTAGATTGTATATTTTTTACTATATTTTTTTAGAATTTAAGCCATGACGAATATGGTGTGGCCATTAAGATTGTCAAAAAAAAACACCACACGTAAAATCCTAAGCAGTTTTGCATATGTGGCAATGATATTTTCTTGTTGGGCCAATTATCTTGGATTAGATGCCCATTCTTTTTAGCTTATAGCTTCTCCCGAACAAACTAAAGAGATAGCTTCTCTGTCGTCTTTTCAAAACGGCTTATCAAGATAGTCTTTTTGAAACGGCTTATTGACACTCAATTCATTCGTACAAACGTTTATGATAGGACTTAAAAAAGCTGTCAGCCATAATCATGAACCATCAGCTACAGAAAAAAACATGCATTGCAATGCAACGCAACACAGCACGCCCTGGTACTGGCACCGTTTGAGCTACGTGCAGAGAATCCTGTGTCATTTTTTTAACCTCGTTAGTCACCTTGCTTACTTTTACTGTCTTTTAAACGGTGATTGTGACCAGAGGCTCGAGACCTGGGCATGCAGGTCCAAAAGGAAGTAATAATAACCAAAGGCCCCGAAAGAAAGAGGGCATGATCTTTATATCTGTGGGTTATGGTTTTTGGCTGAAGTTTTTAATTTTGACTATTCGTGACAGAGATTATGGAGAAAGAGATACTCACTTGTGATTTTGGTTGATACAGATGTTGGGATTTTAATGTGTACTACAATTAACTCGTAGACTCCGTCTTGAAAAAATACTTTGTTTAAAATTAGATACTATAGCAAAAGTTAAAAGCCACTTTTAAAAGTCGCATCAAATAGGCCGAGGAAGGGATAGTGAAAAAACGAAACGAATTTTTTAAAGCTCATTGGTCCCAAACAAACCTGTGCTATCATTGCCACTCCAATTAACCGAAATACCCCCCATAGGAATTGTTCTGGAAAAGTATAGGTTTCTTCCCGCCAATCCTAATTACTCCGTATTCAATCCGTAAGAAACTAAGTGGATCCAATCTTCGATTTTTTTTTGCCAGTGGGGGTATAATATTCACTATTCTATATAATTTATTATTAAAACATCAATTTATCAAGCGAGTCAAATTTATCTAAAATCATTTATATTTGGGCTAACGTGACCATCGCGGTTCTGTCGTCTTACTGATATTTTCAGCGCCCAATTGCAAAAAAAAAAAAAGCTACTTAGCATTGCTTGTCAATAGTATACCCAAAGTTAATTGTAATAAGCTAAAGCTGGCAATTTTGTACCTTCTTCGTTACGTACAGTCAAGGCGGTAGTTACACATACCCACTCCTGTTTTGTGACGCATTAGTTTTCAGAACTAATACAAAACAGTTGTCATGGTAACTTACGAGGTATTTAGGTGCCGCGCTAAAATAAATTAGTTTATGATTGAAATTATACTGTAATTAATGGTATCTTATTTGGTGTAACTAAATTTTAAAAAAATTAAAAACAGAAAAAAAAATAAGTTAGCATGTTACGGATAACACAAATGAATACGGGAAAAAACCAACAAAAAAACTAAAAAAACTAAAAAGCCAAGAAAAGACAAAATTTAGAAATAATAAAAAATAAACTAGAAATCAAAAGTTCAAACCGAAATAAGTGGGACCTTGGTTTGAGTAATTAACTCATGCTGGGATGAGTTGGCGTATCATAGGGTTATCCCCGTGAGATTTAGTGGGATAGCATCATCTCTCGTTTTGTATTAACCTTGTGTTCATCAATGGATTAACTAATTTTATTCTTCAAACCGAACAAGTTAGGTTCGGAGTTAGAATCAGGCTCTGAACGTTTTGCTTTCAACTTCTAGCTTTTGGTTTCTATTCACCATTCCTTAATTTCATCCTTTTAAGACTTTTTGACTTTTTTGCTTTTTTATCTTTTTTCACATTCATTTGCATTATCTGTGATAAGCTAATATACTTTTTTATTTTTAAATTTTTTAATCTTAATTATACTAAAAAATCATCAACTGCAAAATAAATCATAAACTAAATGATCAGCCCTGATCCATTCACGCTCCAATCCTTCCGACCAAACACTCCATAAGTGGATTTCAAAATACTAGTGCTATATGCTTGCAGCCCTAAGCAATTATCTCTAGACGAACTATTTTTTTACAGCTAAAATCATTTCACCCTGACCAAATTATCCGGAGCCAATTTCCACTGACACATCAAATCGGCGACAAAAATCGACAATCCAAGCCATGGAGGCACCTCAAATGTCCCAATCAACGTGGATAAAGTGTTGCTTCCTCCTTCACTTCGGGGATATCGGTTTCAAAGAAATTGTCACTGGATTGTTTTCTGTCCTATTTGTAGATCAAGGACAGCGTCCATAAACCTTTTGGCAATAATGATGAAAAGCTGGAACGAGGTTTCCTTCTGTCCGGTGGTCCCAATGGAGCGTTCTTCTTCTTCCCCTCCAATCCACTCCACTCTGGCGCCCCTCGCCTCTGCGAAAGGCTTGGCCGGCTGGCCCCGTCAGTTAAAGCAGGCCGTCCGGGAGGGCAGTATGGTCATTTTCGTATGCCCATACTGTGCAGCTGTTTCTGGGCTCGCTTCATCGGCTGCTCTGACAGGAACAGCGTGCGGTGTTATCTCTTCGGCGACGTGGCTTTGTGCCGCCGGATGGCGACCTGATGAAGACGAATGCGTGGTTCCTCTCTCAGCACGCACGCTGGACGGTAGCGCAAGCCATGGAAAGAACTAGGGCATCCACAGTGTATAAAAATAGAGGATTTTAAATCATTTTAAAGTCGATCTTATCATTCTGAGGGTGACCTTAAGCGGTATAAGCAAAAAACCCAAGACCAGGTCCTCAAGCTAAAGACTTGCCATAAGCATTAAAATACATTTTTCTTTATCGACAAGTGGGACCATCTTAAGGCCAGTGGGTTATATACATTCTGAGATTGGCCTTAAGGTTTAGATGGGACCCACCTTAAGACCTCTTGGGTTATATACACTATGGATGCCCTAAACTGTAACGAATAATTTATTTTATCTAAAAAATATAAATGTGGTAAGTAAAATTCGTATTCGAAAATATTCGTATTCGTATTCGAAAATATTTGTATCCATATTTAAAAATATTCGTATTCGCATTCGTATTTGAGAATATTCGTATCCGTATTCGAGACTATTCGATTCGTATTCGATCCGTTTCTAGAACTTATGAAAAATACGTACGAATTTTGTGATTCAAAATTTGAATTTAGATGGTTGAAAACCGGTAACCGGTCAAAAAACGATGAAAAATCGGTAAAACCGCTAGAAATCTGTTTTATCGATATTTGTATCCGAGAAAATCCGTGATTAGAAAATATCTGTATTCGTATTCGAGAATATTCATATCCGTATTTAAAAATATTAAATTCGTATTATATTTGTTTTAAAAATATGAATTTATATTTATATTTATATTTAAGATTATTCGATTGTATTCGATCCGTTTCCACGTAGAAAGAACAGCCTGTGTATTGGGCAGTGAAAGAACAGCATACCAGTAACTTTTTCAGCACCGTCACTAAGAAAGGAGAGAAAGAGAGGCGAAAAGGAGTTTTGTAAATTCAAGTGGGCCACATCGGGGTACGATTTGAAAGCGGTCTAGTAGGCCGGAAATCTATCCACAGGCTTCTGGTCTAGGCCAGCACGGGAAGACCGTCCTCCTTACCACTTTGGATTTCGGCCCATATTCCCTGCCCCTAAAGCTCGCTTTCCCTCTTCCTTTTCGCGGTGATCTGCGGGATCTGTTTGCCTTTGCCAACACGCGTGCGGTCAGATCAGCTGCGATTTGGCACCCCCGTGACATGCAACGAACAAGATCCTACGCCTAACGCTGCGTGCGCCTGACGTCTGTGTAGTGACACGGGTACGCGGCGCGTGCAGCAGCGGCTGAAGAGAGAGCTGAACCAGACTTTGTTTTCATGAGCCACACAAGCGTGCTCGAGCCTGGAGAGAGCTCAGGGGGCTGGCTACTCGATCTATTCGTACGTTTACACCGAACACAGTTCATAATTCTAACCATTTCGCCTACTACGCGGGACACGGCCGGCCGTGTGATGGGTCGGTGGAACCCAGGCCAGGTCGACCGGTTTTCCTGAGTCGAAGTCATCGTCGCCTCAGCGTGCTAGATCGACATGGCAAGCTAAATTTCCAGGTTCCGATGCCCCCCTGCCCAATCGGGCTGGTTAATCGACCCGAACGACTCTAAAAGACCAGAACATGGTCGGCGAAAACTTTTCAGCGGATGCCGACTTTTTATTTCGTGTCGTGCGTGACCTGTAAAGCTGGTACTACGTAGTACTAGCATGAGGTACGTACAAACGCACATGGTACGTACATGTGCACACGGTGCAGATTAGCACCTTCGAGGCTAGATTAGAAACGAGAACACACCACTGCATGACTCGAGGTACCAGTGGGATATCCATGTGCGTACCGCTGCCCGTTGCTCCCAGATCATCGATCTCCGCCGTGTGTCACACAGACGCGTACTAGGGGTACCGCATGAGATATACCCAAAAAACCGACATGCGCGACGTGCGCCGGGACGGCGACACGGAGCGAACTCAGTCTCAACATCTGTTTTTTTTTATCTAAAATAGTCTCCTCTGTAGATCTACTGTGCATAACGGATACCTATAGATTCACAAAGAGTGCTATTTTAAAAAACAGAGGTTGAAAAGTCAATTTTTTAAAAAAATAGCTTAAATGATAGTGGTATGCTCAATTCACGGGGAGACAAGCGCTATCTCTTGTGCGACACCCATCCTTTTTCCGGCACTTTCTCCCACGTCCGCGCGCGCGCGCGCCATTTTGCCTCGCCAAGCAAAACCCTCCGCATCGCGTGCAGCCTCCTCCCAAATCCACACGCTATTGCCCCGCTTGTTTCCTTACGTCTATCCGCATTTGTTTGTTTCAGCTTTCGAACACTTCACTGTACGTGTACCCTTCCTCAAAAGTTGCACGTCAACTTTGCATACTGGCTTCAGTTACAGAATGACTCTAATTGCCAAAGTTGTCAATACGGCACCAGAAATCATACCAATTTGTCTTCTGGAACGGTGCATTTTGGTGCCGATCTATACCGGTGTACCATTTCGAAGTTTAATATAATAATATATTTATAAGTATGTATAGGTTTAATAATATATACAACAAATTTCATGTGTGATCTTAGTATGTTACTCTAGAATTTCAAATACATAGCAGCATAATGAATTAGAAATATAATATTTACTTCATATTCATAAGCTCAAACTTAGACAATTCAACAAGTCAACATCTGGACAACATCATATAATACCGTTCTATGCCGTACTTTATACTACCAGTACTTTTCTTCTTTAGTTTAAACTTGCGTTGCTGAATTGCCTACAAAAGTAACAAGCAAGTATGTGCGATCTTTGCAACAAGAAAGCCGGTTGTGGGCCTCTTGGTGCAAAACCACATGGAGTTCTCGGCCCAGCAACCACACTCGCAGCTCTTTGCAACAAGCACAAAAAGAGGAGTTCTGGCAACAACCAGAGTCGCCATAGAGCTTTGGCGAGCCATAACCAAAAAGAATAGGTCTGATAACGTGAATTTCATCCGATATGACCGATATTAGTTGAAATGGCCGGTATTAGCAGATATTTTGGTCAGAACGGTATACAGGGGTTTCTGTGCCATTCTATGTGATGGTACGATATAAATCGGCTGATATTTTCGGTACCGAAACGGTATTATTAAGTTTGCTAATTGCTCACCTTGTCCTTCGCATTGATCGATTTTCTTGAAGATATGGCATACGGTTAGACCGTTTTCTGGTTTCGTTTACAAACATTGGACTGGGGCCTTTCTCCTGACATTGCGGTTCTAAAAAAAGTTTCGGCATTTTCGGACATGTCAACTGCTTAACTAAAGCAACTCTGCAACCGAACAAATTAACAAACAACAGTGAAGTACGGCCTAAGTATGCCAACTTGATCACATCGAAGGTATAAACTGTACTTAGTTAATGAATTTGATGATATATGGAATGGACCTGCTCCAAGCAAACGGAGTATAGAACAGTAGATCGCACTGCATGTAATAATTGCGATGCACATGATCACGAAGCGTCTGGGAATTAACCATGCATGCATGGACTTGCCTGCAAAATCTGTGTATACTTGTAAACATACTCCACTGTACAGACTAAAGAAAGGGGACGGATCGAGGCGTTCATGTGCGGATGAGCACATGACTCGGCCTCAGTTCTCATGACCAGTAGCTCTCATGCCCCGTCGTTCATTTATGAGATTTTCGTACATTAGGTGCCGGCGTGCAACCATTTTTTATTTTATATGCCAGTGTTGTAGAATCAATTGATAATAGGATTTTTTTTTACAAATTCCCAAAAAAATTTCTGTTCTGGCTCTAAAATAAATATTATCAATTTTTCACAGCAACACATAAGAGCTTTATTGTTTTAAAGCAGGATTACAATCCGTGGCAATCACCTAACCAAGAAGTAGATGTTATCAATTAGTTAGTCTCTAATCTCTAATCATATCAAAGGGAGTTTATCTGTTCACCTCAACCATCTCTATCTAATCCATGCACCGACGAGTAGGTCATGATGTCGGTGCCCCCTCTTCCTCCACGATCACAGTTCAATCATTCGCTCGCACGCCTCAGCAGTCGACACCATACCCAACCCCACCTCCCCTCGAGTCCTAAACTGCCTTCCTCAACTGCTCACCACTCTCTCATATTCGGCAGCAAGGAGGAGCCTTCTCCCTCCAATTCCAATCCCGACCACCACTTCCATACGTGCCACTACTCAGATCCAACGTCGCGACCATAACTGACTACTCATCGTCACTTATACCAACTTCTCGGTGCTTACTACTATGCCCACACAACCAATGTCAACCAGCATGACCACTCATTGTTGCACAATCACCCTCCCTTCCAACGTATTCACCACCCCTCCTCTTTCCTTCCATCGCCGCCACCATTCCCTATCCGCTCCCCTGCAGTTAGTGGCCATGGCGGCATCCACCTTCATATGCGTGACCTTCGGGATGTGGTGACGGATGGCTGCCATGTCTATATTGGATCCATAGTCATTGTCCTGGCTGTGCGGTCCATATCCAGGCACAAGTTAGTTAGAAGATAGCTTGGTAGAGCATGGCGACTGCGGCCATGGCTGGTGGACGATAGAGGCGGACATTGCTAATCACAAACCTCCACTGTTGAAACACACATTAAGATCATATACTATTTCAACCAGCTGCAAAAACAGAGTTCTAAAGATTTGGATAGATGCATTTGTCTTACAACTTGGCATATGAAGAACCCTTCGGAGCACACCCCAATACCTTTATGTACTTTTGTATATATTAATCCAATGGAAACCTATCACTAATGGTCCCTATCTCCCGATTCTAGTATCCCCTTGAAATGATGATACAAAGCATAGGGTGGGCTTAACACATCCCTTTCTAACTTGTATCTCTCCCATATCCCCCCTTCCATATCCTCTTCTCTTACCTATCCCTTAATGTTTCCCAAGTGATCACCACAAGCAATCACATTCACACCACTCCTCCATGTATAGCCTAAGCTCTCCCCTAACTCTCAAGGGGCTGCTAAAGCTGAACACCACCGTTCTCCTGGTTATCCTCTTCGCTCTCTACATTACCTCATGTGAAGCTCGTCACCTTGGCGTCAATGGCAAGTACTCAAGCAAGAAGTCTCCCTTACCATGCAAGGTTCACGGTCTAGGATCGTTTCGTAAAACTAGCATTTGGACTTCGCGTGGTCTTCCTAATTTTAGTTCTCTCTCTATTCTGCAGGGTGTGACGGAGGTTGGTGCCACCAAGAAGCATTTGGACTTCGCATTTGGACTTCGCGTGGTCTTCCTAACTCAAGTTGGGGGCATGGTCGATGAATCCATGGGCGCCGACGTGTTGGTGAAGGTGAAGAAGGAAGTGGCATCGTCAGGTGGGGTTCGAAGTACTAGACCTGCTGTTAGGGTTTTGCAACAGCTTCCTCATCGGAAGCACAAGGATGGTCAGGGAATTCACCTGGATTACGCTCAACCTAGAACCCATACTCCATGTCATAACTGAATAACCGATGAGAATCATGAGATGATTGTCGTTGTGACCCTTTATCTAGCTATCCTTGTATATATATTTGTCCTGCGTGCCCTCTAGCTAGTACACATGCGCTTGTGTGCATGTTTTGATACGAGCCCCCATTGAATCTCAGTAGCTAGCTAGCTAGCTACAAGCCTCGCTTGCTTGTGATACTGAGTGAGTGCTAGTTAGCTACAAAAAACTTGGTAGCTCTAACGAAACATGCAAATGGTATGTATCTTCTGTACGTCTTTGAGTACTTTTATTTCCTTCGATCACATGCATGTTATATCTCACGCCGGCCAGACATTGCCCATTGGTAATGCGCGCACAGATTGCCCATGTAGTCACTCACCTTGATTGATCATTCATATATAGTGTTTCATATAGCCAGTGGTAATGTAATTTGCAGGGGATTCTTCTCGTCACTCTTTGAGAAGAAGATCTGAAGGAACTGAGGTATGCATTTCCGTTTGAGAAGATAGCGTAGCACTAACACACTGCACGACAGTGCGAGCGCCATGTAGACCAATGTTATTTTTTCGTGTTCTTATGTAGGTGAGGTCGGGTGCGCGAGAGCGGTCGATGCTAGGAGTTGAGTCTAACAGAGAGCAAGTAGGATCGAATGCAACCACTGCATACGCCGCAGAAACCCTAGTAGCCATGGACTACCCAATTGCGCACCCAGCACCAGCTATTCACAACAGGTAGTGCATCAAGCAAATAACCGTGGCTTTACCTCTTGGCCTCTTTTCCTGAATTAATCGGCCAAAATTTGGAGAAGCTAGCGCCTGATCTCTCGGTTCTAGAGAGCACACATCTTGTGTGAATGTATAGGATAACAAGATATGGATGTATGAATGAATCAAAATTAAGTATGCGATGTGCTCATTAATGAAGGCAGTTTTCAGTTAGTACGAATTACAACTGCTTGATTTCTTGCGTCAATCCCCTCGCATGAGTTGCGTTGCGGCGCACACCGTCATGTTGCTCCATAAGAATTTAATTCGGTACATGCAAAAAAAAAAACGTCAATATTTCGCGATCTGTCATCGTCATTCGTCATACATTATGATCTTGATTTTCCTTGGCTCAAATGGTAGGAGAATTACTAATATTTTGTGGCCAATCGAGTCTCCGGAGATTAACTCTAGGCTCATCATTAGCTGATAAATAAAACTAGCTCCAAGAAGCCGGCATCGTCCGGACTCTGGATGGTGTTGAGAATATTTCGTCGACTCAGTGCGTCTGGACCACTACGTACCTTTTGCTGAAGTCGAGCAAAACGTGTGATCGTTTCTGAAAACGCGTGACAAAAGCCTTTCTCCAAGTAAAAAAAGAACGTCTCCTCTGCTTAATGCTTGTAGAATTCCTGGTGCGCTTTCTGTCAGCCCAGCCTGTTGCATTCTGTTCTAAGCCTAGCTCTTGAATCAACGACACTCGTTTCAAAGCCCCAAACTACATTCAATTTTATCTCAAAAGAATGATTGTATATGATCTAAAAAAATAGTTCGATCTAACAAAAGCACAGTTTTCTAGTGCCACTAAGCAGCTAGATAATCAGCTAAGAACTTTCACGGAAAAAAGTTGACCACAACAGGGCAGAAACAAACTTGGGTTTGGTAGCCAGATGTCTGGTTAGAGATGCAAACCAGTCAACCAGAGGAGTAACCCATGTGAATTTAGGGCACAAACTACGAAGGGCATAGTACATGGCCATATGCCCACTTGTGGCAATTATATCAATCTTCCCAAGAATGTCCCCTCTGCTACATCAATCTTACCAATAATCAGCTGTAAATAATGTAACTAATGTGAGAAGAGCAACTGGAAGGGAAACGCCTGCTCCAAAAAAGACAGACATCCCAACCCCAGATCCAAGCAAAAATCCACTGGTGTACTTCCCTGGCAGTGTGTTGATCAAGGCTCGGTAAAACCACATGGGTCCGAAGCTTCTCTTGCACTGTACAATTATCATTAACTACAGTTCACCACAAATGGATTTAAGGCACTTAGGAATTGTGAGGTCCGCATCCCGAGCTTGAGGTCAAATTCTCCACCACCCAGCCAGAAGAAATATTCATCCAACTTGGTCATAGCTTCATCTATGATAACCTGAGGGGAAACTCTTTGTATCAGATACCTTGCAAATTTCACATTTATATGATCTTGTCTTTTCATAGAAACAAGAACTACAACCAATGATACAATAAACACAGATTTCGAAAATCATCCATTCAGAACACCTATATTTTGAGCAAACCTACACTGTATGTTATCACAAGAACAACTCGGGAAGATGTTTCAGTCCTAGTAAGAGTTAAAAGTTGAAACCATATATCTATTGGTAATAGTGTAATACCATCAATTCACTCTTACAAAATGTGGGCAGGTCTGGAAAAGCTCAGGAAGATGGTAGGTTAAGTACAGAATGTTAGATTTGAATATGCAAAGTACAGATATTTCAAATTCAATTTAACCCTTATGATACTATCTTCACCAACATACATCCTTCAAGAAGCGACATGGTTACAAGAAATTTACATTACCGGTATGTCTGTTTCCATTCCAATGCATGTAACAGCATTATGCACAAACCCAGTAAGCTTGAGTGACTCCTCTTCTGGTGCCAGCCTCACTGCATTAAACAAAAGAAAACAGCATCACTTCTTTGAGATTACAGCAAAAGTAGGCCTGCAGCCATACTTGAAGATGTGAACTTTAAGCAAATCAAGCTATGCATTTTATTTAAGCTACAGACAGTCTGATGATTCTCAAGAAAGATAGAAGACTACAGATGACTAAGAGTACACACATCAGCTTACAAATAAATAATTAGAGATTAAAGAATTTTCAATACATTGTAAACAATCTTACTGTTAAATCTCTTTTTCGGTATCTGCTTCTCGTTTAGGGCATAGAGGAAGTTCTTGATGTTTTCAGCATTAAGCCGTGCCATATACTTCAAGCAGGCATATTTGTGCTATTAAGATAAATATACTGAAATGAATTTGAAGATAGTGCATTGAGATCTTAAAGCCTACCTGAACAATAACAACATAATATTTAGAATTATTTGGATTGCTGCAGTCAACAACATCAGCAGTAGCTTGGGTATTCACCTAAGAAAGGGTGGATATACTTCAACATCAGTATTAGCATTTAGGCTTAATCATTCTCAGATTTAGGCATAAACAAATCCAACAACCCAATTTAGAATCCAATGACTATGACAAAAGATTAGCAAACAATCTACACCAACAATGAACATGTTCGTTCAAAAAAATATGGAACAATAAAGTCAAGCAATATGTTTATGCAAGGACAGTAATAGTCTAATAGATAATGCTAGTTACTTCAAAATAGAAAAAAAATGCTACTGAGTAGTGAGTAGACTAGTGGTAGCTGGTAAGTGCCCACTAAGCTATGAATGCCATGACTAGTTGCCAACTTGTCATGGCTCATGACACAATAGCATCTATCTTCATCAACCAATCTATAACAATTTATCTCTCAACCACCCATCTGCAATCAAATCAAGAACACCATCCACCAACTATAGTGTGATGAACCTTAGTTTATCTGAGTAAACATCTGTCGGAGAGAGGTCGACGACGACGACTTAAGATAGAACGGCGCTATGTGAAAAATGACACCGATTAGGGGAAGGAACGAATCTAGAGTAGCCGGTCTAGGGGAGAGACTAGAGCTAGGAATCGGATACCTGGGAATACTTCTTCATTATTCATTACTTGATAATAATGAATACATGTTGTCCCTTTTATAAGGATAACCCGACTTAATCTCTAAGAAACAATCTCTATCTCTAAGAAAGCCTATCTCTAATAGATAGAAGATATCTATAAGATAGAAAACCCATATAATAAGGAAAATAACTATTCTTATCTCTATCCTAACTAATCTGACCCTACCACACGTGTTTGCTACAGTACGCGTGAACAGACCATGCACGTGAACAATGCGCGTCAACAATAATTCGGCACGTGACAACTTCTCTCCCATTCGGCGACAGCTCGTCCTCGAGCTGTGGTGGCAACCATAGTTGCAACCCTTGGTAAACCCAAACTGGCAAGTAGTTGCGATGCCTCGTGTGGGAGATCAACATTGTGTTGATGACGATTGATGGTGAAAGCGCGAGAGCCTTAGCGTTGCTCAATGTCAAGGAAGTTGCCAATGACGAGGACCGCCAATGTGGAACAGTAGTTGCGCACTTCATGGTAAGCAGAATTCGTGGAAAGGGATCGACTGCTCTGATACCAAATATGATGAATCTTAGTTCATCGGGGTAAACATCTGTCGGAGAGAGGTCGGACGACGACGACTTGAGGTAGAACGACGCTAGGCGAAGGAGGGCACCGATTAGGGGAAGAAACGGATCTAGAGTAGTCGGTCTAGGGGAAAGACCAAAGCTAGGTATCGGAGACTTAGGAATACTTCTTCATTATTCATTGCTTGATGATAATAGATACATGTTCTCGTTTTTATAGAGATGACTCAACTTGATCTCTAAAAAATAATCTCTATCTCTAATAGATGGAATATATGTATAAGATAGGAAACAAATATAATAAAGAAACTAACTATTCTTATCTCTATCCTAACTAATCTGACCCCGTCACACGCGTGTGCAGTGTGCTACAGTACACGTGAAGAGTAATTTGGCACGTGACATATAGCCATTGTTCTTGCAGTCCTAACACATGATACAAAGCCAAAGCAGCTATGTGCAACCCAAATAGTAGTTGATGACAACAACCCTATATCATCAACGAATTATCCTAAGTTAGAATTATAGAAGTTTTTGAACTGCGCCTAATAACTCAAAATCAGAACATTTCTTTCTTCAAAAAGAACAGCACTTCCTACAATGTCTTGATACAATCATACAACGATGAAGCAACCTGTTTTGCAAACAAATCATAGAGGATAGCAACAGTCTTTCTAGCAAAATATTGACCCTAGTCTAGTATTAGTAGCATTTTCCATCCAACAAATCATAGCAAATCTAACAAACTATTGATGCTAGTGCTACCCTAAATCCACCGACAATATGAGCACAACAACTGTTCGACTAAATACCACAGGAATGTAATAATAGTCAGAACGGAACGCAGTTACGCAGGCCAAGAGTTCGACTAAACGCCGCATCGAAAGGGAAGGGCCCGTACCATGACGATGCTCTTGCAGAGCTGGGCGACTGAGTCGGCGGCGAGGAGGTCACGGCGCTCCTCGAGAGAGCGGTCGTAGTAGTCAGCGGGTACGCGCCGGAAGGTGAAGTCGCGGATGCCGCGCGCGGCCAGGAGGGCCGAGAGCCACGCCTCGGTGGCCCCCGCCCCCGCCTCGGCGTCCGAGGGAGCGGAGATGGAGAGCGCCTCGAGGCGGCGCTGCTGGGCGGCGACCTCGAGGTCCTCGATGCGGCGGAGGATGCGGAGCTGCCACGCCTTGAGGTGGGCCGCGGCGGCGTCCATGGTCGCTGTTGGTACCAGTTGGGACTAGATGGTTTTTGAGACCTGAGGTCGGCCACCTCCATTAATCGCTGTTTGATGCCAAATCAACTTCTAAACTCTACATGTAAAATCAGCACAGTATCTCGTCCAGGCCCAATTGGAATCAAACCACCATTGGCCCGAACTCACATTCAGACCCTCTTCTGAGACAAGCATGCTTTGACTTCCCACTTGGCACTCAAGGTCCCTAATCAACTCTTATGTGTGTTACATTTGGTTTTTATAAACAGTTTTTCTATAGAAAATAGTTTTCTATAATATCTAATATTTAAATAAAGTATTTTTTCAAAACAGAGTCTACTAATCGATTATAGTACACATTGTAGTGACTTCATTTATATCGGTCAAAATCGTAGGCAAATGTTTCTCTCCACAAGCTTCTATTTATAAACTAAAGATAAAAACCATCGGCAAAAATCAATATGAAAGTCTCCTTACACCTTTCTGTTTAATCTTCGAGGTCTGTGATTTGGGTATATAAGAATTGCAATCAAAGTAAAAAAAATACTTTAATCTGATTTATCTCGAGGAGCTAGCTAGGACTTTGGGCCTGTTCGGCAAGTCAAAAGCCGGATGACTTTTTGTTTTTGCTACAGTATCTAACTTTCAAATGGAGTATTTTTTCAAGACGGGGTCTACAAGTTAAACGTAGTACACGTTAAAAGCCCAACATATGTACCAGCCAAATCGTAAGTGAGTATCGGTCTCTTCGTAATATATACCGTAAACAGCCAAAATTCAAAATTTTCAACTAAAAGCCATAAACCGCAACAAAAAAACAGGCCCTTTGCCATGCACTTTGCAATGGTGAAATGTGCGGATACAATGTAGTACATATCAAGAGCCTATGCAGAACACATGATTCTGGTATAAAATTGTAGTTGAGATAATTATTATTATGGGTTTATCTCTACTAAGTATTATACTAATCTCTCATCCTCGAACAAGTAACTTGCCGTTCTTCCTCTCAAGGTTGTTAGATCGACAAATGAATGGTTCGAGTCTATAGAGAATAGTTACAGTTAATGGTCAGTGCAATGGTGATCTATATATATCTCATACAGGTGATCGCCACATACAAGTGATCGCCACCTTCAGCGATCAATGCTATTTGGGAAGGACTAGCGTCCGTACGTTCGATGAAAAACGTTTTCATCGGATGATTCGGTGCAACAACTCCAAATAGCACGAACAATATGTTCATTGAACTTGTGCAACAAAAAAGAATTCGATCCAAAAAATATTCTCTCAACAAAATTTACTAGAAAACTACCAGATATTGTTCTTATTTGAAGGTGCTCTTGAAAAACTGCACAAAATTCCAAAATGAAACAAAACTTTGGTCTCATGGCCAGTGCAACAATTTGGACATATATATACAACAATTGAGAACAACAATCGCAACATAATTCAAACGAAATTGTAAATATACTTCAAGGTGAGAGGCACCATTTTACGGCAATGTTTGCAACATTATCATGCAATGTGTCAACAAAAAAGCCTAAAACATGTGCAACATTATCATACAATGCTTGCAATATTTTTGTAACAAACATGCAACCAGGACTGTGCGTTCGGTTTTTTCGGTTTATACGGTTCGGTAAATACGGTTTAATCGGTAAATACGGTTTGAGTATTTCGGGAAATACGGTTTTTTCAGAATACGGTATGGTATCGGTAAATACCATCTTATTTCGGTTCGGTATCGGTTAATACCAATTGTACCAAAGTTTACGCGAATTGCTAAACGTTAATCTCATCTATAAACTCGAATTCTCCATTCTACAATCAAAAATTCAAAAAAAAAAGCACCACCAAAGACCGGCCGCACCGCACCGAGCTCGAGCTACCACCGGCCGATCGGCCACCACCAGCGGTGGGCGCTGGGCGGGGGCAGCAGGCGAAGACGCCAACACCGGCCACGAGTACACGGCGGTCTTTGTGTGCGGTATGCGACTGCCGACAAAGAACGAGCAAAGACTGACATCACAAACACAGATTTACAATATTACACAAACACAAAGAAGACAAAGAACAACATTTCAACATGCACTTTTCGAATTGACAAATAATAACGACTTGGTTTCGGTTTCGGTTTTTCACAAAGATACTACAGATACTATCATACTAGGCAGCCAGGCAGCAAAATAGTGCAAATAAATATTACAAAAGCTTTCGGCGAACCAGACTGCATGACAAATAGTGCAAATAAATATTATTACGGCGATCGGCAGACGGACAACAAATAAATAAAACAGAATATTGGTTAATATTACAGCAAACAGAATAGTGCAAATAAATATTACAAGAAGATCGGACAAGCAAGGCGGCGATCGGCACCGAAGCGGCGGCCAAATAGCGGCGGCGGCCGGCACCAAAGCAGTCGCACAAAACAATATTGGTTAATGGTTAGGTCTGCACAAAACAGAATATTCATTAGAGTTTTGTGGCGGCAAACACATACATTAGACAATCTCGATCAAACTCGATCCGAGGAGTAGACACTTGCTGTTGGAGTTGGATCTAGGCCTGACATTTCAATGCCTTGATAACATGAAAAATAAATAATTAGTTGAAGCATAACATAAGAAATATATTGCATATATTATAGTACCTTCTTCAAATTTAGACAAATCCGCTAAATCGGCTTCCACATTGATGCGCTTTGAAGAACGCAACCAATCTTGTGCACATATCAAGCATTGGAGTGTGAATGGAGTCAGGGAGCTTCTAAAATCATCAAGAACACGACCACTAGTACTAGCATTATCTACCGTAATAGTGCACACATTATCAATGCCCCACTCTAGCAAGCATTTATCTAGTGCTTTTCCAAGATCTTCCCCTTTATGACTGTCTACCAAACAAAAGTTAAGGATTTTTTTGTTAAGTCTCCAATTGCTATCAATGTAATGTGCAGTGAGAACCATGTAGTTTTGAAGGGTTGAAGAAGTCCATGTGTCGGTTGTGAGGCTAACTGTTTGATGAGAATCCTTCAAAAGAATTTTTAGCTTTCTTTTCTCATCTTCATAAAGGCGAAGAATGTCTCTATACATTGTCGTCCTAGATGGTGGATGGAACCGAGGACAAACTTTCGACATAAAGTTCCTAAAACCTTCATGTTCTGAGAAGATAAAAGGTAACTCATCAACTATTATCATGCGAGTAAATGATGTCCTAACCTCTTCTGCATTGTATTGCCAAGGTACTATGGAACTACTTTGGCCATCTACACTACGTTGGAAGCTTAGTTCAGTTTGACTGTTGATCTTGGCAGGATGTTTCTTACAACATTTTGCATGAGAGACTAGTGAGGAGGTACCATTTTTTTGTGAATCACAGGCAAGGATCCGAGAACAATACTTGCATTTAGCCTTATTACGGTCATTTGGTAGTCGTGTGTAATGGTTCCATATCTCTGATCTGGGATTCAATTGTTTCTTTCCATCTTGAGCTTCATTGGGACCAACAACTTCATCGCTGCCCACATTCACATTCATACCCATACCCACTGACCCAGCACCCACTGACCCAGCAGCAGCAACATCAATATTTGCAATATCATCTGACTCAGACATCTAATAATCCAAAAATGCGAAAACATCACTGAGTGCCAAGATCCTACTTCACAATAGACTACCAATCTACCAATTAATATTTGCCAAATGAAACAGAGAGAAATAGGAGGACTTACTTCGCAAGATCCTATTGACTCAGTAACTCTGGCGTCTTGGGAGTCTGGGAGAGGGTCGAGGAGGAGGCGGGTCTCGATTCTCACCGTCTCGGGACCGGACTGGAGTCGGGAGAGCACCGACGAGGCGAACACCGAGCCCAGCGGGGAGGCGGCCGCCGCCGAGCACAGGAGTGGGAGCCTGTGCATCGAAGGTGAGATATTCGGATTAGTATTACTCTAGAGCATTTAAAATTTTAGATCTAGATAATGGAGAGGAGAAGACCTGGTGGCTGGTAGTCGAAATGTCGAATAGTCGATGACTCGACGGCGCTGTCGGTGCCTCGGTGGCTCCACGCGGCGGGCTTGGGCCGCCGCGCCGGCGTCTTGGGACTTTGGGTGGGAGAGGGAGCCCCGACGAGGCGACGGCACCGAGGCCGAGCAATCAAGGGCGTGGACGCAGGGCGCGGAGCACCGGAGCCGGCGGCCAGATCGCCCGACGAGGCGACGAGCGGCCGAGGCCGAGCACGAAAGAGGTGGACGCGCGAGCACCGGAGCCGGCGGCGCGATCCGGCTGCGCTCTGCGATCGCCGGATCCACTGCCGGTGCTCCCCGGCCCGTGCTCGTACCGACGGCGAATCGGAGGAGACTCGAGTCGAGAGGAGGCTCTGCGGTGCGGATCTAGCGAGGAGAGGGCGAGTGGTGAGTGCGTTGCGGCTAGGGTTGGAGTCCGCTACTTTGCGGTGCGGTGCGCGCGGCGTCGGCCGGGCTCTGATGCGTCCGTGCGTGGTCTTGGTGGCCGAGTCGCCGAGAGCCCGAGGCGGCGAGACAGGAGAATCGCTTTGACAGTGGGCTTTCGGTTTCGGAATTCGGTTTTCCTCGGTTGCCTGGAAAACCAAACAGATAAATGCCACTTTTTAGCTATCGAGCGAAAACCGGTCAAACCGAGTTGACCGGTTCGGTTCGGTTTTTCAATCTGGTTTTTCGGTTCGGTTCGATTTTGCACAGTCCTACATGCAACAACCGAAAAAATCTACAACAAATTGACAAGGGGCTACAACAATGATGCAACATTAGAGAAAAGGGTTGCAACAAAAATCGAAAAATGCGCAACAATCTTACCGGAGTTGATCTCAGGAAAGGAGGAAGGAGACGGACGCCCACACCACCACCTCGTCGACCGAGGCAACGAGAGAAAGAGAGAGACTACCATGTCTCTTCTGTTCAACGGCGAGTTCATTGAGGATAGATCCGACGAGGATGCCAAGATCTGGACAAATCCCCGTAGGCCCTCTCGGCCAACGCCGCCCTAGCCTATGTAGCTCATCACCCGCCTGTCGCGTCGCCTTCCCAGTCTAACGTGAAGCGGTGCAAGCCCATAGTAGCCGCTGATTTCACCGAAGAGAGAGTGAAGGGGATTGACGAGAACTAAATCACTTTGGAGCCAACGTATGGGATTAAGCTTCGTGGCTGGTGTACGTGGGCCACGGAGCTCGTGGGCCGTGGGCTTTGGAGCCAGTGTCTGATAATATCAGACGCCGGTTTGTATCAATTCCCATGCTATTTGAAACAACCTAAATTTTGAAAATAAATTGAATTTCTCTGAATCTTGTTTATTCTTGATCCTTGGCTCTATCTAGCACCTTCCTCACTCGTTCACGCCATCTTTTCCCCACCACACCATCTCCTTCGTCCATCTTCCTCAGCCGAATTCACTATTCACTATCCGAAAAATCGCCCCCACACTTGGCCACCGCTCATACGCCACCACCACGACTTTACCCATCGCTGCCACACCTCTGCCATGATGTCAACGCTCGTACGCCTTGCTTTTTTTGCCCCGGACACCCCTTTAAATGCCCCTGGCAACGCGTCAGATCAACCAGAGCAGACTCGACCACCGCCATCTGTTCATGCCTCACCGCCAACAGAAGCGCCATAAATCGCCAATTTCATGTATGGCCATCATGAATTTTCAATGGTAGGACCCAGTCCGGTGCAAATATTTGCATCTGCTATTACACACACAAACGTCCCACAATTACTTGCTACAGCAACTTGTTTGATCTAACTAAAGCGTTATTTAGTAGCATGCGGTTTACATGGGATCGTAGAGGACGTGAATCCCTTAGGCGCGGGTGCCCGGTATTTGAGGTGATCATCTCGATATGCTTTTGACGTCGTATTGGCCCTACGTCGCATAATAATGTCGAGATTAGTCCAAAGTCCCATCGCGGTTGTAATCTCCGGTGTCAATCATCCCCGGCCGGACTCCATTGAACCATTGACGTTGTCTCGCTCTGCCAGCCTGCCGTGCCCATCACTGGTGTAAAATCCTCCCGGCCGATCTCTTCCGTATTCCACGCATCAACACGCATGACTGCTGAGTGGCTCAGCATTCTCCTCCCGCGATCGGCTCTCTGCTACAGTGCGGCTCACGCAACAGCAGCGCACGTCAGCACGCATTCGCCTCCTGCGACGCGAAAACCGAGGTGTGCTCGACGCAACGACGAGACGAACAAATATCCAGTGAGCCGGCCGGCCGACCGGCCACATGAATCCGAGCGCGGGGGACCGAGTCACGGGCGCAAAAGGCAACGAAACACCGTGCCGATCCAATCATCCAACCACATGCCCGCCCTGTGGGCGGGGGCCATGGCCGCGGCCGCTGCGCGCCCAACGTGGAGCATGCACCAAGTCGAAACCGCGCGCGGCTGCCGCTCTGCGCACTGGCGCATGGTGGTGGTGGCACGAACGTAGCAAGCGAATTATTCTGGCGCAGCGCGCGCGCTCGCGTCCACGCACGGCCAGGGAGGTAGGCGCCGGCCACCCGGCCGGCCGGCCCACACACGGTCACGGGCTCTGAAGTCTACTCATCTGCAGGGCTGGCCCTACTCGACGTCTCACGCTGTCAAACACCGGCCGCCGGGCTGTGCAGGGACCAGGACTGGGCACTGCTGCGCAGTGTTTAGGTGAGCACCTATGCGGCTGCGCCAGTACGCGTTGCCTGGTCCGCCGCCTAGCCGATCGAGCAAAAGGTTGGTGTGGTGCTTGCGCATGGGTCACACCAAGTTTGTCGCACGTTCGTCGTGTTGGAGACATCACGTGAATGCTTCTGGAGATTTCCCCAGCCCAGAATTGCCGTGACCATTTTATACGCACAACCGACTTCGCTAGAGGTACTAGGGATGGCAATGGCTCCATTTCTCGTTCCCACTTCCCAGTGAGGAACACCTCTATTACGAGATAGGAACAGGGCATTTTCTTTCCCCACGGAAATAGAATTAGTTCAAAACCATTCCAAGTTAGGTGAACCGGGGGTGGGGCCATTCCTCCTCTCCCTATCCTTGTTCCCCGCATGGGCCCTGTATAAACACTGATATTTAGGAGCCAGTCCGCAGTCACCTGCCGGAGTGAACGAGTGATGGAGTTGGACTGGACTACTGGAGTCAAGCGCCTCGACCCAAACGGCCCACCGCCCACACTCCTGAAACCGCAATTCTCAATTCCTCATTCGGTCATAAGTCATTCATTCACTCCTCAATTCTCACTCCTCAATCCTCACAACCTCACCCCTCTGCCTCCCTCTCCCACCGAAGCGACGGCTGCGGCGCACAACACATTATTGGCGCTCGCGCCCACACCGGCGATTCGGCGACTGGACCTCTCCAAACTCCGCTCCTCTCCAGACTCCAGCCCTCCGCTCCGCGCCTTCGCCTCGCAGCAAGACCTGAGCCTCCGACGAGCGGCGACAGGATCTACTCCTCCTGGTGACTGGATCTGCTCCTCCTAGCCTAGCACAACCGTAGCAAGCTCCTCCCTCTCCCTCTGAAGCAGGCCGATCCCCCTAGATCTACCTCCCTCTCCCTCCAAAGTGGCTGATGCGAGCTGCACTCCTCGTCTCCACGACCACGTACATAGATCCCAGCTATTAGGCTATGTGTTATATTATGCAGACATGATGATTACTCATTCTAAATAATTTAGCTAGGGTACAACTGTACCCCATGCTCCTTATGAGATTTTCACATATATAGTATGTTTTGCATCTGTATTTACAAAAATAGCCGTATGAGCATGAGAATGATAAAGATGGCATTTCTGTCGCCCGATCACCGGGCGGCGATTATCTCGCAACCGACACGTAGATTACGAGCACGCCGCCGTGCGCATGAGGGCGCCGCCGACCACCATAAAGCAGGTGGCATGCCGCCCCTCCACCATATGGCAAGTAATTAAGCTGGCTAATGTCTAAATTAGTATTGTATATGTCATATTTATTTAAATTTTTTTAATATAGCAAATGAGCTTAAAAATTATAAAGTTTTATGTGCAGCCTTCTGATACAACGTACTTCATTGTGTAATATTTTAGCAATTTTATCCATTCCAGTATTGCTCAAAAATTCGTACAATTATAGTATTTGTAGGAGTTGTTACATATAGCAAACGATCTCAAAAAATTACAAAATTCTATGTGCAGACTCCTAACATGGTCAACCTAAGTTTATAATTTTTGAGAATTTTATATGCTCTAAATTTGCCATGTTAATTTATATTAATTTAATCATGAATTGAGCATCGCATATCGCTAATTATGATTAAATTAATATGAATTAACACAGAAAATTTGGAGCACATAAATTTTTTTAAAAAATTACACAATTAGGTCGACTATGTCGAGAGACTGCAAATAAAATTTCTTAATTTTTGAATCTTGTTTGCTATATGTAACAACTCCTACAAATATCATAATCGTATAAATTTTTGAGCAACATTCAGAGTGAATAAAATTGTTAAAAAAATTACACAATAACGCGTGTTGTGTCAGAAATCTACACATAAAAGTTTGTAATGTTTTAAGCTCATTTGCTATTTTAAAAAATTCAAACAATTATTATATAAAATACTAATTTAAATAGGTAATTAAGCCAGCTAATTATGGTGGAGATGCGGCAGGTCACCTGCCGCATGATGACTAGGTGGCTGGCGCCTGCCACATGGTGGCCGGGCTCTGATAGTCTATGTGTCAACTGCAGGGCGCTGCCACCTGATGACCAGGCGGCAGAAGTGTTATTTTTATTTTTGTGTTCATACAGCTATTTGTGTAAATATAGGCTTAAAACATGCTATATATACCAAAAATTAGCTCCTTACTAGCTTCGCACCTGTTTGGAAATTAAAGTACTTGTCCTCGAGCCATATATTGCATTGCGAGGGTGACATGCAAATCTCAGTTATCGTGTGTAGTACAAATAGATAGGGGATAGGCATGCAGCATGCTTGTCTCTTTATGAGACAGATATAGGATTTCGAATTGGGATTTCCAACAGATAGACCGCAAATATATAGGTAAACTAAATCTTACACTCTTGCTTGCAGTAATACATAAAATACATGAAAATCAATTACAAGCAAATTACAACCACCCAATAGGCACCAAATAGAAATTAAAATAAGGAGAATTGCATGCAGTTCCTTCAGAATAAATTCACCACTAACCAAATGATTAGAGAAAAACAACGGACAAAAAAACACACACACACAGTTAACACACATAATTGATCTGAAGCTAGCAGTTCTACATTCAGAACCAACAGAGTAAGTAGACAAAGATATCGACGAACCTAATTCATGCATGCAGCTCACGAATGAACGCTATGTTTCATGCGTGCGTGCTGCGCTGCATGCAAGTACGTACGTAACCACTTAGCTTAAGCACAAATGAAGCCACTGGGGAGGTTCTTGCCGCAGTAGTTGACGAGGAGGCTGAGCTTGACGGGGATGTCGATGTTGATGCCAAGCACGTTGGCCTTGATGGCTGTGCAGAGGCAGACGGCGGCCTCGAGGTCAGCGAGGCCGCCTAGGACGCTGCAGCACGGCTCGACGGGCGGCTGGCCGACCTCGGCGCTGACGAGGCCCAGCACGTCGACGCACGCGGCGAGCTTGAGCGCGTTCTTGGGGCACTTGTTGTAGGACGGTGACGGCGGCGACGGCGTTGGCTTCGGGCACTTGCCGCAGGCGCAGCCGCAAGCATTGGCCACCGTGAAAAAGAGGATCAGGTTGAGGGTCACGAGGAGGAAGGTCTTGGATGCCATGTCTGCTGAAAACCCGACGGTGCAGAAGCGCTTGCACACAGGGATAGGAGGAGTGTGCTAGAGCAACTGTGCAACTGGATGTGAATAAGCTCACGGAGGGTACCTAGGTATTTGTAGGGGAGAACCAGTACTTGAAAAAACCCTAGCCTCATTTCTGTCAGAACACTCCCTCCAACAAATTATATGTTTGCGGATTTCTCCCTCAAGATTGACAATTCACAATTAATACTGTGTAGCTCGATCCCGAACCGGGTCTGTGACACAAATATAAGGCTAACTAAAGCAGCACTTCTAGATCCGTTCTCTTCGGTTTTTTAGTTAGTTTTTGGCTTCGGCACCTATCAATTCATACTATTTATCAGATATACTAACTATAACTGAAAGCTATCATCCACAACTCAAAAAACGAGAACCTATTCTCCATGCACCTTAAGAAAAAATTGTGTAATAAAAGTAAAAAGCACAAATTTTACAGCACGATAAGGGAACTTCTAGTAAGAGTCTCAAATATGTCTTATCAATTTGCCAATAGCATGTTATTTACAAAGATTGAACATGCAAGCTTTTTTCTCAAAACTATTGAATTTCAGTACTCATGCATGCATATGGATTGTTTCAGCTGTTCCTATGGGACAATTCTGAAAAGAGTCATCAAAAGTAACTACAAAATAACAAGGATCTCACTGTTAGCCACAACGTCTGAAATTGGAGTTTGAATTACAAAAGTAGTACGCGGGACTTTTCAAGCACTGTATAGTACATAATGTACGAAAAAAATAGCATGCAGGGAGCCAAGTTTAATTCGAGATTAACTGTATGAAGTTATGGCATGCTATATATTGTTCGTATAAAGACCAAAAACTTAGGTAGCTTAAAGAGACGCTTGCAAAGACAACAAAGCAAAAAGTGTTAGAGTACAATATATTTGGTAGGTTAGAGTCCATTGGGATTACAATCCCTTGTACCATCTTGCCCCCCAAGTCTTGTACCTCTATATATACCGCCCGAGAGGCTCAATGCAATACATCTAATTCTATCCTCTATCATGGTATCAGAGCATCTAGGTTTAGATCCTAACCCTAGCCGTCGCTAGCTTCCGCACCGCGCGCCCCCGGGGAGATCTATCTCCACCGGGGGCAGCGCCACCGTTTAGGCGGCGGATCCTATTGATCCGGCCGCCATCATCGTCGTCAAGCAGCAGCCCCGGTCTCCCGACCGGATCCGTCGCTCCGCCCGCCGCCGTTCTCCACCAAGTCGCCCCATCTTCGCGCGATCCACCGTGGCCGACCTAAGCGGAGAGCAGCTCCTCGCCCCTCCTGCTGCCGCCGCCGGCGCCGGAGCCGGTCCACCTAGCCGACCGCATCTTCACGCCCGCACGCGTCCCGCTGGCCTCTCGGCGGCTCGCCGCGATCCCGCCCTCCACCTTGGCTCGTGCCGGATCCGATCGCGCGCGCCCGATTCGACCTCCTCGGGCCGTCCGCCGCCGACCTCCTCTCGCCGGATCGGACGCCGCCGCCTCTCCGGTCGCCGTCCGCAGCCGCCGCCACCGAACCAGACGCCGGCTCCTCCTCCGCCCGCCGCCGGCCACCTTCGCTCGGCCACCGCCGTCCATGGCGGCCGCACCGACCAGACGCCACGGAAGACCGCCGCCCGCCGCCGGTCGCCCGTCTCGGCCCCCACCACCGCCCGGCCAGCGAGCCCACCGGATCGGATCGGATCGGTGTTACCTTTATAGAACACAATCGGCGTTACCTTTACGGTAACCAAGCAAAAAAGCGATGTTGTTTCTATCTTTTCTTTTTTTCCCGATCATCGATCGGGTTGAGTCGCCCACCGCCCGTCGACCTGCGCGTATCTACTCGACATCGGCGTCGACTACACACCGCCCCTACCTCGATCGTGCGGCGGCCGGCACGCGATGTCGAGGGCGCCGAGCGTCGCGTCTCGGCCATCCGTCCGCACGTCTTCATCGCCGGTTCGTTATCGCCACCACAGATCGGACGCCTCACCGACTTCTTCCATCGTCGTCGCCTCGCGCGTACTCGATCGATCGATCACCGATTGTGCGCGATCCACCCGGCTCCGTGGCGTCCGTCGTCGAGTACTACGCGCATCTTCTCCGAACAGCAATGCTGCTGCCGTCGCCGCCTCCTCGCGCAGCACCACCGCACGTGTGTCCTCGCCGTTGCATCTACATCGCCGTCCCACATGCGACGATCGCGTCTGCGCAACCTCTTGTGCGTATACATGCGCACATGGTCTTCGTCATGCCGATCGGGCCTTCCTCACCAACATCGGCGCTACGCCGCCGCGCGTACCTTGCGTCGGGATCGCCGCCGCCGCCGCGCGGGCGTCCACCCGGACCGCCGCCGGGTAGGGGCGTCGCTCCGCATCGCTTCTTCTCGTCCGGCACAACCACGCTGGTTGGGGCCTCTCCCTAGTACGTCCGGTATTGGCAACACGGTATGTGCTTCGTCCCGACAGCGTTGCGGGTCGGCAAACCGGCACACGCCCGGTCTGGTGGCTTGAGCGCATCGGCCGGCATCGACCCTCCGTTCCGTCCGTCGCCTCGATTGCATCGCCGCTGTCTACATCTCGGCGGCCCCGACTACGTCGACCTCGGCATCGCCCCTTTCTCAACGATCGCCTCGACGCGTCTCCGTCATCACCATGGCGCCTCTTTTGCGCCGCGGCTTCATGTGCGACCGCCTCGACGCCGGTGCAGACCACGACTACGTCGACCACGGCCATCTCGGCCACGGCATCCTCGACCACGACTACTCCGCCTCGCGCTCGGCTACCTCGACATCGGCACAAAGGGCTACCGCCTTGCTTGAGCTACTCGTCGGTTCCTTCTCCATTCACAAACATACGCGACGCATCGGCGATTATGATGCGGGGGATGTCGACTCTTGACTTTCCTCTCCGGTCTCACCGTCTGCGGCGCTCCGTTGTATTGCGGGGGATGTTAGAGTACAATATATTTGGTAGGTTAGAGTCCATTGGGATTACAATCCCTTGTACCATCTTGCTCCCCAAGTCTTGTACCTCTATATATACCGCCCGAGAGGCTCAATGCAATACATCTAATTCTATCCTCTATCAAAAAGGTTAATTGATCGATCTGAATTTGAAAATCATGAAAAGAGCACATTATGTATCAATTCAGAACGTACCACTGCCTACAAATACAACTTTGCCAAGCTCACTGCAACTTATGCTGATACTGGTAGCACAGTAGTTGTCATGCAGGTGTGCGTAAAACATCACAAAACACATGTTTGCTCATGTCTGCTTATTCCAATCAAGTTGTACCTACTCTAGAATTTTGTGGAATTAGTGTGCGCAGAAATGTCAATTTCTTTGTTTGGTACCACGAAATGGTCCGAAAGGATAACACCCACTTTACTAACTAGCAACTCTGTCCTCAAATGGAATCGACACAATTCAGCAAAGTCGTCGACGTGCATGGTTCAGTCAGTCGATCTATAGGAAATGTTTCAGCAGGAAGTACTAGAGAAGCGCTTCACACCGTACGTGTAATAGCCATGTGTAGGATGGATACCAGCAATTAAAAGGGGTAAATGATTGTTTAAACTTTTTCTTCTAATGGTATTCAAAATCTTTACTCAAGTGACTATGAGAGTCACTAAGTTTATATTACACCAACTATAGTTTACAGAAACACAGCTAGGGACCTAAGCCAATAAAATCAACGGCATTCAGTACAAGACCGATCAGATCGTCATGGAAGGATCAGTCTGACTACCATGGCCGGTATGACCGTAGGGCTAATGGTGGTTTGAATGCTAAGGCCAATTGAACCGTAGGTCTAGGGTTAGTCTGGTTGGCCCTGTGCTTTCAGATATGAAAGTCTCTGGGAAAACCTCCAATCTTAAGAACCTGTTCAATTCTCATCCAAATATTTTCAAATTTTACATAAGACTTATTCAAGGCATTAAGAACCTAAACCAATCAAGAATTACATGTTCTTGGGCTCGGGTTCATTGAAATGAAAAGAATCGAATCTAGGACACAAGAACACCAAAAATATTAAAACTCAAATTACTTCTTTCTCGTGAGAATCTAAGGCATGAGATCTTCTAGATCTATTCTTATCTAAGGCATGAGGTCTCTAGATCTATTATTAAGTGTCCTAGCAAAGTAATTTAAACAAGAGTTCAAGCTAGAATTCCGATGAACATGAAATCATAAATCTAGTTTAAGAACAAGTAAAATTAAACAAGAATGCAAATAAGAACATGATTAAGATAAAATTTTGATATATTTTTAGTAGAATATGAAGTTTATATGATCATGGATGATTACAAGGTGCAGCCACAACATGACTCTTTCCTCTCTCAAGTTATCTCTTACAACCATAGAAGGAGACAAGGTGGTAGAATAAAAAACTAAATCCTTGAATCTATACCACCTCATTTTCTCTCCTTTTAATAACTAGCAATAACCTTAATGGGCTCAACCCATTAAGACACTGGGAAAACACATTAACCCCACTAACACAGGTTGTAAACACTCGTGTACACTTCTCAAAGCGTTTACAAGACTCAATCTGCTAAACCATTAGCGATTGACCCACTTAACAATTACAACTCCCCTTGACCTAAACAACTTCTTCTTTGTGTCTCTCCGCGCTGCGGTTTTGATCAAGGTGCTAACCCGGTATTTGGCCAACTACAAAATACCCCCGACGAAGCTTTTGTGTACCTTCCCTTGACTCTGTCTTCACCTTCACCTTAAAGCATCTCTGCATACTTTGACACGTAGCCTATAACGTCCAATGATTAGCCATCATGTTTCACACATTCGGTCTCCCCGAACCGTTTCTACATGCATCGGCCCTGTCACTTGGTGCACCCACATGCACCAACTTGTCTCTTGACAATCCTTATATTCTCTATACTTCCTGATTGAGCCACATAGCCTCACCTAGATTTACATGACCACTTAGACCTTAGTTCCTCCGTCTAGTCCCGATCCATTGCCATCGATCGTTAATATTTTTCAAGCCACCCACACATCCAAAGATTAAGCAATCATCTTGAGTATAAGTTCCATGCACTTGACTTACGCCAGTCAAAATCATGCATCATACAAAACCACACAACCAACCAACAGCACCCATATCGTGCACACACTCATCCAACTTAAAATCTATTTTCACTATTCTTTGGCTGCACCTACTAGTCTGGCCGCACTCCACATGGCGGTCTGACCACGCCAACAATGGCCAGTCTGGCCATTTAAGTCCACTAGAAACTCTTTCTTTGTAATTTTGGTTAAACTTTATTTAGTTTTAGCTCTAATTCCCAATTCTAGTAATATCTAGTACAAAAGCATCCCCAAATAAGCTTACACAAGTGTTTGATGTTCATTTTCCCAAAAATCCATAGCCGGTCTGACCGATCGCCCCACGGCGGTTTGACAGCCTTGCAAAATTCAAATTCAACTCAACCGAAATACCAATTATTTATCACAAATTTATCTTAGGCCTTTACATAGTCTATCATCATGAGTCATGGACTCGTCCCTAACTAGGCTGGCCGATGTGAAAATTAGGCAAAACCTTGAGGTGGTCAGAGGCAAATCTTCGTTGCACTGCTCGCTGAATTGCACAAAAGATTTGACAGATTGGTAGCTAGCTAGGAAAGGCAGAGGAACCCATGTGGAGGCAAGGTGGCCGTGGACAGTGAAGGGTGTCTTGAGCTGGCAAGATAGAATGGCAGCGAAAACTGACAAGGCTCCCAGAGGACGGCTCCCCACCCCGGCAGCTTGCCGGGCTTGTGGGCTCGGTGGTCAATGCTGTGTGCCCCGTGCACCATCTCTGTCTGCCGGTCTGCCACCCTGGCCGGCTAGCTCGATCTCTTCCCCTACCCTGGCAGAAGGCATCGACGTTACCTCACTGGGTCACTCGAGACGAGAGACGAACGGATACGAATGGGCGCGACAGAAAGCTGCGCTGCCTATGCGTCATAGTTCACAGGTTGCACAGTCGCAGATCAAACACCAGTGTGTGCGCGGAGAGCGAGACCGAAAGGCGGAGAGAGTACGACCGGACGAGACGATCGAGTGTGTCGATGCAACGCGATGCGTAGTTTTGGGAGACGTGCTTTCGTTTGGCTTCGTCCGCTCCTGTGGTTTTAGTTTTACACGCTTCCCCCCCTGCAAAATTTTCTGTTTGCAAAGACCATGTGTAGGAGTGTGATTTTTTTTTACCATGAAAGCATCCGCGAAAACATTGGTAGTAAGATACATCCTGGCTAGAGCCATGATTGACAACGGTCAGGATGTACGTTGATCCGAGATCGACATAACGTTGTTCTTTCGGTTGCCGATCGAGAACAACAAAGGCTCGTGACAGTCTGCATTATTGCGAAACGGGACTAACGCAAGAAAACAAACGTGGTATACGACACGAGGTTTTATTAATTTGCTAACTGCTCGAGAGATATTTTAACTGTACGTGTGGCTACTATCGATTCTTTCGCACGTACTGCTGCAGGATGGGGCCTATACCGGGGAAATGTAAGTGTCGTATGCAGTGTCCTCGGGATGGTAGTTGTTGTTGGCACACGGGAAAGTGCTCCTGAAGAAATTAGGCAGATCGAATGCGTAGCGCACTGAGATGGTCTCATCATTTGCAAAATTGATTTGTTAATTAGCACTAAAACAAATCCAGGCAGCCTTCTGTAGTTCTATAGAAATGCCTCTACTCAATTGCCAACAGCAATTGATTTGATTACCTAACGTTCAGATAGGGAATTAATTAACCAATTAAGTAATTTGCATGAGCATTATATTGATTTGCTCTGAGATTTATCCTCTTCTACCTTTCCCCTCTCCGGAGACCTGGCTGCCAGCCTGCCTGCCACCAACATCGCCACACTTTAGGTTACCTCGTCACCGTGGTTGATCGCTTGAGCTGTGTAAAAATAAGAAATCAAAAAGTAAAAAAAAAACTTCGCACTATATTGGTAGAGGCAAAGTATGAGAAGGTTGCCCATTTTTCATCTACAATCTAATATTTTGAGCGAACTAATTAGCGTATGAAACTCAACATATATGGAATTAGAGCCTAGAGCGAGAATGGCTGGCCGGCGTAATTTTGAGAAAAAGAAAAGTAATTTGATACTTGAAGTGCTTGGCGGCACTGGCGGACCCAGGGCCCGGCGAGCCTGGGCACCTGCCCGGGCTCCCCCCATGGAGCAAACGCAAGATAGTATGGTGCATATTCTGCGCATATTGAATGAGTGGAATTACTGTACCGATTACAGTCTTGAAAGGCCGAATTATGTCCATACAGTACAAGTTTGTCCATACCGATTACTGTACCGTTTAATATTGACAAGTTTGTATCAGTGATCGAAAATTTCTGGAGAGGGATTTTACTTTAACATTGATCAAAATGCTAAAGATGCATATACTATCTTAGAGAATTTGAGCTAGACCAAAGTTAGAGAATTTGAGCTAGACCAAAGCCGTGAGCCCGTGACTCTGTAGGGTGCGTGCCCTTGGGTTCATGCATGGAGTGTTCGATCGGGTACAGTTCTTCGCCTAGGCTCGTTAAATTCTCTGGATCCGCTACTGCTTGACGGTGAGACCAAAAGGGTCCTAGTAGTTAAAATGGTCTTGGGCTCTTTGCCTACGTCGATTTCATATATATTGTGCAAGCCTTTTGCTAGTTGTTATTCGACATGTTCGATTGATCATCCAACATTATGGTCCCCAGCTGCAACCAGCTGATGTTACGTTGACGAACTGATCGTTTGGCTGATAACCAAAGTTCGCTTTCTACATTAGGGTTAGTGTTTTGGTTTAACGAAAGTGATCATGCACTCTAAACGTCTAGTCCTGTACGTACAGAAAAGAAACAAACAGAACTCCGAAGGTGCAAACTAAACTTTATTGGAGCTTAGTACCGGAGCACAAGCTAGCACCGGCCCTTCCAGCAAATGCATGCGACGGAAGAATACAGAGAAGCAAGCAGAGTAGTCCAAATCAGATACGAACGGCACGACGTCCATGCATGCGTGCATGCGTGCAAACTAGCAGGCAGGCACGTACGTGGCAAGCACACCGTGCATCAAAGCGAAACGAGAAGGGGCGTCCTTACGTACGTGCGCCCGTGCATGCACGGCATGCAAGAGCTACGTACACGCCGATCGATCGAGCAAGTCGGTACGTGGACGCGTAGCACTTGAAACCAGTGGGGGCAGTAAGTCTTGCCGCAGTGGTTGAGGATGAGGCCGAGGTCGATGGGAGGTTGATCGGGATGCCGAGGACGTTGGCCTTGATGGCGGTGCAGAGGCAGACGGCAGCCTCGTGGTCGGCGAGCCCCTTGAGGAGAGGGAGCAACACGTACGGCAGCGCTGGGGGCGCGCCTACCTTGGCCTTGATCCTTTTTCTGAAATTCCAAAATCTCATAAAATCCCAAAAAGCCCTGTAGGCCAAATTTTCCTATTTCCTCGGCCCACTTTTCTTCTCGCCCGGACCCGGTCCAATCTCTCTCTGGCCCAACTCACCCGCCACCACATGTCACACATCCGCTCGCATCCGCGCCATTCCACACGTCGCCCATCGCCGCTTGCTCGCTTCGCTTGTGCTGAATCAGCATTGTCCACCTGTTTTCCTCTCTCTGTGGCACTGACTTCTCGGGCCCACTATCAGTCCTAAGCTGTCCCCATCTCGAACTCACTTCTCCGTCTCGATTGGGATTCTCCACCGCGCCACCATAGGAGTTCTTCGCCAGCACGCCTTCCCATGCTAGAAATCCTCGACCAAGCCACGAGATTTGATCCTCGAGCCACCTGCAACCCCATCCCGCAAGCCGTCGCCTCAGATTTGCTATCTTCAAGCCGGGAGTAAAGCTTCGAGTCACCACCGCCTTCATCGTCTCCAACGAGCAATTTCACCAAGACCGGTGAGCCCTGTCCACGCTTACCTATGCCCTAGCTTCATCGTGCTCTACTCTTCATCTTCCACACCTCGTTGATCCTCGAAGATTGCCGGAGCACCGAAACTATCGTGAACCTGAGCACGCCGCAGCTTAGATCTCACCACCAGCCAACTCCAATGTGTCTTGGTCTTTGAGCCCACACCACCAAGGCCACCACCACGGCCGATCCAAATCCATGCAATGATGTCACCGAAGCATGCGCCGTTCGTCGCCGAGCAACTCACCGAAATATCATCGAAAAGCTCGAACTACAGTGCTTCACCGCCCACGAGGACGCCACATCAGCGCATGGGTATGATGTGTCACTCACGCAGTAGCCACACGTAAGCCACATTAGATTCCTTTGCGAGATCAGCGCACTACTTTGGTCTACCACATCAGCAGTCCAGCTAGCAGCCACGTAATATGCTATTTTAGCATATTGTGCCATGTGTCGTGCCATATCAACCTTGGTGCCACATCAGCCCTAACTATGGTCTGGTGCACTGTTCCGCACACCGAGTCCACGGTAGACCGTATTATTCCATAGAGTCAGTTCACAACACAGTATGTTTTTTTCTAATTTTCAGTATTTTCTTAGCCGATTAATTTTTTAAAAGCCCATTCATCTCCGTTCTATCTCCGATTGACCTGATTTTTCTTCATAAATTCATCTAGAATTAAGCTCTATCTTTTGGTTCTAGTTTTGTAGATTTTGAATCCTATTTGAATTTATTTGTGTTTCATTTGCTCTCTCTGGTTAGATAACGTTTTTGAAATAGCAGAACCAGAACCAAAATATCAAGCATTGGTAACATAGTAAGACCAAGATAAGTCATAACCTTTAATCATGTTGAACTTATTGTTTTAAATTTATTATTTTGTTTTAAATTACCATACATTGCTAATTTAATACAAACCATTGTATCGATAGTTATTGTCCAATTTAATTAATTCTCTCAATTGATATTTTGAATGCCACGATTTCATTATCACCATATAATGGGTAATTATCTAGTGATATAATACTAGTATCCATATGAGTTGTACATTTAGAATGCTTAGTCGTGCTTATAATACGTTGGGCTCATCATCACATATTGATTAATTAATTAATTTTGACTTAATGAAATAGTGAATCGTGGTGGTTTACTACATTTATAAAATTTATGTACTATAACATGGGTACTATCATTGGTGCTAATTATACAAAATGGTTTTCATTGGGCAAATGATCGTGCAATAGAGGGGAAAATATAGTTAGCACTTTTGAGATGTAGATACTTTACCTGGGTAATGTCTAAGGACTTAACTTTATGCGTCATTGATCTGAACCTTATCATACAACCACATATCTATTATGGGATAAATTTGGTTGATTAATTTGTGATGTTTCAACCTCGATTTTGCCATTAAGATGTTTTGTTAGCGTAAGAGGAGGCTTTTACTGACAAGGTGGTTAGCCTACTCAGTAGCGAAACTTTAGCAGGCAATATCAGTTTGACATTAGGTATTATAAAAGCCTTATTGTGATCTTCTTAGTCAACAAGCCTAAGAAAGTGTGTTATACCGGTTATATTACAAGATGGTCATATCATGTGGATAAAGTTGTGCAACCTCTACAGAGTATAAAACTATTCGAATAGCCATATCTTTGGTCATAAACAATGATCGGTGATTTCACACGAATGTTAGGTTTTTTCTTAAAACTTGTTTGGTTAGAAAGTAAGATGGAAGGGAGGTGAATGGTCAATTCACTTGTGGTTTATTTAATTCTCAATTCTTTACTTATTTATTTATGTCATTTTCATAAATACATTTTTCATCTATTTATTGTATTTATTCTAAATTATTGCTCTCTGCAAAATAACCTATCAATTGTCATTTATTAAGCCTTGCACAATTATATTACATCTTGATATAAACGACTTGCTGAGTATTCTATGTACTCATTGACTATATCTATATTTGCTCAATTTCTGAAGAAGAGCTATATCACACAGAGATACTAAAAGAAGGATTTTTTTGCATACTATCTCTTATAAATAGATAAAAATTAAAAAATCACAGCCATAAAACTCAAAAGAACACACCCGATAAATGGAACTGTTTTATGCTGTCTGAAGTGAAAAGGGCCTACATGCACACACTGACTTGTAATGCTTGGACCGGCAGCTTTGAGTTACTAGGCCGGCCTATTTAGCCAGCCAGGTCTGTGCAAGCACTTGCTGCCTTGGACGGCCGAGGGACCTCGGCCGCCTGGGCTTATTCGTAGGTAATGGGCCTAATGTCATGGGCGAACTGAACCTCGCCGCCGATCGGGGAGTCACCACTCTTGAGGGTGGCGTCACTACCAGCTCGTCCGTGTTCAAGCGCTGCTTGCCGTGCGCTCGTCCATATGCATTCAGTGGAACAGCATGTATAGGGATAGCAATTATGTCTGTTTATTTATATATCTATGAATAAATATTCTAATAGAATCGGTATGAAATATTTTTTTACCTATGCGTATGAAAATAAGGAAACATTCTACCTATCGGGTAAACAGGTACGGGTATGGGTAAGCTCCATCCGTACCCGTCCCACCCATTTACCAACGATATAGATTGACAGATGGCGCAGCCATAGAATATCTCTAATTGCTATTGATTGTTATAAACTTTTGCATATCTCTAATTGCTATTGATTGTTATAAACTTTTTGATAGTTATTATATTTTCTAGCAACAGGTGTTGGTTATATGTACCTGTCATTAGTTCAATTCCCAGATGGTGACTCTCAGTTCATAGGTAAATGGGCATGTCTACGGGTGACGGGTACCTACAAGCGATCACTATTCATATCCGCTACGCCCGATTGTCATCCCTAAGTATGTATCCGCGCTCCCGAAGATTGAGCCTCCGTTTACATTTTAGCATGTATAGAAGGTGTGTACATATGTTACATATACGTATGGTGTGAGTGGATTGCATACGTTTTGCCTTGTACCTTTATTAAAAAAAAGGGAGTCACGACTCTTCACAAAATCACACAGTACTCCGCTTCTCAAGACGCGACGGCGGTGGAAACAACGCGTTTCTTGCGGTGGTTGGAAGAGGTTTCGTGGTCGCTGGATTGCGGGAGTGCCGCCCGGAGTGATCCATTGATGGCATGCCCGGAGTTTGCTGCGGCAGATCAGCTCACGGCTCATGACATGTATGGCATTACACCAATCTAACTCTCTATATTGGCATCTTCTGATGTGATTTTCTTTTATCTTGCATCTTCTTTTCCTATGTGAAAAACTCCTAGATATATTTGACATGAATTTGAGAGTACTAATGTTTCGTCAGCGCTGATCAGGAATGAAACGGAGCAGCAGATGGCGGAAACTGGAAACACAAGGACTTGCAGTATCATAAGGGGAAGAAAAGAATACTGAAAATGTGATTTGAATCTTGCTCGCAATGGGGAAGAGTTTTTAATGGAAGAGGTATGCAGAGTCTTCTGCATATTCCTCAAAAAAGAATTTACACTCCCAAAAACATTTACATGCAAACGCACGTACAAGTGTATAACTTCAAACCCAGAACACCTTTCTATCTATAGTGTAGACTACTAAAATGGAACAATTAACAAAGAGAAATCAGCCGGACGAGGGACAAGACACAGCCGTGCTGCAAAACGATGTGTATGTAGCTTCGATTTGTGGCTAAACCTTGCTTTCCGTCATCAAGTATCCAACAAGGACAGATAACGTAAAGACAAGGAGGACAAACGTAGCTGAGAAACCCCAGGAGATGGCCTTCTCTTCCTAAGCAGTTCCTGAACGGAAGCAACCTTGACTTAGTATTATATATCAGAAGCCAAAACTAGAACGGCAAACAGAGTTAGGAAAAAGAGGCAAAGGCGTTGACTTCTTTTCATATTGTGTTATGATCGTTTGGAGATATTATTGTTTTTTGCAGAACTCGCAGACCTCCCAGGTTTCTTGCTGCATTTAGTGATTGGTACAATATAACAATACTACAACAAATTTTACCCAGTTTCTCTGCATCATCGGCATTATGAAAAATAGATCTCTTTCATTCATTTTCTTAAAAGAATTAAGAAGCATGTTCTGAGGACAAAACTATCAGGAGGCAACACAGTGGCACCTAAAAAAAGATCTTAGAAACTCATAAAAAGTAGCATAGCAAACTAAGCGTGTTAATTAAGCAAAAGTAGTGCAATTACAAAGAAAATAAAATGATCAATTTCCTCATCAGAAGAAAAGTCATACCAGTTCTTGCTGTAGCTTCTGGTTTTCTTCCACATATTTACCAGCTTCTGACTTGTCGACCACAGAGACGCCCTAAAGAATCACAACACATCAATAATGTCAAAAACAAAACGTTGCTGAGAAAATTTCACGATAGTACAAAGATTAAGAAATTTATAACAACATGGACTAATAATGATAAGCATAGTGCAAGCTATGGGAATATACAATGAATAAGCATAAAAGCTCTCAACTTTTAGATACCATTATGCCATACTGACAATGGCCCGGAGAGGACAAAAAACTTGAAATAAGAGACAAATTATTACTATTTATTTGTGATACTAACAAGCATACGATAGTGCTAAACTAGAGCTAAATTTCGTCATTACAAGTACATATATTCTTACAATATAATTTGATGAAGAAAATAAAACAGTCCATCCAACAACAGCACCAAAACAGAGAGATCATTTAGAGCAGTCTCTCAGTGAGTAATGAACTGCACATTAGAAGGTGTTATGTGCAACAACTGATCATCGCATACATAAATCTTAGAGACATTCATGTTCTGACAATCTGAGATCAAAGAACACAGCAATGATATTTAAGTGGAACTAAGATTCACCTCATCATATGAAGCTCGTGATCCAGATGTATATCCATGCCTAGATGCCTGGAAAGCAATGGAGCACACCAATCATCATTAGGAACAAGCATGCCATCATCAATTACACCATTAAGCAGCAGTGTTACTACTTACAGCATCGAACATGGATGGTCTTTTCACTTCATAGTCCACCTCTGAATCAAGGGATGCAATCTCTTCCTCTGCTTCCTCAGGAACAGGTGAGGGAGGATTGGCAGGAATGTAGACCACACGCAGCTTGAACTCCTCAACTACCCTACCCGGCACTTTACTGAACTACAAATCGCAACATTTACATTACACACAAATCAATCAACCTCCATGGACTCAAGTGCTCCAAGAACTTACCATGTCAGGGGCAATGTCCTTCTGCGTTGTCCCGCCCTGCACTACGATGCTTTGAACGAGAAACTTGTCCTTGCAGTGGTAATCCGGAGGGATCTCCTTCGGCGCTTGCATCGTAACTATACCAAAGCAACAATAGCGCATGAGATCGATGCAACTACAATCGAGCAGTATAAAGGCACCTATGCAAAGCAAACGCACCTGTGACACCACACGATCCCCTGGGCGGCACGACACCGGAGGTAGGCCGCACCGAGTACTTTCTCGGGTTTGTTGTTTTCACCTGCAGATTGAACAGCGCATCGGAAATCGTTTAGTCTAATTCTTGCATCAGATTGCAGCTCTCATCAAAACAAGTTGTGAAATTTGTCACCTTGAAGGCTACATGCTGATCGGTCTTGTTAACCAGCTCCAAACAGCCTGAATTCTGCTTCTTGAGCTCGACTAACTCAGGGCATCGATACAGGCATATAGCAACGATCTGATCAGTCCCAATAGGCTACTACGCATCAAGAAAACAGTACGAACTAGGGTTGGTTCTCGAGGCACTTACATGGCATCTTGAGCTCGGAAGGGTAGATTCGAAGCAGCGTGTTACTCATGGCGCCGATCAAGGAACAGAGAACTGGGGCCAAAAAGCAATGCTTTCCCTTCTCTCACATGCGGAAGCTGGAAGATCCAAAGATGGGGGGTGCGCGCGGCGTTTCCTGCTCCTGGAAGCAAAGCATCAATATGTATGATGAAGTAGGGCAGGATTGGCTGCTTTGGACAAGCGAATCGGAGGAGGATGGGACGAGCTCGGCTGACTCGGAGGGTGGAATTCGGGTTGGCATAAACTAAGCAAGGATTTAGTTGGGAAACAGTACTGATTGATTGATTGATTTGGGTGCCTGGCTTGGGGAGTTGCGCCGTCGTGGGTAACCTGCGCTTTGGATTTGGGCAACCGCGGGAGGCAGAGGTGAGGTGCCAATTGGGATTGGCTGGATACGCCACCCACGTCGGCTGGGAAAGTATCCTTATCTCCGCTCACCTTTTCTTTTTGTTCTCTCTGGGCGTCGACCGTTTCTTGCTACCTCTTCTACACTAATTGAATGCTCATACGCTATTATGAACTTTTAAATTTTATTATATTACATGTTTTAAAATTTATAGATGGTAAAAAAATTTAGAATATACATACAAACATATTCTAATAGTTTTTAAATCCTTCAAGTAAACCGGAAGTCGTCGATCACACCTCGTGGTTATAAGTCAGAAGACATCGACCACACCTCGTGGTCGTAGGTCGGGAGCCCTCGAGCACACCTCATCGTCGTAAGTCGGAAGTCGTTGACCATCACGCGTGATCGTGGGTCAGGAGCAGTCGACCATCACTGGTGGCCGTAAGTTGGTAGTGGTCAACGATGGATCGTGGTTCTAAATCGAGAGCCTTCGACAATGAGTCGTGGTCGTACGTCAGAAGTCGACGATCATCGTTCGTGGTAGTAAGTCGGAAGCCATCAAGGACACCTCGTGGTCGTAAGTCGGAACACATCGACTAGCGCTCATGGTCGTAAGTCGGAAGACATCGGCCACACCTCGTGGTCGTAAATCAGAACACATCGACCAGTGCTCGTGGTCGTAAATCGGAAGTCGTCGATCATACCTCGTGGTCGTAAGTTAGAAGCCGTCGACCATTGCGCGTGACCGTAGGTTGGGAGCGGGCGACCATCGCTGGTGGTCATACGTTGGCAGGCCTCTGGTGCGCTTGTGCCCTGTCATCCAACTACCGGCGCCAGATTGCTTTGCCCGCTCGACCTGCTCGACCCCGACTTCGACCACGGCCCTTCGACGTCGACCACGGCTCCCTTTGACCACGGCCCCGACTTCGACCATGGCATCGACTTCGACCATGGCCCCGACTTCGACCACGACCCCCTACTTCGACCAATGCCCCCTTCGACTTTGACCACTGCCCCTTTCAACCACTGTCCCCTTCGACGATGACCCTTCGACGACGACCATTTCTCCCTTCGACCACGGCATCGACTTTGACAACGGATCATCGACTTCAACCAGCGCTCGTGGTCGTAAGTGAGAAGACATCGACCACACCTCGTGGTCGTAAGTCAAACCACATCGCCAGTGTTCATGGTCGTAAATCGGAAGCTGTCGATCATACCTAGTGGCCAAAAGCATGTTACAATCCATGGGGAGTACGAGACCTTGTGGGTCTTACCGTCGAGGGTAGGGAGCTCGATCTCGGGGGTGACCTAGGGGTAGGTGACGGGGATATCCAACTCGAGGGGGAACTCGTAGCGATGGAGGATATGGACGAACCAGCAGGTGCCCTCTGGGTTGGCGCTACGACTATGACCATGACCGCGACTTCGAGCAATGCCCCCTTCGACTTCGAGCACTGCCCTTTTCGACTTCAGCCGCTGCCCCCTTCAACCACTGTCCTCTTTGACCATGGCCCTTCGACGTCGACCACTTCCCTCTTCGACCACGGCTTTGACAACGACCACAGATCTTTGACTCCGACCTTTGCCCCCCTCGATCACTATCCCCTTTGACCACGGCCCTTCAACGACCATGGCCCTTCGACGTTGACTACTTCCCTCTTCGACCACGGTTTTGAGGACGATCACAGATCTTCGACTTCGACCATTGCCCCCCGACCACTGCCTCCTTCGACCATGGCCCTTCGACGACCACGACTCTTCGACGCCGACCCCCTTCGACCGCGGCTTCAACTTTGACCAAGGATCTTCGATTTTGACCACGGACCTTCGACTTCGACCACAGTCCTCTTCGACCACGGCCCTTCGACGTCGACCACTTCCCCCTTCGACCACGGCCCCCTTCGATCTCGGCTTCGACTTCGACCACGGATCTTCGACTTCAACCACGAATCTGTGACTTGAACCACTGCCCCCTTCGACCACTATCCCCTTCGACTACGACTCTTCGACGACCACGGCCCTTCGATGTCGACGTCTTCCCCCTTCGACCACCGCCCCTTTGACTACTGTCCCCTTCAACCACGGCCCTTCGACATCGACCACTTCCCCTTTCAATTACGACCCTCTTCGACCACGGCTTCAACTTTGACCACGGATCTTCGACTTTCGACCATTGCCCCCTTTGATCACTGCCCCCTTCGACCACGACCCTTCGATGACCACGGCCCTTCGACGTCAATCACTTCCCCCTTTGTCCACCGTCCCCTTCGACCACTGTCCCCTTTGACCATGGCCCTTCGACGTCGACCACTGCTTCGATTTCGACCACTGTCCCCTTTGACCATGGCCCTTCGATGACCATGGCCCTTCGACGTCGACCACTTCCCACTTCGACCACCGTCCCCTTCGACCACGGTTTTGACTTTGACCACGGATCTTCGACTTCGGCTACGGCCCCTCAATCACGACCCCCTTCGATCACGGCCCGGATCGACCACGACCCCTTTCGACTTCGACCACCGCCCCTTCGACCCCTGTCCCCTTCGACCAAGGTTTGGACTTCGGCCATGACTCTTCGACTTCGACCATGTCCTGACTTTGACCATGACCCTTTGACTTCGACCACGGACCGACTTCGTCCATAGCCCTTTGAATTCGACTGCTGCCCCTTCGACCACTGTCCTCTTCGACCATGGCTTAGACTTTGACCATGACCCTTTGACTTCAACCATGGCCTGACTTCGACCACGTCCCTCCGACTTCGACCACGACTTCGACTTCGACCATTGACCTTCAACTTCGTCCATAACCCCATTCGACCACGACCCCCTTCAACCACGGCACCGACTTCAACAACCAGCTTAGGAGACCAAAATTGTCCAGACAGCGCGACGGGCTCCGAGCGAAGAGCAAGAAGAGGTAAAGAGGCTCACCTAGTGAGTGATCGCTGGGTGGTGGCGGCAGGGGGAGAGCCATGTGTGGGCATAGGAAGAGGAAGCCACCGTCGCCATCGTCAAGCGCCCCTCCCTTTGATCCACCGGTCGCCAAGCGCCCTTCTCTCCGATCCACCGGCCGATGCGCCGAGTGTCGTGGCGCTGGTTGGAGGGGCGATGAAAGATGGAATTGGTGGCGACGCCGAGACGGAGGAGGAGGCGCGGAACGAGGGTTCGAGGGAGAGAAGGAGGCGGCGGTTGCGGGAGGTGGAGGTGGGGAGACGATGGCGGGCAGATGGGGAGAGGAGGCGGTGGGCGAATGCGTTGGGGAGATGGTGATGGGGAGATGCGATGCTGCTGGGGAAAGTTGGGGGACTACGATCAGACGTTGCCGCGTGAGGAAGGAATTAGTGGCGGCGCTGAGGAGGAGGAGGAGGCGCATCACGAGGGTTCGGGGGAGAGAAGGGGCGATGGTTGTTGGAGGTGGAGGTGGGGAGGCAGCGACGGGCAGATGGGGAGAGGAGGCGGCGGGCGAATGCGTTGGGGAGGCGACAACGGGGGATGCGGCGCTGCTGGGGGAAGTTGGGGGACTACGACTAGACGTTGCCGCACGGAGAAAGAATTGGTGGCGACACTGAGAGGAGGAGGAGGTGCGCCATGAGGGTTCGAGGGAGAGAAGGAGGCGACGGTTGCAGGAGGTAGAGTGGTTGCGGGAGGCGGAGGATGTGGGGAAGAGAAAAGGACGAGCGCGGTCCACGCGTCAGCCCAACCTTTTCTACGAGGAGTAGAATAACTACCTACATGCGGATCTGGACGGCTGATCTTTGATCGAATGACTGAGAAGAGAGGAGGAGAACGCACTGACAACCACCAACTCACATTTTTAAGTAGTAGAGATAAACGGGACTCCTATTCCTATACCCCGAATTGCAAGTAACTTCGCTTGGTGAGTTATTGGGTGGTTCTTTTGGACTAATGACTTATGGTTTAAATATTTTAATTCTAGCTGTTCGCGAGAGATAGTACGCATAGGAAAATAGTCGCATATGATTTTGACCGATACAACTGAATTTAGTACACTTTTTACTACAATTCCCTATTGACCCTGCTTGGAAAAAACGTACTGTTTAAAAACTAGTTACTGTAGATAGTATAAAGATAAGTCGGCTAAAATCAAAAGAACTCACCAAGGTGTGGTCAAGCTCAACATCTCTCAATTTGGCGTGTTCGGTACAAGAAAAGTCGTGGTTTATGGTTTGAAATTGCATCAGTAGCTACTGAAATTTCACTGCTGATTGAATATGGCTTATTTGACGTAATTAAATTTAAAAAATTAAAATGGATAAAATATGCTAGTTCATCACGGATAACGCAAATAAATATAGGGAAAAGGCAAAAAGCTAAAAAAAAGTCAAAAGTTTAGAAAAAAACAAAATTTATAAATAGTAAAAAATAAGTCCGAAACTATAAACTGAAACTGAAACAAACGGAGTAAAAGAGCATGCTGATAAAAATATGCTAGCTCGAGTAAATGAGCATGCTGATAAAAAAGGCTACCGCAGAAAACGAGAGCCTTTTGATATATACTGCAGACTAGTGAGTCTTGGAACGGGCTAGGATTTGCTACAGAAATGTTATGGCTGTCCTCCCAAAATATACCGACAGGGAACATGGGTTTGTGACCTGACATGCGCTCAACGCACCCAATCAAAAGTGGAGGACGTATTGGTGATCTGATCAATTCTACACTGAAAAGGTAACATGTCATGGCATACCGAATAACTAATTTCTGAACATCGCGACCAAGCTTTTCTTTGCTTCTTTCCCCACATCATTTGAGAACTTCACATGGAAGGCTTCACGCTAGTGTTACTGGCTTCACAGAGATTACCTGTGCCTATGATCTGCCAGATAAGCATTACCATTCACGGGGATATTGATGGGTCATCATTCAGATCTGAAGCTTCTAAGCCTTCAACATGACCCAATTTTCTCCCTGAATCGTATATGAGATTTGGATCCATTCCTAGTAATCTAATTTGGATCCAACATGACCCAATTTTCTCCCTTCTGCTCGCTTGGGCCATGCGGCCTTGTGTTTACATTGCATTGTCGGCTTCCTATCTCAAAATCCTTAAGGCCGTTTGGTTTCTAGGCCCTGTTTGGGGAGTCAGATTCGAGTAGCTAGGTGGTGCGAGTAGCTAGTGAAGATTCGAGTAGTGGCTAGTCCGAGTAGCGGTGGTCCGAGTAGCTAGCATATTTGGCATCCTGGATTCTAGCTGTGCAGCTGGTATCCTGATAGATGTATTGACTGAAATGCCCTTAGGTGAGTTGATGTCCTAATTATGTATTGATAGAAGAGATATTCATGTTGTAAATTTATAGTACTTAGTTCAAACATTGAAAAACTAATATTAAAATTTCATGACAATAAATTTGATTCCAAGTTATAATTTTAAATATTAATATGGATAACTAGGAGGCTATCAGTGCTCCATCTCATGGTATCATCTCCCATATACCCTACTAACTGCTATCCAACGTGTAAAAGCAAAATGTCACAAACTCCATCAAACCTTTTCTTATCATGACAAGTTAGTAGGGTGTAGCACCATAGATCAAACATCCATTTGCACTAGAGTCAAACAAGAGCAAGTAAAATCTACATGCATCAGCACAATCCAATTTTGCATACCAACAACATGATGGAACATACAAGCTCCTTGTTTACTTCATCTAAGAGTCATTAAGCATGTATGTGAGGTTCTCATTCCATAGGGGGCTGCTGCATCTGGGATTTAGGAAAAATGCTGCTGCAGCTAGAGAGAAATGCTACATTACGTCAACATAAATTTTACACCAATTCCAAATGAAAAATATCGGATTTGTTCATGTTCGATGTTATAAAACGCCAAGCATTCAGGCTAAATAAAGCATGAGATACACTACAATCAGGGGCTTTCATTTGCCCACAAATATAGCAGAAGCCGCCGTTAAAAACCCGCGGCCACAATGGGAGCAGCAACTATCAATGGATGCTAATCAAAATCCAGGAACTCCATCCTCTTCCTCATTGTGCCATTGAGATCTCTTGCTTCTGTTTTTTGCTTTCTCAGCCTAGGTGAAAAAGGAAACATGGTATCAGTTGTAGACAGTATTAAGTACTCAGGATCCTATGTTTGAGAACACCAGCAAGTCTACACTCTATAATATTATTGCGGCATCTCCATATGCACCATAATGCAGCATCACACACAGAATTAAAACAGCATTCTTGTTATTGCAAATCGAAAATATAGCAATAGAATCATACTTCTGGCCAATGTTTAAATCAATTACACCTCGCTTGTCCAGGACACTGGTAGGTTTACAAAGGTTCCACACCTTAGAGACAAAATCAGAAACTAAACACATGAACAGAAGTAGTAATTCCAGAACTATTTGACAGCATCAGCATTACTCCTTGTTTCCAACAGCCGGGAGGGAGGGAGGAGGAGAGAGTCGGGAGAGGCGGGCGGGGGGATCCGGGAGGGGGCTGGGAGGAGGGGGCGGGGGTGGGCTGGGTCGGGAGGAGGGGAGAGGGGAGGGGCGGCGGGAGGAGGGGAGGGTGGGCGGGAGGGAGGAGAGGGAGGGGCGGGGAGGGGATCGGGGAGGGGCTGGGAGGGGGATCGGGGGAGGCGGGGGAGGGGGGGGGGGGAGGGGGAGGGGAGGGGACGAGAGTCGGGGAAGAAAGAGGCGGGGAGAGGGGGGGAGCGGGACGACGAGAGAGGGGAAGAAAGAGGGGGGAGGTTTGAGGATTTTTATTTTTCGGCATGGCATTACTGTAAATAACTTCAATTTTAAGTGGCATTAGTCAGTATAATCTGTGAGAAGCTCAGCTATTGCAGCTTCTTGGTCCTAGTACAATTGTGGCTTCTCAGATTTTCAGATTCTTAGTAGCTGGCCCAAAAGCTGAACTGTTTGGGAGAGCTTTTAGCTACTAGAAATAGCTAACTTGCCTAGAATCCAAAACAAACAGGACCCTAACATGCCAGGCCCACATTTCTACCACATGAGCCCAAAACTCGTGGATCGAGAGAGAGAGAGAGAGAGAGAGAGAGAGAGAATTCACCGATTACCACACGTTCTCCTGTCATTTTTACACGAGGTAAAAATAAAAAATAAGATGGGCGGCAGAATGGCGGTACAGCACAACAGGGGATAATTAGTGCTGCATCTGCAAGAAACGGCCAACGCGGCGGCACGTTAGGGGACTTACGAGGCACGAGTCCAGTACCAGGCAGCCACAGTATGGCCCAGTTTTTTGGCTGCATTTGATGTAACTTTTGGCTGTACTTTTTTCTTTCAGATGATCGTGTACACATGTTTTTAGATTTAAAAAGCTATTTAATAAAATGGCTCTAAAAAACTGGTTGAAAAAGTCACCTTATTTATTTCAGATCCTGAAGAAACGTGAGCCAAAATAAAAAAAACTGAAATTACGCTATAACTGCTCATAGAACTTCTGGCATGGATTTTGACTTATGCCTGAAATTACGCTATAACGGCTGCTAGTTTTTTCTAAATTTTTTTAAAGAAACCTTTATAGACAATGTAAAGAAATATAGAAAAAATAAAAAAAATAAAAAATCTAAAATCAGTTACCGACATATTTTAAATAACTTCTAATTTAAATAAATTAGAAGTTAAAATAAACTAAAATAATTTAGTGTGGGGCTATATCATCGCTGGAAGACAGAGGCCTCCAACTAGAGATGTAATCAGAGCGGATACGAACGGATATCGCTTATGCTCTATCTTATTCCATATTTTTTTTCTCAGAGTCGGAGTCAGACACGGATAATGCCGTATATCTATTTCTCCATTCCGTATCCGTTCCATAATATTTCGGACGGTCGGTCGGACGGAAATTATCTGCTTTTTTGCACAGAACATTGGACAGTATGATACAATCAGAGCGAACATGAAGAGACTAATTACTGAGATGTTGAAGGAAGAACACTTAGTACTCCCGCCTGTTTAGATGTGACAATCTGTCTATATGTTATCTTGTTTCTAGGTGAAGTCACAACAGACTTCCTTATATCACTTGACATACGTACGGATATGTACGGACGGATATCACTTATCCCGTATCATATTTCATATTTTTTTCTCGGAGTCGGAGTCAGACACGGATAGTGCCGGATACCCATCTATCCTTTCTATATTCATTTCATAAACCTTCAATCATCGGACAGATGAAAATTATTTGCTCCTTTTGCACCTTACGTCCAACCCCCTCATCGGGCAGCGGGCGCGGCAGGCAAGGGCGCGCGTCCTGAACGTGGCCTTGGGCCTCTTTGGCACGACCGCACACGCACCGCGCGCAAACGCGCGCAGGCAAGCAAAGGCTGGGCCGTGTCCCCCTTAGCAGCTGCCTCGGAATTCCCACCCCCCTCCGTTCAAATCCCCCTCGAACTTGGTTTGGGCCTAGTATCTTACTGTGACAGATTTCCAGGTTCCGATGCTTGCGGGTTTTGCGCTTCTTAATCCTCCTGCTTTGACTTGATATGAACAGTTCAAATTTAAACTTCAACTGGTATTACTCTACTTCGATTTGGAGCTTTTTTTTTATCTCGGGCGTGATCACTTTGCCTTGGTGAATACTCTCGCGTGTCCCCATAGGCCCATATTTTATTAGTTCTACTAGCATAACGATTCAAATGGCGCTTGATGTTACTATCTTCCCTCGATCGTGGGATTGAAACGCCTAATTAAGCGCAGTTTGGCCGCGTGCTCGTCCCGAAATCGTATGGCGTCCTTGTCACACCCCGTTGCGGGGGTGATGTGAGGACCGGTTCCGCAACTATTCACGCATGAGCAGTTATGGAGCGTCGCGCAAGAGTATACCATCGCGATTACTGAAAAGACCAACATATATTACAAGATAAGGTTTAACAACCCGGTTTCTGACGGCGGGCATGCAAGCCGAAATATATTACAATACAAAAGAACTACCAGAACTCGTGCGTATTTGAGACCTAAAACCAAGGATCTTCATCGGGATCGGCTCCTCGGTAGCTTCTTGACAGAAGCAGACCTTCGCCGACATCTTGATCATCTAATGTGTTCAACAAGTCGTGAGCTAACCATTTCGACAAGCCACAATGGAAACCTAGCTTAACTATTTGCACGATTCAACAAAGGTTTGGAGTATACGGTTTATTACTTGGGTGGATGCGGTTTATTTAATAAATCTTTTGGAAGATCAAAATAGAACTACTTCTTAATTCATGGGGTTTTCAAAGTTTGAATTACCAACTAATCAAGTTAAACATATTTGTGAAAACTACTTAAGCTTTGCATTTGAAATCACCCATTTGACACGCTCCATTAAAGGGAGCACGCGTATTCGAATACCATTTAATTGACTCTGCAGAGTTGCTCAACTTTACCCACAAGCATTCTTAACCCTCATGGTGAGTTAAGAAACCGGGTCTTTTCACTTTCGGTTCTTAAACACACTCTACCCGATAGGTTCGAATCCATATACCTCGGTGTCAAGTAGGCCAAAAGCGAACGCCAGGCCGAGTTATAGGGACCCATCGTTGTGTGTATGGATCTACATACCACATACCAATTCTCATGTAGGGCTCCACTTGGATTTGAGCGGCTACTAAACCGGGGTTGACACGTCAACACCGATGGTTGGCGATTACTATGTCATATGCTTAGCGCAAGGGGTTTAGTCCTTATATTTTCTCATGAGGTTTGCAACCTCCATCTCGAGGTAAGCGGTGGGCGAAGACCGTCTCACGTTTCCCACAACACTCTTACCCTAAATTTACGTATACCGGCACCAGACTTAGGTGCGGTGTCCCACACCACCCTACCCTAACCCGGGTTTTCAAATCTCTTGCCCCACCGCAACCTTATGATGTAAAGATTTGCATGATGTAAATATAACCTATAGCTATTAATTCGATAATTTATTTACTACTAGGGTTAACAATGGAATGGCTGCAAGTTTAACATGGCATTTATTGGTGGCAGGTATTATCTATATCGCATGTCATTCTAAGCATTTTATTTTATACAAATTAGCATTTTACATCTAACAATAATGCAAATAGTGTAAAGACATAATTTAAAGGACATGGGATTCAACATGATCAAGGGTTGCGACTTTAGTGGCCCGGGCGACTTGGCGATCTCGTGGGCGCAACTCACGAATCTGGTCTTACCTTGAACCTTCCTATAGCTTCGTCACTAGCGCAAACACATAAAATAACATAAGTCCTGCTCAATTCTAATTAAGCAAGGTAAAAAAAAAATAATCTATTAAAGAAAATAAAAGAAGTAAATTGCATGAAATATCAAATAAAAAGGGCTCTTTGAATTTTTTTGATTTTACTGGAGGAGAAAACTGTAAATTGAAATTTACAGGTGGGTTTATAAAAGTGAGAAGAATATTGTGGTGAAATTTGGGAATTTTTGGGATTTTCTGTGATTTTCTAGAATTTATTTGGATTTTTCGGATTTTGAAATTGAGAAAATCGGAAAATCCGATGAGCGATGTGCCTGGCCCAACCGCAGTTGATGCCGACCCAAGACTGCTGCGGCTGCGTCGGTCGGCCGGACATGCCTGAAGCGGCGGAGTGGCCAGCTCAACACAGGCCGCTCTCCCTCGGCCGGATGGTCGACCACGTGGTTTGGTGGGTGGCGAGATGGGGGGCGGCAATGGGCGGTCTCGATCGTGCGGGTTAAATGAAATCGGACGGTTGGGGTGCGGGGTTATGGATCGGACGGCGGTCGCGATGGTTTTACAAAGATCGGACGGTGTCAGGGCGTCATCAACGACGGTTTTAAAGATCGCTTGGGGACACGGTGGGGATGCGGCCCGTCTCTTCGTCCTCCTCGCTCGAGCTCTCATGGGAGAAGCGAGGGAGCGGAGGAAAAGCAGTGGCACAAGCAGTGGCTCTGGCGAGGTGGGGGTGGAGAAAGGTCCCAGAGGAGGTGGAGAAACCATTTCGGGGCTAAGAATCGGGCGAAACCGAAGATGACTGCTTTGGCGAAGGGAACCTTGACCTCAGTGGTGGCATGCGGCTCCTGGTGGTCCACAGGAGAAGCGGAAAGTGATTTCACGGTCTATGGAGCTTGGTGCTTACAATGGCTGAAGTGGTTTGAGCTCGGGAATACTCCAGAAGGCTGGCCACGGGAGGGTGTTGAAGTCGGCGGCGATCTTCGGTGCCGGACTTCCTGGGTCGATCACCTGGCCAGAGAAGGTTACAGATGTTATCAGAGGACAGAAAGGATGCTCAGAGCGAGAAGAATCGAAGAATAGAAGAGGAGCGAAGATTGCCACAATGGAGGTCGCCGGCTCGGGGAGGCAATCTTGGGAGATGGAGCGATGGCGATCAATCGGTGGCTCGGGAGAATCTTGGGGGTGGTGGGAGGCTAGTGGAAGGGTGGGAGAAGCTACGGAGTGCGGGGGTGTGGGTGGCGACAGTGGCCGATTTCCTTGGCGGAGGAGAGGAAAAAGAGGAAGAGGAAAGGGTGTCGTGGCCCACAGGCGGGAAGGCGTGACACGAGTCCAGAGTGCCCAGGATGAGGCAGGGGCGAAAGGAGTAAAGGAGGAGGTGCAGGCGTGCGGGAGGCGGTAGCGGAGTGGTATGTGAGCGTCCGTGATAAGAAGAAGGCGACCAGGCGGTGGGGCTTTGAGGGGCGGCTAAGCGGTCGCGACTACGTGGCGAAGCGGGCGAGCGCTGCCACCGGCCTCTTGGGCGAGGTGGCAAGGTGGCAAGGCGGGCGGAGGGCAGAGCGGCAGCGGCGGGCGGGCGGTGAAAGGGCCCCGGGCGTGTCCGAGACGCGTGGCGGAGGCGTGGTCGGCGGACCACGATCGGGCGGGCGGGAAAAAAGCGCGGCCGCTCCGCAAGGCGGGCAAGAGCGGCAGAGAGAGAGGCGGGAAGAAGGAGGCGAGAAAAGAGAAGGCGGAAGAGAAAGAGCCGGTGAAAGAAAGCGACTCGGCCCGAAAGAAAGCGGAAAAGCCGAAAATTTCCCAATTGGGAAAGTTTTCAAAATTCACTCAAAAATTCAGGGAAAATTAGGAAAATTTTGGTTTGAAATTTTGAGGTCTTTCAACCTACCCTTAAAGGAATCTCGACCCAGATTCAAGCGGTCGAGGAGTAAGTTAGGAAATCATTTGCAAGTCGATTCTCTTTCCCAAGTAGACTCATCGGTAGTATGATTCTTCCTTGTACTACAGAATTTGACATTTACGTTTACATTTGCCTCTCGAAGTCTCGAGTATCTGAATGTGGTCCTTACGGATAGGTCCAATCATCTTGTAGCTCAATATCGATAATGGTACTTCATCACGTGGGTTGTCGTGAACATTTCGAGTTGGGATACATGGAATACATTATGTATCTGGATAAGTTGGGTGGAAGCGTACTTTATAAGCTACTTCCCAACTCTTTCGATTATTTGAAAAGGTCCCACATATCTTGGAGCTAATTTCCCTTGACTTGAAATCTTTTGGCGATTTTGAATGGGGTGACTTTAATGTAGACAAAATCTCCAACTTGAGCTTAGATCTTTTCTGCGTTTGTCGGTATAACTCTTACGTCGGTCTTGTGCAATCTTTAGTCATCTCTAATGATCCGACATGAGCTTCGAGTCTTGAACAATTTGGGGACCAACAAGTTGGCGCTCTCTGTTTCGACCAATTTAAAGGTGTTCGCATTTTACGCCATACAATGCTTCAAATGGGGCCATTTAATCTTGGCTTGATAGCTATTGTTGTATGAAAATGGGCAAATGGTGGCGGTGTTCCATGCTTGCTCCATACACAATAGTGCAAGCTCTCAACATGTCTTCTAATATTTGATTTGTCCTTTACATCGACCATCATTTTGTGGATGATATCTTTGAAGCGAAATTGGTCGGTGCCATGGCTTCATGTAATTTCTTCCAGAATTTGGATGTAAATTGTGCTCCTCTATCTGAGACAATTCTTTTAGGGATTCCATGGAGTGTCACAATCTTTGTCAGGTATAATTCGGCGAGTTTATCTTTCCCGTAAGTTTGCTTGATTGGAAGGAAATGAGCCACCTTGGTTAATCTGTCGACAATGACCCAAATGGCGTCAAAACCTTCACGAGTTTTGGGGAGCCCAGTGATAAAGTCCATGCCGATACTGTCCCATTTCCATTCAGGAATAGGTAAAGGTTGTAGTAACCCTGAGGGTTTCTGGTGATCTATTTTGATTTGCTGACAGACATCACATCTTGCTACACATTACGCCACTTCTTTCTTCATTGTCTTCCACCAATATTTCTTTTTCAGGTCTTGGTACATCTTGGTGCTTCCTGGGTGAATCGAGAATTGAGAGGAGTGAGCCTCAGCTAGGATCAATTCTCTCAACTCCTTTTTGTTGGGGATGCAATAACGACCACGGAAAATGAGAATCCCATGTTCGTCTATTGCATAATCTGTCAACTCTTCTTTTTGAATTTTCTTTTTAAGTTCTTGAATTTCTTTATCTTTTTCTTGCGCTGCCTTGATTTGATCTGTCAGTAGAGATTGAATTTCTAGTGCTGCTTCATCACCTTCTTCTGTTATAACTAAGTTCAGTCGTTGTATATCTTTTTGTAATTCAGAAGGATATTCGACTGCCTTAATCTTATTTTGTCGGGTCTTTCGGCTAAGGGCATCAGCAACCACATTTGCTTTGCCTGGGTGGTATTGTAGATCCACATCATAGTCCTTGATCAATTCCAACCATCTTCGCTGCCTCATGTTCAATTCTGGCTGAGTGAAAAGGTATTTCAAACTCTTATGATCAGAAAATATTTCTAGCGATTTCCTAGCAGATAGTGTCTCCAAATTTTGAGAGAATGCACTACAGCTGCTAGCTCCAAATCATGTGTTGGATAGTTCTCTTCATGCGGCTTCAATTGTCTGGATGCATAAGCAACAACCCTTCTATCTTGCATTAGCACGCATCCCAACCCTTGTTTTGAGGCATCACAATAAATTTGGAATTCTTTTTCTGGGTTTGGTAGAATCAAAACTGGCGTTGTTGTTAACTTGGTCTTCAGTATCTGAAAGCTCTTCTCACAGGTATCTGTCCAAATGAATGACTTGTCTTTCTTCAATAATTGAGTGAGTGGACGGGAGATTTTTGAGAATCCTTCTATGAATCGGCGGTAATAGCCTGCCAATCCAAGAAAACTTCTCACTTCAGTCACTGTCTTGGGTTGGTTCCACTTCATAACTGCGACAATCTTCTCTGGATCAACTTTGACTCCTTCTTCTGAAATAATGTGACCCAAGAAAGCTACTTCTTTTAACCAAAAACTGCATTTCTCAAACTTGGCATATAATTGATGTTCTCGAGTGCGGATAATACCATATGCAAATGTTGTTGATGTTCTTCTTAAGCTTTTGGAGTAAATCAAGATGTCATCTATAAAGACTATCACAATCGGTCCGCTTGGTCCATATGCACCAAATTCATAAGATTCATGAAATATCTTTGGTGCATTGGTCAAACCAAATAACAACTGTAATTCAAACAGTCCATATCACGGTTGTGAAAGTCGCCTTTTCCCGATCTTGTTTTCGGATCTTGAGTTGGTGATAACACGAGCGTAGATCAATCTTGGAAAATACTTTAGCTCCTTTGAGTTGATCAAACAAGTCATCAATTCTGGTAATGGATATTTATTCTTGATTGTGTGACATTCAATCCTCGATAATCAACACACATTCTTAATTCTCCACTCTTTTCTTCACAAATATCATGGGGGTGACCAAGGTGAAATACTTGGTTGAATAAACTCTTTTCTTGTAATTCATCCGGTTGTCTCTTGAGTTCTTTTAATTAAACTTGCGACATTCATCATCGATGTTTGGCGATCGGCTTAGTGCACGGAATCAATTCTATGGCAAGTTCTATTTATGCGTCGGTGGTCTTCCGGCAATTCTTAAGGAACACATCGGGTACTCATGCACCACAGTACTTGATTAAATGTAGCTGTCGGTGCATTGAGCACATGCTTCTTGGTTTTCTTTACCAATTCTCGATCTGTTTTACCACTCTTGTCGACCTTACGGGTGACTAATATAACTTGTCTTGGATTCACAGTTTACACGGCCTTTATTCTTGGCTAGCCAATTCATACCCGAATGGCATCTAGTCTGTCATGTCTAGGCTAGCATAAGTCGCGCTTAAAATCTACTCCTTGTATTTTCTTTGTAAGTCCACCACACCGATATGGGACTCCATTTTAATCCCGGGGTTTGGACTACATAAGGTTTTGGCAAGAAGCAGATGGGCGATTTCTTGAAGCAAAACTCTTTGAAATGAAAGAATGTGTTGCACGGGATCAAATAAAACCAATGCGGTATGGAATTGATTGAAACATACCGCAATGATGTCGTTGGCTCTGCTGCGTCTTCAGCGAACACATGGTTGACTACGGCTAAGAAGGTAGGTGCAGGGCGGCCTCGCCTCTACTGCTGTTGTGTAGTTTGCTATCTTTGGTGGTGACCGAGGTCTGTGGCTTTATCTCAGAACCCTCCTCTTGCGATCTTGGGTGCACATCTGTGGTTTCATTTCCTGGCGATTGAGAACTTGTGTCTTAGCTACTTGACAAATTTTTCTTGGGACATTGGTCTCGAAATGACCAATTTCTCCGCAATGGAAGCATGCATTTGTTCTTCGCGGACAATTGCTAGCTAGGTGATTACCACCACATGTGAAGCACTTAATGGACGGAGGGGCTTGATTTTCTTTGTGATTGATTTGGTGAGTTCTTGGAAGAATTACAAGTTGTCGCGACAGTGGGGTCGGTATGAGGATGACCCAGTTGTTCGTCCTCGTTGAGCACCATGTGAAAATGATTGTGGTTTATACATTGCTGCGTTTCTTAAAATCTTCTTTCTCATTTCGGCTTCTTGAGGCGATAAGACTATCCACCATTTCGGATAGATCTTTGAATTTTATTGCGAAATGTGAAATTTTAATGTCTCTCGCAACCCAGTTCGAAATTTTCCCATCTTCTTATCTTCATTGTCAACATCATTTGGAGCAAATCTTGAAAGTCGATTAAGCGATGCAAATATTCCATTCTTGTATTATTCCCTTGCTTAAGTGCTAGAAACTCTCGACGTTTAGCTTCAATGATTCCATCTGGGATATGGGCTTTACGGAAGGCTTTTGAGAATTCCTCCCAAGTGATTTCTTCATTTCTCTGTATACGCTGATAGTTAATCCACCATGTCGATGCGGGGCCTTATAGCGATGTGAGGCATACAATACTTTTCTTTATCATCACCTTTGTCTTGTTTGTAGCTTCCTTTCTACATCCAACGCCAGGTCCTCTGCTGCTAGAGGATCGGTAGATGTAGAAAAGATTGGTGGACGGGTCTTTTGAAATCACCCATCGAGAGGTGATTGGGGCACCTTCTCTATTAACATTATTTCCACTTTGTTGACACAGGGGATCGGGTTGCAATCTGCTCAAGAAACACGGTATCTTTGTTCTAATATTACGGCCATATTACATTAGATCGATATCATTACGCTCTATCATAGCTAACACACTTGCAATTGTAGTCCGATTGGCGGTGCACCACCTTGCATTGATGCCTTCTCGATCTGCGTGTTGGGTCCATTGTGAGAGTGCCGGTTGAAAACTTGAGATTAGCTTTGCGGCTTTGGTAAACAAGAATAGATAAGTAAGACTTGAATTTTTCAAGGCAAGTGTAGGATGAAAAGGTAAGAATCAAGGCAGAACAAGGCGGAAGAAAGCTTTGAATACATCGAGAATGCGATAATTAGGTAAACAACATAAAAGATAGTTAACATAAGGATTACAATAAGCAAGTGGTATACACACACCACTTAGGGTTCATGATACAACTTGCATTACACTACCAAAAGTACCACTACTACGGTCGGACTAAACTAGAGATACTAACTACTCCTCTCGGCATGCAGTGGCGGCAAAGTGCGAGGCTGCGGGGCGGAACCACGCACGATACTCCCGGCGATCGGCTGCGCCTCGTGAGGCGCTGCAGTGCCACGAGGAGGCAACGGCGGGAGACTCTCATGATCGACATCTCGCCTCGCCTCGGCGCCTCATGGCGGGACGAGGGCGAGGCAGGCTGCTGCGCCTCTGGCGTGCCTCGGCGGCGGCTGGCTGTGAAGGGACCGTGACTCCTTCACGGCCCGCTCGTCTTGGAGCTCTGTTTGGGCCACGATGTTGGCGACCCGATAGCGAGGATCGTCTCCCTCGTGGGCGGGGCACTAAAAGGCTCTCCGCCGTCCAACGGCCAGCGGGATCGGATCAAGGAGACTCGGCCAACTCCGGATCGTAGTAGTCACGCGGTGGATTGCGGCCTTCACGGCCACATCACGCAAGGCATCCTCTGGGCGATCGGTGAGCAGCGAACCTCCGCTCTCAGTGCAGGCGGACAGGCAAGGGGATCAAGGTCACCCAAGCCTTCCACTCATACCTCTCCTGGTCGTGGAAACAGCCAACGACATGAAACACAGGAGTGTGCCGGTAATGCGCTCCCAAGCTGCGCATCTCCCAAAGCTTGGAAGGCCAACCCTCCATACGCTCGGGGCGGGGAGTGGATGAAGTGCACCATCTGTAGAAGCGAAAATTTTGAAGTTAGACAAGTAAAGTAATAAACATTTTGCAAAAGTAAAGCTTAAAGTTGAACTTTACTAAGGCAGTAAAACGACATCAAGAGAGAAGCAAGGCAATGATAATACTTATATTTTCATCAACTTCTTTTAGAATTTAAATTAGGTTTTGCGATGAAATCGCTTCCTAAATTTCCTTAGGTCTCAACCTACGGTCAAGAAACCTGCTCTGATACCACTTCTTGTCACACCCCCGTTGCCAGGGGTGATGTGAGGACACGGCGTCCCGCAACTATTCACGCATGAACAGTTATGGAGCGTCGGCGCAAGAGTATACCATCGCGATTACTGACAAAAGACCAACATATATTACAAGATAAGGTTTAACAACCCGGTTTCTACGGCGGGCATGCAAGCGAAATATATTACAATACAAAAGAACTACCGGGAACTTCGGCGTATTTGAGACCTAAAACCAAGGATCTTCATCGAGATCGGCTCCTCGGCGCTTCTTGACGAGCGGCCTTAGCCGACATCTTGATCATCTAATGTGTTCAACAAGTGGTGAGCTAACCATTTCGGCAAGCCACAATGGAAACCTAAGCTTAACTATTTGCACGATTCAACAAAGGTTTGGAGTATACGGTTTATTACTTGGGTGGATGCAGTTTTATTTAATAAATCTTTTGGAAGATCAAAATAGAACTACTTCTTAATTCACGGGGTTTTCAAAGTTTGAATTACCAACTAATCAAGTTAAACATATTTGTGAAAACTACTTAAGCTTTGCGGTGAAATCACCCATTTGACACGACTCCATTAGCAAGAGCACGCACGGGTATTCGAATACCATTTAATTGACTCTGCGAGTTGCTCAACTTTACCCACAAGCATTCTTAACCCTCATGGTGAGTTAAGAAACCGGGTCTTTTCTTTGCTCGGTTCTTCGCTTACACTCTACCCGATAGGTTCGAATCCATATACCCTCGGGTGTCGTAGGCCAAAGCAGACGCCAGGGCCGAGTTATAGGGACCCATCGTTGTGTGTATGGATCTACATACCACATACCAATTCTCATGTAGGGCTCCACTTGGATTTGAGCAGCTACTAAACCGGGGTTGACACGTCAACACCGATGGTTGGCGATTACTATGTCATATGCTTAGCGCAAGGGTTTAGTCATATATTTTCTCATGAGGTTTGCAACCTCCATCTCGAGGGTAAGCGGTGGGCGAAGACCGTCTCACGGTTTCCCACAACACTCTTACCCTAAATTTACGTATACCGGCACCACCGAGCTTAGGGTGCGGTGTCCCACACCACCCTACCCTAACCGGGTTTTCAAATCTCTGCCCACGGCGCAACCTTATGATGTAAAGATTTGCATGATGTAAATATAACCTATAGCTATTAATTCGATAATTTATTTACTACTAGGGTTAACAATGGAATGGCTGCAAGTTTAACATGGCATTTATTGGTGGCAGGTATTATCTATATCGCATGTCATTCTAAGCATTTTATTTTATACAAATTAGCATTTACATCTAACAATAATGCAAATAGTGTAAAGACATAATTTAAAGGACATAGGATTCAACATGATCAAGGGTTGCGACTTTGCCGTGGCCGGGCGACTTGGCGATCTCGTGAGTCGCAACTCACGAATCTGGTCTTGCCTTGAACCTTCGGCGATTCCGTCACTAAGCGCAAACACATAAAATAACATAAGTCCTGCTCAATTCTAATTAAGCAAGGTAAAAAAAATAATCTATTAAAGAAAATAAAAGAAGTAAATTGCATGAAATATCAAATAAAAAGGGCTCTTTGAATTTTTGATTTTCTTGGAGGAAAACTGTAAATTGAAATTCTGGTGGGTTTATAAAGTGAGAAGAATATTGTGGTGAAATTTGGGAATTTTGGGATTTTCGTGATTTTCTAGAATTTATTTGAATTTTTACGGATTTTGAAATTGAGAAAATCGGAAAATCCGATGAAACGATGTGGTACCAGCCCAACAAAGCAGTAGCCCAAAGCCTTTGTCGCGACTGCGGTTGGCGGCGCTGCCCAGCGGCCGTGCGGTGGCCCGGCGTGCGGCAGCTCTCCTCGGCCGGATGGTCGACACGTGGTTTGGTGGGTGGCCGAGATGGGGCGACAGCGGGCGGTCTCGATCGTGCGGGTTAAATGAAATCGGACGGTTGGGGTGCAGGGTTATGGATCGGACGGCGACTGGCAGTGGTTTTTACAAAGATCGGACGGTGTCAAGGCGTCATCAACAGACAGTTTTAAAAGATACCGCTTGGGGACACGGTGGGGATGCGGCCACGTCTCTTCGTCCTCCTCGCTCGAGCTCTCATGGGAGAAGCGAGGAGCAGCGGAGGAAGCGGCGTGGCTGCAGTGGCTCTGGCCGGGGTGGGGGTGGAGAAAGGTCCTAGGAGGTGGAGAAACCATTTCGGGGCTAAGAATCGGGCGAAAACCGAAGATGACTGCTGGCGGCAGAAGGGGAACCTTCGGCCTCGCGGTGGCGCAACGGCTCACAGGTGGTCCCTGGGAGAAACGGAAAGTGATTTCACGGTCTATGGAGCTTGGTGCTTACAATGGGTGAAGTGGTTTGAGCTCGGGAATACTCGGAAAGGCAGCCCGGGAGGGTGTTGAAGTCGGCGATCTTGGTGCCGGACTTCTGGGTCGATCACTGGCGGAGAAGGTTCTGGATGTTATCGAGAGGGCGAAAGGATGCTCGGGCGAGAAGAATCGAAGAATAGAAGAGAGGGCGAAGATTGCCTGTGGAGGTCGCCGGCTCGGGGAGGCAATCTGGGAGATGGAGCGATGGCGATCAATCGGTGGCTCTGGGAGAATCTTGGGGGTGGTGGGAGGCTAGTGGAAGGGTGGGAGAAGCTACGGGTGCGGGGTGTGGGTGGCGACAGTGGCCGATTTCCTCGGCGGAGGAGAGGAAAAGAGGAAGAGGAAAGGGTGTCGTGGCGCCCACAGCGGGAGGCGTGACACGAGTCCAGTGGCCCTGGGATGAGGCAGGGAGCGAAAAGGAGTAAAGGAGGAGGTGCGGGCGTGCGGGAGGCGGTAGCGGCGGAGTGGCGGTGGCGTCGCAGTAAAGAAGGAAGGCGACCAGCGGTGGGGCTTTGAGGGGCGGCTAGCGGTCGGCGGCTACGTGGCGGCGGGCGGCTGCCACCGACTCTTGGGCGAGTGGCGGAGGCGGGCGGGCGCGCGGCCGGCGAAGCGGCGGGCGGGCGGCAGGCGGGGCCCGAGGGCGTGTCCAAGGCAGCGTGGCGGAGGCGTGGTCGGCGGACCACGATCGGGCGGGCGGGCCGGGCGGCCGCTCCCGGGCGCGCGCGCAGCGCGCAGCGAGGCGGGCGGAAGGAGGAGGCGAGAAAAAGAAGGCGGGAAGAAAAGCGCCTTGGCGAAGAAAGCGACTCGGCCGAAGAAGAAAGCGGAAAGAGCGAAAATTTCCCAATTGGGAAAGTTTTCAAAATTCACTCAAAATTCAGGAAAATTAGGAAAAATTTTGGTTTGAAATTTTTGAGGTCTTTCAGTCCTTCCAACCTAACTTGCCTACACGCGTACCAAACAACAACTACGTACGTGCTATGTAAAAGAAGGACCTGTTTATATAAATGATACTCTAGCATTTGTTTTTCTCAAATTTAGTCACCAATCATGCGTTTCTACAAATCTACCTCCCTATTCGAGCTCGGCAGACGTCTTGCCTGCGTGCTACAGGAGCTCGATTGGACCTACCAAGAGCCCCCACATCAGCAGCGGCCGAATGGTGCATGATTAGCACTAATTAGCATAATTAACACTAATCAATCACTAATCCATTTGGAACAGTGCCGCCATGAAGAGGAGGGCAGCACTAGATAATAGCGCTAGACGCATAATAGAAACATGGAACAAGACAAGTAAGCATTGTGTACTGTGTAGTGGTGTGTTGCATGCACTAGTACATTCTCTTTCTACTTAACACTTATTAACTCATTCACAAATCCATTAGTACTAATCATGCTACTTAGTGACTAATTAGTGCTAATTATGCAGTATTCGGCTGCTGCCCATGTGAGCGAGGTCATGTAACGTGCCAGACGATACGTATTGTCTGCTGCGGCTATTAAGCTTAGAGAGGATTAGATTTATAAAATAAATATCTAAAAATTAAATTAAAAATATAACTATAAGACCGTATATATAAACAGTTCCAAAAGAAATCCCATCACTAACTGCCTAAAAGAAAGCAGGTTCCAATGCATGCAGCCATGAGACGAAAACAGTAGACGATATGCCTGCAAGCGTGAGATCAGTGTTAGGAAACCGGCCTCTGAGATAGAGTTACAGCGGACTCGAGTCACAGTAGGCGAGAGTCTGACATATTGGGCACCACCACCTAGTATAAATAGAGAGCCAACCCCCATTGTATACACACGCGATGAAAGCAATAAAGAAAGACCGGGAGTTCTCTCTACCTCTCTACGTGTTCATCTACTATTACGTGATTACGTGATTGATTCGTTCTTGTTCTAAGCAGAGATCCCGATCGGACTGGTCGCCAGCGTCGGTTTCTCAACACGTTATCAGCACGACTACGCTCTTGTGAACGAGGTAATCATCGAAGCACAGATTGATTTTCTAGATCGCTTTGAATCTGTATTTTCTTTCGCGTTCTAGATTGATTTTCTGATTGCAAATCCGCCCTAATCTACCCGGCGGACACGAAGTCGCGGCACAATGCCGATCGGTGGATTGTGGCGAGGTAGATGTTGATTGCTTGTAGATTAGAGCGATACAAATCCGACTCTAATCTACCGCGGCGGATCTGAAATCGCCGGGCACAATGCCGATCGGTGATTGCGAAACGAGGTAGATGTTGATTGCATCGTGATTGGAAACAAAATTTTGTTCGATTTTGTTTGATCACGCATGATCGTTATGCGAAAAATTACAGCATGGTTTCCTCTGTTTTCTCTGCGGCATTGCATCCGCGAAAAAAGGAAAACCCCGGCGCTTGACCTGCAAACTGAAGCCGCCGCCGGCAAGTCGCGACCTATCACCAGCAGCCCGCCGCAGACCGCGTCGCGCTTCGCCGCCGCCCGCGTGGTCGCGCCTTTCGGCGCCTCCGCCTCGGCAGCCTGCGGCCGCCGCCGTTCGCCGCCTCCGGCTCGCCCGGCCGCAGCCGCGCCGCTCGGCCGCCTCGCCTCGGCCGGCTTGTGTCGGTGCTCGGACCGATGCGGCCGCCGAGCTCGCCGCTCCGTTCGGCTCCAGCGCCGCCGCAAACTGCGACCATCGCCACGAACCACGCCGCCGCGACTGCGCCGTGCGCCAGCCGGGCCGCCAGCGTAGCGTTCCATGGCAAACCTCGCCCGGCGGATCGCCCATCGCCCGCGCTGCCTTTGCCCCGGCCGCGGCGCCGCCTCGGCCCACGCGCTTCGCTCGGCCGACTGCGGCCGCCGCCACTCGGCCGGCCGCGCCCTGCTGGGCCGACCCGCTTTCAGCCGCGCCCGCCGCCGGCCTCGCCCGCTCGGCCCGGCTGTGCCGCCGCCGCTTTGGTTCCTTCGCCCGCCGCCCCGCCCATGACTCCTTCTCCCGCGCCGCCTGCGCTGCCTCCTCCGTCGGCGACGCCGCTCGAGCCCGCCCGTCCGCCCGGCCGCGGCCGCCGGTCTCTCGCCTCCGCGCCTCGTTTCTTCATGGCCGCCGCCACCCCAGTGGAGGAAACCCTAAGCGGCGGGCCGTCGGGCGGAAAGAAAGGAAATCGGGTGGCCTTGGCAATTTTGAAAACCCAAGTTTTGGAAGTGGGAAGGTCCCTAAAATTTACATTTTAGTCCCAGATTTTGCGAAGGTCTCGGTCATTACGAAAATTACCGATGGGTCCTCGATTCTGACGGGTCCAGTTTTTGCAGAAAACCCTAGGAAAATCGAGGAAATTGCGAATTTTTCTCGACGGCGAAAATTTGCGTAGAAACCCTCTAAATTGCGAATTTCTTTGAAAATTCATATTCTAGCATAAAAGGGCCTCGGGAAACCGAATTTTGAATTTATTTTAGCATTTGAAGCATATTTATTTATGCCATTATTATTTTCTGTATTTATTCTTGTTTTGGTTAATTGTAATTGTTTAAATTGCTTTTAATCCTTGAAATGATAGAAATTTATAGAAAATTCTGAAAAATTCGAAACATTACGAGAACTTTCTTTGTACCATTTATTTACACAGTAAATTATTCCATGCATGTTTACAAGTAAACTTATTTATTCCATCTATCGCATATAGATGGTGGAATCCTGACAGGGAGTTCGAGGAGTCGCCCAACATGGCCGTAACTATCGGCGTGGGCATCAGATGTCGAGATAGTACTTGAGCCAAACGGCTCCGCGCAGCTATTGGGATTGGCGGACTGAATGACGCCCAACCTACGCCTGAGGAGAATGATCGGGCACTTCATTTTCTTCGGCACCACCCTCGCATTACTCTCAAGAATGAGTATATGGCGGAGAAAAGCGCTAGCACTCTGGACCGCACTTAAGAAGCGGTTTGAGGCTAAAGTACACCATCCTTCCTCAAGCGAGCAAGAATGGGTCGGGGCCGGGGTTTGCCGACTTTAAGGCGGTCGGGGGTACAATTACATCTTGCACAGATTTGTACCAATCTTCAACTACTGTGGCAGCGGATCACGGATGAGCGGAAGATCGAAAGACCACATCCACTTTTCACCCCAATCTTTGTTCAATCCGCCGCAACTATCGTCAAGATGGCTACAAGGAGTGCGCCGAATTGATCGATATGATGCGAGTTGCGGAGCTCAGACGAACTTCTCCGCAAGAATTCGTCACTCGACCCTGGGGAGCTCCGTGGCCGTGAGGCCAACGCTGAGCTACAAGGTCGGAAAGCCCTTGATGAAAAGAAGGGAAAGAAGGGTAAGACCGTTGCCCGAAAGGCAAATCGGATGCTCCAAATGACAAAAGGCTATGAAAAGTGGCAAGACCTATGGCCAATGAGCATGGTTGCTACAAGTGTGGCAAGTGGGGGCATTGGTCGGCGGGTGCAAAGAGCCGCAACATGTAATTGATGCCCACCAAGCCCGGAAGAATAATGGCAAATGGCACCAAGCTCACTTTGCATTGGTTGAGGGAGCATTACGAGCAGTTGCACGAGTTGATGGAGATTGAGACCATCCGCAACAGCACCCCTTACAACCTAGAGGCGACCAACGCCATGATTTCTCTTGAAAAGAATATCATTACGAAAAGATAGCGAAGAAGTCGATGATTTCTTAATCGACTCAAGTCTAATGCACGAGAATGCATAAGGCGTTAATTGTCATTTATTTTATGTTAAAATGGACAAGTTAGATCTTGCATGGATGGTACTTTAGGATTTGTTATCTCGTGATGGTTGGATGATTTTGGAATAATTCATTCATTTATTCGGTTTATGATGGCATGATATGTTACGATATTGAAGTATTTTATTTGTCGTTGATTGCCTTCTCATGCATATGAATAAAATACCCTATATTAGAACATGTGTAGCCCCTATGAAGGAAGTGTGCTTAGCCCGCTGACTGTGAATACCATCTTAAGAGAGACTAAGTTTTCGATCGATTCGTAAGAGCACTAGCAGCCTTACGACAAATCGCCGGAAGCGATGCTTGTATAATTGGTTCAGGAAGAGCCACAATTATACTCCCCATGGGCACAATTTTGGTCATTAAAGAAGCCTTATTGTACCCAAAATCGACTAGAACTCTCCTAAGTTTCAAGGATATTCGCGCAAATGTTTCCACGATGAGGCGAAGAAGAGTACGGTGAGAATACTGCTCATTACTGACGCGAAGAGCATGGAAAAAGGTATTAGAAAAACTTTCTTTACTAGAAAATGGGCTATATTATACCAACACCAAGGCACTGCGACACAGACATCACGAAGGCAGATTTAGAAGCTCGAACTCATCATCTCGGCATGATTAGGCCACCAGTCGTAGAATGATGAGAAATATAATCAACAATTCCAAAGGGCATAATATTAATGTAAAATATTTCCCGAATCATGAAGATTTTGTGTGCCCTGCATGTGCCACCGGGAAATTAATTACTAGACCCTCCACTCTGAAAGTGAAGGATGAAGTACGCATTCTGGAGCATCGAGGAAGACATTGCGGTCTCATTCGGTCCATCTCGGGGCCATTTAAGTCTTTCATAGTGCTCATTGGCGCTTCCTCGAAGTGATCATATGTGGGTTTGTTGCCCACAAGAAACCACGCCTTTGCAAAATTGATCTCGCGGATCATTCGCATCGAAATGTATTCCTAATCATCATATCAAGTCCATCGAGAATGGACAATGCCCAGAATTTACTTGAGGCATTTGATGATTATTGCATGGCGATTGCGATTGAGCACTCGATGCCGCATGTCCATACCGAGAATGGTTTGGCGAGGCTTTAATTAAGAAAATTAAAATTATTGTCCTAACCCTTTATAGAATTGGAATTTACGACTACATGTTGGGACACATGGGTCCTACATGCGTGAATCTCGTCAATTCTAGACCATTGGCCTACAACATCCATCCATCTATGAAACTAGCGCAAGGGTCGATCAGAAAATTTCCCAACATTAGGGGAGAAAATCAACCCTTTGATGAAAAATGTCGGAAATACATGCATATGACCGTGCACTAGTGAAGCAAATAGAAGTCCGAAGACAAGAGAAGTCCGAAGACAATAGAAGTCCGAAGACAATAGAAGTCGAAGACAATTGATTTGCAAGCATTAGCAAATCATTGCTGATCACTTTAGTGATTTGAAAGCGTGACTAAGTCGCATGTGCACGCACGCTTTGCCGGAGAGGTTGAAATACCAAAAGAAAGCGAAGGTATCCCTAATCTCGTCGAGGCCTCGAGAAAAATAAAAAGAGGGCAGTACTCGGTTCCTCGAATCCTTAGTAACAGGGACGCTGGTGAAAAAGGATAAGAAGGACTTACCACCGATCATTAAAGTCCCCGAATGAGAAGGGGAGCAGTTGAGACACGCACAAGTATGACACCTTGAAAAGGGCATACGGATCCGAATATCCCGTCGGCATGGATGTGTGCGCACACATCGGTCGAAAAATTAAAGGGACTTGCCACGCAATTGGAAGAAGCGATGTGCAAGGGAAGCTCGGAAGAAGCAACCGCTCGGAAGAAGCGACTCATGAAGAAATAGCTATAAACTATGTGCACACGGAGAGTCCATGAGCAGGACAACGACCAATATCGATATATACCAAAGAAAATAGCCATAATCATCAATCTTGATCCAGAGCACCGCATCGCTCATTGAATGTAAGGAAAGATCAGATTGAGAAGATTGGAAAAAGGCAATAGCAATCGAATTGCTATCTTTGAACAAAGAGAGGTTTTTATGTCGTATGCGCACACCTCCCATGTGCACCGTAGGTCACAAGTGGGTATTTGTTCGAAAAGAAATGAAAGAAAAGCAGTAGTGAGATACAAAGCAAGGCTAGTAGCACAAGGTTTCACTCAACGTCACAGAGTTGATTATGAAGAAACCTACTCCCAGTCATGAGTGGAATTACCTTTAGATATTTGATCTCAATGGCGGTGAACTTGAACTTAGAAATAAAATGGATGTTGTATTTGTATATCTTTACGGTAACTTGAATTTGAGATTTATATGAAATTCCACGAAGGAATACCTCTCCCGAACCAAGGCGAGCAAATAGAAAAGCATGCGGATGTGAAACTCGAGAAAGTCCTTGTATGGATTGAAGCATACGGAAGAATGTGGTATAATCGCTTGAACTACTTTCTGCAAGAAAGGCTACACAAACAATGAAACTGTCCTTGTGTATTTATCGGCGATCGAGAATGGATTACGTATAATCTACGTGTATGTAGATGATCGAATATCATCGGGACGGAGAAGATATAAAGAAGCAAGCTCCTACTTGGAGTCGAATTTGAAATGAAAGATCGAACAATACCAAGTTACGCTCGGGAACTGCTGACTTGAGCATGTCCCAGAAGGAATCTTGGTACATTAGTCGACCTACACCTAGAAGGTGCTAGAAAGGTTTGGCCGAGAAGGCATACCCATCGAAAGTACCGATGATCGGAAGGTCTTCTGACAGAAAAAGATCATTTTCGACCTAGGGAAAAGGGGAGGAAGTCACGGGACCGAATTCCCATACTTGAGTTTAGTAGAAGCACTCATGTCCTATGCAAAGCGCACTACACGGATATTGCATTTCTTTGTGAACCTATTAGCAAGGTACAATGCGAGAACCTACCAAAAGGCATTGGCGGGGCATAAAGGACACCTTAGATACCTCCAAGGAAGTAAGGATCTTGGATTGTTCTCTGGAAAGAATCAAGACTTGAACTTGATTGGTTATGCAGATCTTTGGTACTTGTATAACCCATCTGCAGGTCACAAACATGCTATGTATTCTTGTGTGGTGGGCGCAATTCCAAAATCGTCTAAGCAAAGCCTTGTAGCTACTTGACGAACCACTCGAAATTATAGCATTGTATGAAGGCTGCGAGTGCGCTTGGCTCGACCAAATGGTTCACCACATCCGGCGGTCATGTGGGACGAACATTGTGCAAACCCCACAATTATCCATGAAGATAATTCAGCTTGCGTTGTACAAGTGCAAAACGGGCTATGTGAAGAGTCATCTCACAAAGCATATCAACCTCAAGTTCTTCTTTGCACATGAATTGCAAAAGATGGACGAGATAAAGGTACTGCATACTAAGTCTTGTGAAAATCTAGCAGATTTGTTCACTAAGTCACTCACTGCATCTAGCTTTGAAAGGTGCGTGTGAGGGATTGGAATGATGAGACTTAGAGAAGTGCAGAATTCAGGGGGAGAATTCTCTCAAGCCCGTTAGTAAATCTCGATCATGAAGATTGAGTACCCAAAGGAACAAGGTCCCGAAGACCGAATGAAGTTGGGTGGATTGTACTCTTTTCCTTGACGAGTTTTCACGAAATTTCTCGACCAAGGTTTTAATGAGGCAATTCGTGCATCGCAGACAACACATGTATTATGTACTCTTTCTCCAAATTTTTCCAGGGTTTTATGGAGTTTGATGAGGCATGAGCATGTTGGGTGAGTGCCCAAGGGGAGTGTTAGGAAAGCGGCCTACGAGATAGAGTCTGGCAGACTCGAGTCACAGTAGGCGAGAGTCTGACATATTGGGCACCCCACCACCTAGTATAAATAGAGAGCCAACCCCATTGTATACACGCGATGAAAGCAATAAAGAAAGACCGGAGTTCTCTCTACCTCTCTCGTGTTCATCTACTATTACGTGATTACGTGATTGATTCGTTATTGTTCTAGCGAGATCCCGATCGGATGAGTGCATGGCGTCGGTTTCTCAACAATCAAAACGCGACGCATCTGGTGTCTCCTTGCGGTGTTTCAGGAATCCGGAGCCTGCACGGCGATGTCATGGCCGAGGAAGACATGAACCGCTTGCCGTTGAATGTTGATATATTAGGCTCATATATAGTTCCGTTCAGTTGGACTAAAAATTAGTAGTTTATGGTTAAAATTATATTGTAACTAGTTGAAATTACACTGTAATTGAAGGTGGCTTATTTGACGTAATTAAATTTAAAAACTAGAAATAGAAAAATATGTTGGATTATTACGGATAACGCAAACGAATACGAAAAAAGAACCAGCAAAAAGCTAAAAAAAAGAAATTTATGAATATTGAAAAATAACCTAGAAACCAAACTCAAAATGAGCGGGCCATAAGCAGCGTGTACACGCAAGCAAGGTAGGCGAGGGCCGGGCGTCTCATCTGCTGCGTGAGTGGCGCGATCCATGACATGCACGACAGTTGCACAATTGGCCGTTCCACATGCCGGCGATGCCGCTTCCGTGGCCTCGCTTTCGAGTTGTCCTGCGACCGGCGCGCATGCCTACATATCTTTCGAATTATTATGCCGCGTGTGGAACAAGTGCCATTACGTGGTTGTACGATGGCGTTTATGTATAACTTTATTGTAATGCCAAAAAATTTTATGTACCATTTTGATTTGCAACCAAAAGAGACAACGGATCGGAGTACCAATTAGTACAGCACTGAAATCGCAAGTATCAGTAGAACCCACCACTAAGGTGTTCAAAAATATAATTTTACATGTGAATGCAGCTTGGGAAATTGCCTTATCTACATATCAATCCTCATTACAAAGATGCATACTGCATAAAACTACATCCTGAAGGAACAGAAACAAGCAAAGAGTTCGCATCACAAGGCATGCATGCACGCAAGGAAAAAGATCATCTCTTGTAGGCCAAACAACTTTTAGCTTTTGATTTTTAAAAATTGGAAGTTGAATAAAGTGACTTTTCAAGTTAGTTTTATAAGTTATTTATAAAAGTTAATGTAGAAACCACTGTGAATAAAATGATTTCTTAACACAGATAATTTTACCTCCAAAAATCAAACAAGATCTTAGTCTTTTTCACTGTTCCAACAGTGGTCTAAAAAGACTGTTTTCAACAGCTACACCTGTTCAACACGACCCCTGCGAGCCTAACCCCTGTACGAGCATGACACCGTGCAGGCACACTAGCGGTAAATAGTAAATCCACATAGTAATTTTCCTTCTACGATAGCTAGTTTCACATGGTAGTACGGAGTACTGACTACTACGATAGCCTATATGGTCCGTTTCATTTGAGTTTAAAATTAATTTATATCTATACTATATATAGTAACTAATTTTTAAATAATATATTTTTAGATAAGATTAATAGAAAAATTATAGTAAAAAATTATTGAATTCAGTGTACCGGTCAAAATCACATACAACTATTTTTCTATGTGTATTATTTATTACGAATAACGAATTTAAATATTTAAACTATAAACCATATAAAAAAGGGATTTGATGATTTGTCTCTATTTTTTTATCACTTGATAAAATATCATGTAATATTTTACTGATATACGAGATCAAAATTCACATATCAGTAATGCATCATTTACCATTTCAATAAAAAATAAGACAAACCAGGAATTCATCCTATAAAAAAAAAACACCCATTAGCTCGGCAGCAAAGCTTAGACCATACAAATGAAAAAATTGATCATATACCCTCCATTTAGATGGAAATTGAGGATTTATCCTCACCTGCACCGAGTCGGTGACTTATGATGACCCTACATGTCATTGAGATGTGGAGGGTAAATCCTCAATTTCCCAACTAAAGGGAGGGTATATGATACAATCTCCCCATACAAATTGCCGAGCAACACGAAAATCCATAATAAGCGTACTGTCTCCACACCACTCTCCAAGTCTCTAGCGTGCTGCAAGATAACATCGTTGACACCACCGGGAGCGCGCCTTATGCCGGAGAAGCCTCCGCCGCTCCGCCGCCGTCCAATGGCGGCGGCGAGCTGGGTCCGGTCCCTCCACTGCAAGTCCGCGGCGGTTGAAGACGTGGCCGCCGCCGTAGCGGCACTGCCCAAGAAGCCCCACCTACTCCTCCCTCGCTCCAGCTGCGCCAGCTCCGGCGACGCCCACAAGAACGTCTCCTCATCTAAGCCCAAGCCGAAGTCGAGTTCAAAGCCAAGTCCGGCCAAGCACAAGAAGCCAAAGGCTAAGACGATCCCTGTGCCGCCGTCGCCTCCTCCGGGTCCGCTCGGCCCGCTCCCGGCGCTCACCGAGCTCCCGGCGGGGCACTCCTCGCGGCAGGTGGTCGAGATCATCTTCCTCTCGTCGTGGTCTCCTCTTCCGCCGCCGCATCTTCCGCCGGTGATGCCCACTGCCATCGGCGGCGCTTTCGCGGGGGAGCTGGAGATGCTGTTCCGCGTCCACAACCCGGCGCGCGCTGTGGCGCGCTTCGAGGACTACCGCGCCGCCGTGCGCTCCCGGGCAGGCTGGGCCGCGCGCAGCGCCGCCGACGGCAACGAAATGATGCGCTTCTCCCCGGCGCCGCCGTACGGCTGCTCCTCCTCCACCACGGCCGCCGCAGGCGGAGAGGACGGCCTGCGCATCCGGACCTTCGACGGCAGCGGCGGCGCGCACGCCAACGGCCGCGGGCCCGCGTCCGGCAGGCGGGCCATGTTCCTGTGCAGGGTGATCGCCGGCCGGGTAGCGGAAGGGCCAGGCTCCGATTCCGAGTCCGGGCCCTGCAAGGATTACGACTCCGTGCGCGCCGGCAAGGGAGAGCTGGTGGTGTTCGACCGGCGAGCCGTGCTCCCCTGCTTCCTCATCATCTACAAGCTGTAAAAAATGCCCATTAACCCTGCTGCTAATTAATTTTGTCACTTATGGGTTAATTAATCATCAATTGGTTTGGTGTGAAAAATGTCCGTTAGTTCTTGTCTAAATCAAATTAACCTTCTCGTCAACTAAAGCTCTGCCATTACGCACAGCTCGTCGCTTGCTTGGTTCGTCGTGGCGCTCTTGCAGCGGTAGTACAAGCACTGTACGCGTACAAGGCTGTTACTATCGGCTTCAGTTTCTGTTTTCTCGTTATAAAGTTAAAAGACAATATAAAGTTAAAAGACAGTACGAATATCTAATTTTTCGTAACAGTTTCTATATATTTTTTGCTATCTATTGTATCGTTTCAGGGATAAGATAAAGATCACGGATACATTACGTATCCTATTTCTTTTATTTGTGTTACTCATATCCTTCTTCTTAAAATTATTTCTTCTCACTACTACTATTTATTTTCAATCAAAAAATATAAGATATAATGAAAAGCCATCCGTAAAACTCAGTACCAACGCCCTAGGATATGTACAGTCGCTGTACTGCACCGCCTGTAACTGTATATGCTTCGGCTTGCGTTCTTGTGCGGGTACGTGCAGTGAGTGGGTGGTGTCGTGGCGTTGTTTATTCCCTAGAGTTGTCGTGTTCGATGGGAAGGGGAAGCTTTTTAGGGCTTTCTTCTGGAGGAAAGACAAAAGGAATGGTGGCATGGAGCCCGGCCGGTGGCAATGGCATCAGCGGGCGCGCGCGTTTGGGACGGCGTGTCGCTGGATGGGGATGGATGGCTGACCTAGGCGTCGTTTGGGTTTGGCACTGCTCGTCAGGCGTCTCTTCGCCATGCGAGCTGCTCCTACATGCGTCGAGTAGTTTACTACTACAACTTCAAGTCCCGGTGAGAGTAGAGGGATGGCTTCGTGAAGAACCGACTGTGTTTGTATCGTTATTTTTGTAGCAGAATATGAATCATATTCAGATACTACAGACGGCTTACATGCCTACATGCATGGATGGATAAAGGTGTTGGTATCGTAGAAACTAGGAACCAGATTTGCACGGCCTTTATACAGTATAACCAGAGATGAACATGGACGCAGATCTTCTCGAAATTCTGTACTGGTATTCATACGACCTTTGAACATGGATAGACCCTGTGTCAAGATCAATCATCCTCAGAAAGAAATACATCGTCTTCGTTCGATTTAAATAGAAAAAATTGATCATATACCCTCCATTTAGATGGAAATTGAGGATTTACCCTCCTGGCCTACGAGTCAGTGACTTATGATGACCCTACATGTCATTGAGATGTGGAGGGTAAATCCTCAATTTCCCAACTAAAAAAAGGGTATATGATCCAATATCCCATTTAAATATTGTCACACACCCCAGTGCTGGGGCGAAGCGATTGAATAATGAGTGCGTACGCTCCGCGTGCTTATCGCTCAACCTTTGGTGCCCTTCCTTCAAAGGTAGTAACAACATGTACTAGCTGTCTAGCTGCTCGTTTTTCCATGAACTGAAAATACAAAATATATATAGTACCTCTACTTCTTGCTTCATACTACTGGTTACATTCCAGCCACTAGTGCTGTACTATAACCATCATCACCGGCATAGCTTTCTTGCCAACTTGCGATCGTGCACAAAGAGCTTTTTTACTTCCCCGAAAATGTTCTCCCTACTGTTCTTTTGAGCGGAAGGAGACCCTCGAACACTCGTCTGACTTCTGACTTATTTTTTATTATTTATAAATTTTATTTTTTTTGAATTTTTAGTTTTTTTAGCTTTTTTGTTGGTTCTTTTTTCCATATTCGTTTGCGTTGTCTATGATGAACTAGCATATTTTTTCTATTTTTAAATTTAATTACACTAAATAAACCACTTTCAACTACAGTAAAATTTTAGCCGTTACAATACAATTTCAACCATAAGTCACATCTTTTCATTTAAGACTAGACTGAACTTGGTTTGTACATTAAAATGAGTTGAGATAGCAGCTCAAAACTCAACTTGTTCCCTAAGGGCATCCACGAGTGTATAAAAATAGAGGTCTTCGACCTTATACATTCTAGGGTGACCAGCATCAAAGTCCTCAAGTTAAAGACACGGCCATAAGCATTAAAATACATTTTTTCTTTATCTGACAAGTGGGATCATCTTAAGGTCTAGTGGGTTATATACATTACAGTATTGGCCTTAAGGTTTAGATGGAACCCACTTTAATACCTCTTGGGTTATATATATGGTTGCCCTAACAGCTCAAAGCCATTCCAATTTCCGAGACTAGCATCCTTGTGCATTCTGTGGATAGCAATTCTACAGGCGGACAAATAAAGCATTCCCCAATTTAAAAATTCTGAAACATCAAATCGGAACTTGTAAGAACATCAGCTAGCATTCGAACCGTACACAAGCTTTTTCGGGCAACCCAACCTAAAGTTTGAATCCATCCTTCCAATCTCCGGTCCTCAAATAATTCTTTCAGCTTTCAGGTATAGTTTGTACTCACTTTCTTGTCCAATTGAATCTACCCAAATAAAGGGGAATCCATGTATAAAGCACACCTGCGCAAGTTACTTGAAAATCTCAAACTTCTAAAGGCCTCAAAAGGCAGGCAACCTAAATGAGTAGCAAACTCAAGGTGCCATGACTAAGGTTTGAATCAGTTCGTCTCAAAGGTGCATTCACATACTCAGTTTTGACAGTGCTGGGGGCCACAGGTTCCTTCTGGGTTGGGGACCATGCAGTGAAGGATGCATTTGAAATATCAAGTCTTGTTTAAATGTATATGGTAAATTTGTGTGTATGAGTAGATGTACATACCTGTACAGTAGTAGATGTACACATGAAGGACCTTGCATGGGTCCTACTCCTATGATTCCCTCCACCACTGCTGTACTCATATATTGATGCTGGAATGTGCATTAGCAATATTTTACTTGCAAGAAATGCTATCTTCTACTTATAAAATGCAGAGAAGACACACAGAATCATAGGCTGATAAGATCGAAAAGACAACATAACTGCAATGGAAGAAGCTTTGATTTGTTTAATCCTGAAGCTAAGAGAGGATACATCAGGCATCAGCATTCAGCACATGAATGGCCTTTTAGGCGCCGCTCGGTTGGACTGAAAAGCTGTAGATTATGGCTAAAATTGTATTGTAGCGGCTGAAATTTCATTTAATTGAAGGTGGCTTATTTGGCGTAATTAAATTTTAAAAAAATAAAAATAAAAATATGCTAGCTCATCACGGATAACGCAAACGAATACGAGAAAAAAAGAACCGACAAAAAAGCTCAAAAAACTAAAAGTACAGAAAAAAATGAAATTTATAAATAATAAAAAATAAGTCTGAAGCTAAAGCCAAGCTACTGCAACAAGTACTATTCTTCACCTGGACTCTCCTAGCATTTCTGACCTAGAAAAATAAAACACATGAGGGTCATAAGTTGATCAGTCCATCACATGGTTATAGAAACTCCCTCCTTGATGTGCACTTCTTTATCCTGCATGAAAGGCTGAAGAAATTAGTAGCTGGCTACTGACAGGAAAATGATTTCCAAAATTGAATGGTCTCTCCTTGTCAAGTGCTATCCCAGCAAACCAGCAGCGACCTCATTTATTTGCAGCTATAATTGTGATCTACTCGGTTGTCTACTGACAAGGAAAATGGTAAAACAACACTGACGAGCTATATTAGTATAAAACATGGGAACAAGTGCTAAAATTGACTGAACAATACATTGTAAAACTGCAAATGTCATAGTACAGATTGTTATTTGTTGGAAATTTTATATGGTTTTCAATATTTAGTATGATTATTGTCTACTTTACTCAGTGTGGAATTATTCATATTATTGATGCAAGTGATAGGGAATATTTGATGTGGAATTTAACTCGAGAAATTAATACTCGAGATGCCGAGAACAGCTGTGCTAGAATACGGTAGACATATTTATTGAGGTCAAGTCTACTAGAATTTGATATGCATGTATTTGTTTAACTCGGGCACAACATAGGGAGGAATAGCTGGGTTTGTTTTGCAGGATCGGCTCTGCAGGCTATTGACCCACATGATCAGATTGGAATTGATCTCATAAACAACCTGATCAGGTTTGCAAAATTGAATAAATTAATTTATGGTCTTAAACAAGCTACATGTCAGTGGTATATTCTATTTGATAATTGTATCACGTCATATGGTTTTCAATGACGGAAGGTGATCATTGCATATATACAAAAGTTATGCATAAGTGTCTTGTCTTATTACCTTTATGTGTTGATATTCACATTGCTTCTAATGACAAAATTACATTGATGGAAGTGAAAGCTTGGTTATCTTCTAAATTTGATATAAAAGATATGGAGAAAGCTTCCTATGTTTTAGGAGTGAAAATACATAGAGATTGGAATAAAAGGTTTTTTTGGGTTACCCTAAAAGGTATACCTTGGAAGTGTTTTAAACGATTTTATATGGAATACAGTAAACTTGTTAATGTACCTATTGTGAAGGGAACTATACTTAGTGAGGAATTATGTCTGAATACTTCTGAGAAAAAGAAAACTATACTTAGTGAAGAATTATGCCCAAATATTCCTGAAGAAAAAGCTAGAATGAATGGAATTTCTCATTCTTTGGATTTGGGATGTCTTATCTATATTATATTATTTACACGATCTGATCTTAGCCATGCCGATGGAATCCTTAATGGATATTAAAAGAAACGTGAGGAAGAGCACTAGAAACATATCAAATATGTACTGCATATGTCAAAGGAATATATAGATTATTCATTATGTTTTAATGGCTATAATCTTCAACTACAAGGTTATTTTGATACTGATATGCAAATGGCTTCTGGTTATCTATTTACTTTGGTAGGAGGTGTTATTTCTTATTGCAACAGGAAACATGATATAGTTACTCATTCTACCATAGAAGTTAAATACATTGATGCATCTGTAGTAGCACATGAAATTGCATGACTAATAGAATATCTTGTATTATTTAAGGTCATGGAAAGTGTATCACAACCTATCATTTATTTCAAGGTAAAAGTAAAAGTAAACACATTGAAGGAAGATCCACTAAGTCAGTTAATCAGGAATTATTTTTTAAGAATGATTAAGTCGTCAGACTTTAGTTTATTGATTGAAATATTTCAGCCAAGTGGGAGATGTTGGGAATTTTATGTGGTTTTCAATATTTATTATGGTTATTGTCTACTTTACTCAGTGTGAAATTATTCATATTATTGATGTAAGTGATAGAGAATATTTGATGTGAAATTTAACTCGATGAATTAATACTCTAGGTGCCGAGGACGACTGTGCTGGAATATGATAGACGTATTTATTGAAATCAAGTCTACCGGAATTTGATATGCATGCATTTGTTTAACCAGGGCACAGTATAGGGCGGAATAGCAATGTTTGTTTTGCAGGATCGACTCTGCAGGCTGTTGACCCACATAGTCAGATTGGAATTGATCTCATAAACAACTTGATCATGGCGCATGACTCACACATGTGTGCTTGGGACTAATATAATTTAGACTCATAAAACTGGCCTGTCTGATCGTGGTTGGCGACATGGTTCAGGAGTCTCACGGGATATCGAAAACAGGTGGGTCACTTTATAACACCTGGGAGTGGAGTCTATAAAGAGATCCCTACCCTCTAGCCTTATGATGTATTGTGAGCGGCACCACGGATAAGACAGAGAAATAGTGGGTAAACCGAAAGCCTCCACGGAATCAATCTAGGGTTTAAAATAAATACAACATTATTGACATATTGCAAACATTAGCCTCTCTTTTTTTCCCCTTACAGGTAAACTGATGACACCTCACATACCAATAACTGTTAAATTTCATTGCTCTTGGTTTAATTAATCATCCAAAGTCCAGACTCCGGGAAAGCCATTAACTTTTGCTTGGCATTGGAGGAACAGGAAGGAATCAAGACTTGCAAAGCAAAGCAAGAGCCCTCCTTTAAGCAAGGAACAAGCATGATTGCTTGAGTTGGGCGGCTACTGTCATATCAGACACTGCTCCCAGTAGAGATCAAAGGATGAAAGAATGTCTTTGTGTACCACTGCCACAATATCACCTTTGCATGTTCTCCCTGGCCATTTCAGAAGCCGCTCTGGCCTGTGCTCTCCTAAATAAGCTCATCCCCTGAATGGGCCAATGGTTATGAACACTATGATGCCTTCTTGCTTCATAGTGCACGCACAGAGGAGCAGATCCTGTCCTACATTTTTATGACCCAACTGCTTTGTACTCCCTGGTTAATGGCACTGCTGCTTTGCTTCTTTGACCCGCTCCGAAAGCATACAAAGTTCTAATCAAATTAGTCCCCACAAGCTGCAACATTCGGCACCACAGCTTGCAGTCTGACAAATATTGGCGTGGGTTCATGTACCTGGATCATAAAAAAAGGCAGAGAAGAAATTGTCATCAGAAGTTTTAGTAGGGGTTAAACTAAGCCCAAGATCTTCAGATAGAGAATTTTCTATTATCTGATCTCATATTGATGTCATAAGAAACAAAATAGTAACAAAGAATACCTCCTACTTGGCTACTTCCCTCCTCATCACAGCCATCACAGCAGCATGCTTCATCGGACCAAATCATACTGTCGATGCAAACTGCATCAGGATTCACCTGTCACTGGCTCTTGTCAGCGAAAAATAACACAATCAATTGTGACATGGCTACTTGAGCAAATATTCATGAGAATAGAAAGCAACAAAAGAAATTTTTGAGTGAAATTGGGCAAGTCACCCAAGTGGAAGGGAGCTGACTCATTCAAAATGCCTTTAGGATATCAGAATTCAGAGTAATAAGTTGGATCATGCGATACAAAATGGTAGAAATTTGTGTACCAGAGTATGCAACTATGCATGGGAAGAAATCTCTACATATATGTGAGTATGACATGTGCATACCTTGTAACGGCCATCCATCTGCACAAAGCAGGAATGCAGATACGCTGCGTTATCAGGCCGACCTGCTGAATGCTGATCACAGGAATGTATAAACGCAGTTGCTTCGCATCCAAATTCCCACCTTTGTCTACACCTATGTAAATGTGGCTGCAGAACGCAGACGAAAGAATGTTGTTAATTCCTTTCTGCATGTAATGTATGCCTCTGAGAAGACATAAGGCCCGGAGAAATTAATGAATTTTGGTCATTTCTAACCTTTTGTACCATGTTAATACCAAATTTGGTCTCCAAACTGCCGTAATTCCAAATCTAGCCCCCTTCCCGACCGCACGACTCTGAGAGGCGTGACACGTGTTTTTTTATTTTTTTTGTACCGAAAAGCAAATAAAAAAATAAAAAAATCGTGAACAGTGTAGTCGTGCAGTCGGGGACCACACGACTATACTATTAACGATTTTTTAGTGTAGTCGTGCGGTCCCGACCGCACGACTAACACATGTTACGTCCTCAGAGTCGTGCGGTTAGGAAGGAGGCTAGATTTGGTATCACGGTGGTTTGAGAGCCAAATTTGGTATTAATGTAGTACACGGGCTAGAAATGACCAAAATTCGAAATTAATTAGATGGAGCGGACCAGAGCTATGGAACAAGAACATTTGTATCTTTTCACGATTCGTTGGTAGAATATAAATGTGAGGACGCAAAATCTGGCTTTTAGTGAAGTCTGAGTTTGTGCGTCATGTCACTTGGGCATTGGGAAAACCTGATGAAACAAACAAACAAGCTGAGCAGGCATGGACCGAGTGAGTAAAGTGATCGGGCTATGGGAAGTGCTGGTGTCCATTTAATTATGCAAAATTGTGTATGTGTTTCAGCAAACCAAATCTTGAAAAGTATATAGAGGAAGGCCAACTTCAAGCATAGTAATTACTATTAATAAACATACATGTTTACCATCACCACACTTCCTACCAATAATTATAATTGTATCTATTCTTTCTTCAAATGCACATTGTTACCATCCTTTCACTGGTAAATTTAGCTATCTGGTTATCGATCTAATCTTCTTAGCTCGAATAACAAAATTGCACAGCTTACTCCACCAGTGATTTGTACTACAGCTACTATAGCAATTCTTACCACATAATTGATGCCTGTTTGATAAGAACTCTCGGCTCCATCAGCCCATTTGTTGCCAAAGATCCAAAGGAGTATGGAATCCTTCCTAATTATAAGATGCTGCATTAATAGATGCCCTCCTAAGGACGTTCTAAAATCTTGTGATTTTATGAAGTGTCTGGTCAGATGCCTGAAAAAGGGGGAACCAGCTGTTTCAGATGTGTCAGACCGGATTTTGCTAATCCAAAACCCTCTGTGATTTTACCACACTATTCTTTGGATTAGCAGATAGTACTTACAGATACATTATTGAACATCAAATACATATAATATGGAAGCGTAAATATGGGCTGTTGCAAGTCAAAAATGATTTAACTTTTAAACGGAGTATTTTCTCAAGACGGGGTCTACAAGTTAAACGTAGTACACGTTAAAAGCTCAACATCTGTACCAGCTAAAATCATAAGTGAGTATCGGTCTCTCCGTAATCAGTACCGTAAACAGCCAAAATTCAAAATTTTCAGCCAAAAACTATAAACCGCAACCAAAAAGAACAGGCCCTATAATGGAAGACTTATGAGCTGATCGGGCCAAAATCATTAAAAATTAGCAGTGGAAACGAAACTTGATATAGGTGGAACCTTTATGACACATAGGTATCCAACTAAGGTTTGTGACTTAGTTTTTAGCCTTATTGTCTTCCAGCTCTGTGGACTTCTTTAGATGACTGTAGAGCTTGATTTTCTTCTTACTGACTGAATATTGGTAATTGAGCAGCGATGAGTACAAAGCTACTCAGCAAGCCATCACACAGAATGCAATAATAATAGATGCAAAACTGTTAAGGAATGCTTGAGATTCTTTTATTTGTGAAAACACCATTGTTTTGAGACAAAGTTATAGAAAAAAATTTTAGACTTAACATTTTTACTAAACCATATTTTTAAAGATTGTAAAAGTATGCAATAATAATAGTAGCACATGTTCTATCCACCTATTACAGAGTATGATTCTATCCACCATATACTAGTTTTGTTATCAAGTTTACATCCACCCATTACTATCATTGGATTACATTCAGGGCAAACCATATTTAAGGTTATGTCCACCCGACGAGTTTTCCATCCCACCCATAAAGTGTTAGAAATAGATATTAATTTGAGTAAATTCTCATACATGTCCATGATTGTGGGTACGACTGTTCATACAGTTTACACTCTGTAGAGTTCATACACTTTACCTATGAGAGATAATCAACTTATTATGTTTCACATATTTTATTGGACATGTGAATCAAGATCACCACAAGGCCTTTACAATGCATCACTCATTGTAGGTTACACCCGCTAAGATTTTATTTTAGTGAGGTTATGTCCATCACACCAAGACACCCTTTTGCACCACACGATGGCTTAAATCCAATGACACGATCCATATCTACGACGACTTATGACTAGTGACACGGCTCGTAGGTCACTCCAATAGTGCAACCTGCACTGGTGGATACAAAATAGTTTGTCAGGTCGTACCCATTATAGGTTTGTGGTTGCACTGCTTTACATTGGGAGGTTATTACATGATTTAGTCCTTAGAGTTATCTAGGTGATGATACAACAAATCATAATTTCTCATACTACATCCGCACTAACACCTCTTACCATCCACTCAGATAGGTAAAGTAAGTTGTAGAGTTTTGAGAAGCATAAAATTAAGTTATCTCAATATACCAACCATTTTTCTCCAATGGTTGTCCAAAATCAGTTTCATATTTGAAATTGATGATAGGGCAATTTTATACCCGGTATCTAAGCAAGACTAAATATAACACTTAAATAGAACTTATAACTAGTATGTTTATCTTTAAATCTTGGGCGACAAGGGTTTATTCAAAGCCAATGAGTGAGGTATAATTAAGCAGTTATCCATAGGAATTTAACTATAAACAAGTGTGAATATAATTTGCGTAACAAAGCAAAGCATACAATTTGATATTTTCAAATAAAATATTTTTCATTCAAAAGGTAGGTGCGACATGATCAAAGTAATGACTCGTCTTGTTCAATTTACCACGGCCTTGATTTTACTCAAAGCATTCTCAATCAATGATTTTGAAACTCTTGGTCTTTGTCTTTATCTGAATCTTAATCTCACTCGATTTATTGCCTCTTCGGGACCCAAACTTCTAATTACATGATAAACTATCGAAATCCAAAGAACTCCAAAAGTCCAAATAAATTCAATTGAGCTTATTTAAGTTTTGCTATGATTGAGAATATTAGAGAAGAGTTAGTGAATCGCAAGATGCTTGACAACATCAAACGAAGTTTGAGTGAAAAGGGGAATGGTGGAAAAGCTTTGCTGGCAAACCTATCAAATATTAGTAGATAGTAATTGGGGTATAGATTAATTCTATAAAAATGACATACAGATTTATTTGATTCAACACATTAATATTCCAGTAATTATTGTTAAGTGAACAAAATGGAAAAGACAGGTAACACTACCAACTAGCATCAGGTTCTTATGAGAAGCAGTAATTCCACATCGCAGATAAATTTTTCGTAGGATTAAGCCCGCTCAATTCGGCTTTTTAGCGGTTTCTGGTTTTTTATTATTGACTTTTGGCTAAAATTGTACTATAACGTCTGTTAATTTTTTCGAATCATTCAATTAAAGAAAAATAAATAAAAATAAGAAAAAATATTATTATATCTTCACGGACAATATAAAGAAAAAAAGAAAAGACAAAAAACTAAAAAACCATAATTAAAAAGTTTACACATTTATTCTGATTTATGTCTTCTGAAAGTCAAAAGCCAAAATGAATGGGCCTAGCCCTCCAAAATTCCTCTATTTTTCCTCCGTTCAGGAAAGCACCTATTTTCATATCAGGGGTTACGACAAGCAGCCAAATATCCACTTCAATCTCATCGGCATCCGGTCGCAATGGATCAGCTACACTTGCGTAAACATTCGAATGACCAAATTTTACCACGTGACGCTATAAACAAAACTTGCAGGCTGCATCAAAGTTACAACCATTTCATCGTTTGCCTAAATTTATGCGAAGCTTGACGATTAAAAACTACATACATGGAATTCACCCTGATTTAACCAAATCTAACAAAGAAAGGACACTCAGTAAATGTCACCAAGAAAGGACACTGAGCTATGGGAGATCAGCAGGCATCTATCAAGCTACAGTAGCTTAGCAGGTTATCGGCCGGCCATTTTCATTCACCCTGATTTAATTAGTGCTAATTGCTTCTAATTAGTACTAATTATATTTAATTAGCATCAATTATAGCTTTAATTAGCACTAATCAATTATAGCTTTAATTACCACCCACTAATGGGCCCTACCCTACCGGAACCGCGTCCCACGTTTCCGTCCTGGGGTCGTCGCAAGCAGTCAGATCATTGTGTGCGGCTCACAGATCGAGGCTCGTAACGTGGCTCCGACCGGGAGAGCGTGGGCCGGGCCCGTTTGTGCTGCTGTTTCTCATGGGCTAATGTTTGTGTAGGCTTTGGTGGCCACTTGGGCCGTCTCTGCGGGGCTCAGAGCATCGAGCAGGCCTAATGATTTGTCTTTTTTTCTTCTGTTTTTTGAAGTAGTACTGCAGGTTTCCACAGAGTTGTTCCTAGTTGCTTCGCGTCCCAATTACGACGTGATTAGAAAAAGCATCTGCCGGCGCAGCGACAGTCTGCAGTGCGGGACTACGGAGTGAGCAAACCGGCTCAGAAAAAAAAAAGAGGAGACGCGAACCGATCAAGAAGAGGCTGAAACATGGCTACGTGGATTCGAGCGTACATGGCGCATCCAAGTACCCAACTACAGATAGTAAATATCCTCTGAAAAGAGGAATTAGAAACGAGGAACATGTAAATTGTGACATGGACGCGGTTTGATCTTCACCTAAGCGTGCCGTGCCAGGCTCCCGATCGCTAAAACAGTGGAGTACCACAGAGGACCAGCGCCCCACGGAGAGTGATGAACCCCCGCGCTTTTCGCTGTTTGAATCGAGCGAGCCTATCAAGGAAGGCTCAACGCAGAGCCCCCTCCAGCATCCATCCAGCCCGTGGCCGGTATCCCACCCGTTCGCCCCCACCCCGCGCCGCTCCGGTGGTGCTCAAACACAGCTCGATCGGTGCCGGTGCGAGCGTGCGCAGGAGCGGCGGGCGGCCATGCGGTCGTCGGCTGTGCGCGGCGGCCCGCAGTGGCTGCGCGGCCTGCTGTCCGAGGAGTTCTTCGACGCGTGCGCCGCGCACCCGGCGGGGCGCAAGAACGACAAGAACCACTTCTGCGTCGACTGCGCCGCCGCGCTCTGCCGCCACTGCCTCCCCCACGACCCAGCCCACCACGTCCTCCAGGTACGTACTGATCATGGCATTTTGTTATTTCCATACACTGGCTCAGATATCCTCGCCGTTTTCTGATCGATCTTACTTGTTTGACGGCGAAAATAAGATTTGGAAGTACGCGTCGTGCTTCGTCGTCCGCGTCGACGACCTGAAACTGTTCGATTGCTCCGGCATCCACGTACGTACACACGTATTATACGCACCGATCGTTACCGAATTCATGCGTGCTGTTTCATTTCTCGGCCTTCATTTCATCACATATATATACCTTGTGCATGATCGTGCATGCAGTCGCAAACGGTGAGTGACCACGAGGTGGTGTTCCTGAACGAGCGCACGGCGAGGAAGCGGTCGGCCAGTGCGGAGAAGCCCTGCGCCGCGTGCGCGCGGCCGCTCCCGTTCGGCCACGACTACTGCTCTCTATTCTGCAAGGTAAACATCATGTGATTCGATACTCTTGTAGGGACGCATTGCATCCGAGGTACGTGTCACGTACGACGTGCACGGTTTGATGCGAAGAAATTGTGATCGATGACGACGCAGGTGAAGCATCTGGGGGAGAGCGAGCAGGGGCTGAGATGCGCGTTACGCGTGAACCGGAAGGCTGCGGCCGGCGGGGAGGACGCTGCCGTGCCGGAGCTCCGGAACGGAAAACGGAGGGCGTCGTCGGAGGAGGGGCCGAGCTGCGGCGGGTCGTTCCGGAAGCGGAGCCGGAAGCAGCCCGTGCCGGCTCGGTCGCCGTTCTGTTGAGGCGCCGGACGTGCGTGGGTCAGGCTGTTAGACCTAGCCCGCGTTTTGTGGTCGGGCTGCCGGATGTTTATGCGTTGTGTTTCAGTGCATTCGTTTCGGCGATTGTTTAGGGTTTTGTTGGGGTTTGGCGATGATTTATGATTTTTTTCATTTTAATTGACTTATTTTTACTATAGCTAAGATGGCTTCTTAGATGTAATTAAATTTATAAAAAATACAAATGAGAAAATATATTAGACTATCACGGACAATACGAAGGACTACGAAACTTCTTATCTGACATTGTTTTCTTATTTGGTTCATTTGTTTGTTACATTCTAACTTCAACTTCCATATTGTGTTTGGGAGGTGCCTTGGACTTGCACTGTTTAGTTTCATATTCTGTTACACTTTATGGGTGTTTGTTCAGTACAGAGTATATAGGCCCCATTTGGCGCTATTTAATTTATTCATTTTCAGTTTTGTGAATGATCTAGTTTTTTTTAGGGTCGAGGGGGCGCATTATTTTGAAGGGTACAAGTAGGTTCATCAAGTTGCACTTCATTCATCATAGTGTTTCTTACCGCAACTTCGTTTTCCCAAAGGTATCATTTTTTTTCTATGAGGATATGCTGCCATTGACTATTATTGATTGTTACAGGTATGTGACAAAGTAGGTCTTTTTTGTATGCAAATTGAACTATGGCTGTTATTAGTTAAATAGTTTGCATGTTGATTGTACTATGTTCATCCTGCTTTTTTTTAATTTTGATATGTTATTCTTAAAATTTTGATACACTGTTGTGATAAAACCTATTCCGAAAATTGAAATATACTATTGCAATGACTATTCTTTGCTTACTCTGTACAACAATTAGTAGAAGTCATGGTGAAAAAAAGCTAATTAAACTCTAATGTTCTTCTATTTTTGTAGTTGCTAATTTGGGAATATGAAGTGATTTGTAATTTGGACTTTTGAGTTATTCACTTCCCTTAATTACACCATTTTTAACATATTGAGTTCGTAGTTTTTTATGTAGTCGACTTATCATTCTTGACATGGTATTGATTTGCTGTCTATCCATGGGATCATAAAAAAATATGTTGATTATAAAATGTAGAGTATACCATCTGTTTAGAACTATATCTTGAGTTCCTTTGTTCATGTTGCTTTGTTTTTTCCCCGTATGGTGATTTTGCTAGGTATTTTTTCACTGATTTCACTCAATGTACTTTCAATTTTTCATGATGAAATGATCGTTACTCATAATTGGTCTTACAATGCTTTCAAATGACATGATCAATTTCTTTGTTTATACATCCGAATTATGGAGGGTAGTTGAAACATGGGTAAAAAGACCATGGTAATTACTGGTTTCACCGAGCCAAATATTCAAATTAGAAATTACATTAGTTGTCCATTTGTTCAATTTATCATGATCCCATCCGATGACAAGCCGTGGTTGACGGCGTGGTCGACAAGCAGTGGTCGATGGTCGTAGCTAAAATGGTCGATAGTTGTAGCTATAGTGGTCGATGGCCGGTAGTCGTAGCTACAGTGGTCGATGGTTGTAGCTATAGTAGTCGATGGTCGTAGCTAGAGTCAACAGTCGGTGCTGAAAGACATGTGTGATCGAAGATGCAGTCGAGGTGCTGTGGTCGACATACCTTGGTCAGTGATATGGTCAAAGGAGCAGTCAAAGTCGTGGTTGAAGCCGTGGTCGAAGGAGTGGTGTACGGTAGTAGACATGTGTGGCCTATCGCTGTAGCAGTCAGCGGTCACTGTAGTAGACGTGTGCACTGGTTCTGGTCGAAAGCATGGTCGATGTGTGCTCGAAGCCACAGTCGAAGGTATGGTCGATGCGTGGTCGAAGCCACGGTCGTAGTGTTCGACTATTGTGTGGTCAGTATCGAGTACTCGGTGAGTTCGAGTACTACGTGGTTGTAGTCGAGTACTCGGTGTGTTTGAGTACTGCGTGGTCGTAGCCAGAGTAGTCGTAACCAAATGTACTCATTGTGTTCGGGTACTGCGTGGTCATAGTCGAGTACTCCGTGTGTTCGAGTACTGCGTAGTCTCGGTGAGTTCGAGTATTACGTGGTCGTAGTCAAGTACTCGGTGTATTCGAGTACTACGTGGTTGTAGCCAAATGTACTCGGTGTGTTCGCGTACTGCGTGGTCGTAGTTGAGTACTCGGTGTGTTCGAGTACTGCATAGTTGGTGTGTCTGAGTATGTGTAGGTGTTGAAGACCCGTAGTCGGAGGGTGGTCAGAGACTCCGGACCAGTCGAATGTATGGTCGACAAGCCGTGGTCGATGCCATGGTCGAAGGCGTGGTCGAAGCTATAGTCGAAGCCATAGTGACTCAGTGGGTACTCGGAGGAGTACTGTCGCAGTCGTTAGTCAAACTGTGCAGTGGTCGATGATCGATAATCGTAGCTACAGTAGTCGATTAGTTGTAGCTACAATGATCGATGGTCGTAGCTACAGTTGACTGTCGGTGTTGGAAGACCTGTGTGGTCGGAGATGCATTCGAGGTGCTATAGTTGACAAGCTTTGGTCGGTGATGTGGTTGACAAGGCGCAATTGAAGCCGTGGTCGAAGGAGCGGTGTGCTGTAGCAGACATGTGCGCCCTGGCACTGTAGTAGTCGGCGGTCGTTGTAGCAGACGTGTGCACTGGTTGTGGTCGAATGCCTGGTCGATGCCTTGGTCGAAGCCACCGTTGAAGGCATGGTCGATGTGTGGTTGAAGCCACGGTCACAACTACAGTAAGACGGTCGGTGCTTTAATTCTGCTGGTACATTTACCAAAAATATTGTCTACAAAGATATCCTTACGTTCTAGATGTCTTATGTATTTTATTTTTGATCATGTGGCACAAGAAACAATATCAGCTACTGAACATGAACACTATTTTCAATTTCATTTATTTATGAGTTTGTATATGTGTGATTTGCTTGATACATATTTTTTCGAAAGATAAAATTAATGTTCAATGTTTAATTTGAGATCATTGTTTTATAATATAAATCATCCTTATTTGATACTATGTTACAACGTAGGAATAACTTACTAGTATTACTATTTATAAGTAAAGACAAAAGCAAAAGGCTACAAATTCGCTGCCGTTAAACGAGAAAGACACAAGAACCGCAAGGAAACCGGACCGGGCCAAAATTTTCTTCCACGACGCAATCACTCGCAGGCAGGGCCCACCCCCGCTCTCCGTTTCCCTTCCCATTTCCCTCCAAGCGGCCGGAAAACCCCAAACCCCACCGGACACGACCAACTAACCCGCCCGCCTCCGCCGTCTCTCGCCGCGCCACCGCAGCCGCAGCCGCAAGCATGCCGAGGCTTCCTCCTCCCGGCTGCGGGGCTCCGGGCGCCAGGCGGCTGATGCGGGACTTCTTTGACGCCTGGCTAGCCACCCTCCGCTCGCCGCTCCTCCCACTGCTCCGCCGCGCGCTCTCCTCCCGCGCCGGCGCTTGGGACGACCCCCTCTCCTCGTCCACCGCCGCCGTCGAGGCCCACTTCGAGGCGTACTGGTCCGCCCTCGACGCCGCCGCCCGCCAGGACCCCGCCCAGGCCATCTGCGCCAGAGACTGGCGCTCGCCCCTCGAGCTCCCCTTCCTCTGGCTCGGCGACCTCCACCCCTCCCTCCTCACCTCCCTCCTCCGATCGCTATCGCCCTCGCCTCGGCTCCTCGCCGCCGCCGATCGTGTCGACCGCCGAATCCGCGCCGCCGTCCCCGCCGTCTCCGACCGCCTCCGCCGCGCCCAGGAGGCCTTCATCTCCGCCGAGGTGGCCGGCGGGGCCGACGTGGGGGCCTTCTTGGAGGATGTGAAAGGCGTGGTCCTCGAGGCCAACCGGCTCCGTCGAGGCGTTCTTTCCGAGCTCGTCGCCGCCGCCGGGGGCTACCAGGCGGCGCTCTTCCTCGAGGCGCTCTCATGCTTCGTGCTCTCCATGCACGACTCCGAGGTGCTCCGCCGCTTCGACCAGTGCCGCGCCTCGCCCAGTAGTTAATCCCTCTTCTTGGCTCCCTGGTTCCTGCTGTTCTTTTCTTTTTCTTTAGTTATTTCTGTTGTGCAAATCTTGGTTTCTTGGAGGAATAGATAGTAATGAAGGTTAATGTAATTTTTTTTCAAGATAATGTTGATACGTACAACGAAGTCATTCTTGTCAAGAAAAAGAATGTTCTTTCTGTATATTTGGGTGTGATTGTTCTTGTTTTTGACAGAAATTGTTGGACCTTGGAGTATAGTAAGATATGTGAGGAAAACGCTGTGCATAGTCTGTGCAATGGTGTGTGACAGTGTGTTACTCTCTGTAGTGCTTAGAGGCGTTGCTGTACGAGGCTTAATTCTTCTTCAAATTGTTTCCTGCAATTATGGATGAATTGAAGTGTGTTGAGGAAATGCTATCAGTAGGTCAGTTGGATTTGTGAAATGTTACGAACTACGAAGAGATTAGTTATGCTGCTTATTGCATCTTCTTTTGATGCTTAGCTAGATTATTGTTTGTCATTAGTTCTTTAAGATTAGAAAAGTTTTCAATTTTCTTTTCTCGTTGTCTTCCTCTAAAAAAATATTTCTCATTACATTTGCAATGTTGGTATTAATTGTGTTGTTCGCATTGTGTGCAAAGGTATCAGTGACTGTTACTGTGTATATTGCTTGCGTAGATTTTTTGTTTATTGATGATAAGAGAACTGGTTTATGGCTTTATGGTAAATTGCTAGTAATTGACACATGAACTAAAGTTTTCAGAAAAGTAACAGATTTTTACATCAGTTGCTTTCTTGTGCAAGTTTTTGCCTGAGATGCACTTTGCCCTCATAGTCATAGCTAGCATCTTTGATGTCTGAAATTGAGAGCCGATGCACACCAGTTACTTTTTTATTGCAACAGTTTGTTAAGTACATGGTGTAATTTTTCTTTAGCAAAAGTACATTTTCTGGGAATAAGTGTTATCGCATGGATCCTAATTGTCACTTGCCTTAAAAGTCTTTGCTAGTTTCTATGCATTTTCTACCTGGTTATATTAAGCTAGACCACATCAAAAGTATTTTTTGTCAAATTAGAAAGATGACATCTCACTATATTTTAGCCAGAAGTGCTTCTAAGTTTAATCCAAACAACAGTGATAAATCAATTTCTGATGATGTTCCTATGAGTAATTGAATCAGTAGCACTGCTGCAATCTGCACTAGTTATTGTACGATGTTGTTTAAAGGCTTGTTTGACCCCAGCTCAATCAATCTGTACCTTAACACATGTGGCTTGTCTGAAGTTCATGGTTTCACTGTCTCTAGCATGTTGTTGGGATTCTGGAACAAATATAATGAAATATTTATGCCCCTAATGGCAGAAGCCCTAACTGGGAGTTCTACTTGTTCTATTGTTTACTGTTAATACTCGGATTTAAAAACTACTGATTATCAGGTAGTCGTCACTATTTGCTAATTTTACCAGTCAGAACCAGTACTTGGTGAATTGGTTGGTCTAATGTCTGAATTTTAGTGTTTCTGTGATTACTTAATTCTAATTGTATATGTTGAAAGTGGCTCCAGCCAAGTCTCATTTTGTAAGTATAGTTTTACATTTTCATTTGAAATATTGGAAAAAAGAACATGCTGGGAAGAACAAGTTTACTATAATCTTGTCAAGATCGGGCAAGACAAACATTGTCCTCGACCATTAGCACACTCTTCCATCCAGAAAATGGCCCAATGTGCTATTAAGCTTAGGAAACAAGGACGGGTTTTGAAAATCCTGCTTAAACGCCTGTTGGAGCCCATGAATTTTGCAGGAAACAGTTCAGTTCATGCAAAAATCGAAAAAACGCGTTCTGAATTGGCCTAAGACAGCTTGGACATCTTTGGAAATGGCCTGATGAGTCATGACCTGCTGAATAATTTGAGAACATATTTGTTATTTTTTCCTTGATAAACAAAGCTTTTGGTACTCCTTAAGTCCAAACCCTCATAGGTTTACATTATAGTCCAATGTACTTGTCAATTTAACTGTGTGAACAATGGTTGGGCTATCCTTTTTTGTCAAGGTCAGGTTTGCCTAGATCGTTAATAGATTGAAACACTAGTTATCGAACATTGTGCCAGGTTTAATTGTTACATCACTAAGAAGGCAAGAATAAAGTAAGAAACCTATTTAATAGCATCAATAGTTATCATCAGTTGTGTTCTTGTGATATGTTTACTGCTGGGCTAGTGACCATCGAATATTACACATAAACAAAGTAAAATTGTAAGTGCACTTAGCGCTTCGCTGCATATCACAATTAACTTCACAACCATAGAATGAAATGTCTAATTGAGCACAAATTGTACTCAACCCTAACTTAGCTCTGTGGGTTGAATTGTTCCACGGACAATCACCTTCGCTGGAAAATTATCTTTAGTATCAACTAGAAAGGCAATTAATCACTGGATTCGATTCAGCATTTTAACATTGTTTTCTTCATGTCTGTAACAAGGAAAGACTAATGTATGTATAATCAACGCATGGTGGTAGTTACATGATGTATCTTAGATGCATACTCATAGATTCTTCAATGCTTCCCTGACCACTATTGTACTTTTCTTCTTTGTTTGAACATAAGTTTGTATTCTTCCTGTTGGGTGCAAATTTATCTGCATTACCTGGACTGTTTCTTAAGAAACTGGACCAGGTGCAGCGTGTAAAACTGGGCTCACAGACACCACTCAGAACACAAATCTATAGCTATGTGGTCCAAAGTAGCAAGAATTCCTAGCTATGTGAAGAAGCTTGATAAAGATAGAATAATCCTCAAATTATTACGTCATTATATTCCTTGAATATACCCCTTATCGATAAGAGGTAAATATGACAGGATGATCGTAAGCTCTTCTACGATCATATAGTCGTAAGCTTTTCTACAACCACATAGTCACAAGACTTACTGCGACTATCCCTTGGTCGTAAATCGTTCTACGACCATGTAGTCGTAAGTCTTACTTTGACTACCCTTTTGGTCGTAAGTCCTTCTACGATCAAATAGTTGTAAGTCCTATTGCGACTATTCCTTTGGTTGTAAGTCCTTCTAGGACCACGCAGTCGTAAGTCTTACTGTAACCACTCTTTGGTCGTGGGAATTTCTATGACAAATCTATCTCCAGCCAACCTGTTTATGACGATGAACTATACTGTCGGTTCATCTAACAAGGTGGTTAGAATGTGCGTTTATCTACTAATTGAACACGATCTCTCTCTGACAACAACCGCTACAGATGAACGGCCTTTTTCGTCTCTCTGACAGTAACTTCCGTCAGGCGGTTATCATCCGAAACGTTGAGACGTCTTCTGGCGTGGGACAATGGTCGTCGCTTCACTGGGTATATAAAGGTTAACGTTAAAGAGAGAAGGGGAGAGAGGGCTAGCCATTCGTATGATTCTCTGTTGTATTTCTTTTTCTAGCAATTAGCAATTACACAGGACGTAAGGTTATTATTCTCTCATGAGAAGGCCTAAACCGGATAAAGATTCCCGTGTCTTTACTCTACTTGTGCATATTCTAGATCTATTGAGAAAATTTCTGAATCCAAATAAATCATACATAAGAACGATATTAAAACATCGACAAACCTCAAAACAGTATGTATTCTGGTGGGGTGGTGGTCCAATGCATCAAAAGCTCAACCTACTACCTACAGTCTTATACTGAGTGAATAACAAAATATGTAGGTTAGCATCATAAATTCATGGTCCTAAAGAACAGTATCTTTACAATGCTTCCATGTGAGAATAGCACTGTTGGAATAGGTGATGGTCTCCAAATATACACCCAAAGATCCAATTGTCCGCATCGTAGATCCACTGTGTTGAATGGCCCTTTTGAGGAATGATGCCCTCTAGGGTTCTTATTGTTTCCAGTCTAGCAGTTGCTTTTGTACATGACTGTAACAGAACTCGCAGAAGTCGTGTTGATGCGTCCATATTGTTTTCTTCTACTTTATCCTCAAATATAAAAATGAAGTTACATTGATGATTGCACAATGCTTTCCTTGCTTTAGCCTCAAGAAAAAAATGTTTCTGCCTTGTTTAGTTACAGATAAATGCACAGGACAGTCCCAGATGTTCCTTTTCATTCATCAGTCAATCACATGAGTTTATTTCTTTAACATCTTGTTTCTTAATCAGCATGTGAATCTTGCAAACTTTGAAACTTCTACACATGGTTGTCAGTGTCACGACGTAATTAGTGACCAAGACGTCTAAGGGGCGCCATGATGCCATGGCGTCAAGGCGGGTGCCATGGCGTCGTCCAGGCGAAACAGCGAGTAGACTGTCCGATCTCTAATCCAGCCCATCAATACGAAATATCAACCAGATCCTCCAAAAATCTTGTAATCACTTTCTTTACAATCAGGTCCTCACTTCATAACTCCTAGTCCCAACTCCTGAACTCACCTCTCTCTCTCTCCCGACTCACCTATTTCTCTCTCCCAAACTCACTAGCGTCGCGCCGTGCCTCCTCCCCCATAGCGCCCGCCCGCCCAACGCCGCCTCCCCTCCTAGTGCCTTCTCCTATCCCCAACTGTCTGCCTAACGCCGCTTCCCCTCCCTACCGCCTCCTGTCCCCGGCGCGGCTTCTCCGCGCCGCCGCCTCCCGCCTCGTCTCCGCCGAATCCACCCGTCTTCGTGGATGCCACCACCGCAACCCATAGTCCCCACCCATCTCCCTGCCGAAACTAACTAGCCCCGGCCATAATCCAACCGGATTCGACCGTTCCCGTCGACTAGAGCCAAGAAAGATGAGGGGCGGCAACGGGATGGGAGTGGGGAGGAGGAGAGAACGGCGAAACTCCATGGTGTCCCCCCTGGACCACCACGGCGCCAAGGCGATGACTTGGCGATGCCATGACAACCATGCTTTGACAGTAATCGTTTTATCTAGTTTGTTTATGTATAGTCTCCATCCTTTACCTCCTTTGGCCTAACATAGCTGCACAGTATTCATGGTATCTTTCTGCCCTATTGCCCTGACATTTCTGCATGTTTTCCACTAATCATGCAAAAAAGAGCCAAGTTGTAACATTAATTACTGCAAACTTTTAAAGATCTCGGGAGTTTATATAATCTCGCATTATAGAAGTGCATAAGAAAATAATGTCCTGCTTATGCTCATTTTGGTCGGGGCAAGGAGGGATGAACTGCAAATGAGTTCTTTTCTCATCTGCCAAGTTGGAACAGTTTGTTGTACAGCCTAGCCTTTGGATTTTGGAATCGTAAGCTTCCCTAGTAAAGCCTTCATCTCTCATGCTGGTATAGTGCGAAGCTGTTGCTGCGTCTCATGCTGGTTTGTTTGCAAAGTGACAAGAGGAAACACCTGAACCCCGCGTCACACATTTGTGTTTTATTACACGACATGTGGGGTTTGTTAATTACAGTGATTAGGAAAACTAAGACGATAATACCAACAATCTTTGCTGGCTTGCACTTGTTTAATCATCCAAGCTCCAGAGTTATCCAAATTCCTAATGGAGCTAAGGGATGCACACATGTACGTCTTCTAAACCAATGTACTTTGCCATTGCAGGTATTCTTTCCTGGCCAATCAGATTCTCAGTAGTCTTACTTCCGTTACTCTTTCCAGTATTTAGAAGTACATATGAGTATATGACCGCACTAGTACACATTGCTGCCCTATTGGTTTTGAAAATTTTTCTTTCCACTTGCTCGGTGGCTTATCTTGCTCATCGATGGTACAAGTAACTAGACCATTGTGTTTGTTAAGGAGATAGAGATAGAGTTGTATTAGGAGATAGCGATATAGTTGTATTAGGAGATAGAGTTTGGATTCTTTCCATATATTCCATATATGTCTTATCTCTATATATGGCCTTTGAGTCTCATATCAATACACACAATATTCATAACAGTGTTGTATTCTATTGTATATACAGTTATGAAGCAGAAGTTTCTTGACAAAGAAATGAAGGTCTGTTTCAGTCAGAGTACTATCAGAACTTTTGCATGGTCCCTCTGAGAATCAATGTGCGCAGCTATATGTTCTAATTGGCCCTTGGAGGATTTCTAGTACATTTGTTTTCCGTTACTTAATTTGGCTTCAGTTCACCTTGAAGATACGTTGAACTGAACTGCGCGTTTCCTTTTTAGTTTCTAGGTGATACATTTTTATATCAGGGACATCATGCCCGTTGGTTATGCTGTTCAATGGCTAGTTTATTTTGCACAAGATTGCCATCAGCATTTGTTTATCCCATCTTCTTCGTTTGGTTGCGGACACCAGACATGGCAAATTGCTGTAATGTCCGTGAACAACGTTCTGCCTCAGTTTCTTTCGCCCTAAAAAAGAAATGAAAGCTCTTGCGGCGGCCCTTCTCGTCGCTGAAGAGCCAAACTGGCATGGCATGCAACGCACACAAGCTCACTTTTACAGCTAACAAGGAAGACAGGTCGTTCCTTTCGCACCAAATTCACCAGCGTTTAACTGAGAGTTTTTTTCTATTATTTAATCCTTTTTATTAAAATTTTAAAGCATCGAGCGGTTGTCGGGGACACGAACACTTGGGGACATACCCATTGTCGTGTTGTGAGTCTTGTTTGTAGTCGAATTGACCCTTGCCATCAGGGAAAATTGGTTCCTCCGTCTGGCATATTGTTGTGGGGAATGAAGATCCTCCTTCAGCCTTTTCTGTAGTGTGGTCTCCAAGATATCGGGATGGATCTCCCGAGACGGTCTCACCATTGGAAGAAAGCATCGTCTGCTCGTAGTCGGCCAAATCGAACCAGTTCTCCTCATTCTATTAATCTGCCATGAGGACATCGAGCGGAAAAAAGAGAAACTTGCTGACGAGAAAATTACCGGAGTCTTGGAAGAAGGATCCCAATGGACGACGCCAACTGTCGATGTTTTGATACCGATCTTACATATGATTTGTTTGAATTCAAGGATTCTCTTAGAAGACTATGCTATGGTCTTGCAAAACAGGGACACGAAAAGTTTTATCTAGGTTTAGGCCTTCTCTTGAGAGAATAATAGCCATACGTCCCGTGGGATTACTAAACAGAGGAAATGATTACAACTGTGTAATGCGAAAAAGAGTCTACACAATCTCTTGTGTGGATCAGCCCCTTCTCCCTCTTTAACATCAACCATTATATAGCTGGTGAAGCGACGGCCGTTGTCCCGTGCTAAAAGACGCCTTAATGCTTCGGGTGATAACCGTCTGACGGAACTTATTGTCAGAGAGATGTGGTGGTCGTTCGTCGTATGGCGGTTGTTGTCAGAGAGAAATTGTGTGCGGTTATTGGATAAATGCACGTTCTAACTGCCTTGTCAGAGGAACTTACGATCGTGTGATCATAGCAGAGCTTACGACCATACGGTCATAGAAGAGCTTACGACCATATGATCGTAGTAAGACTTACGACCATACGATCGTAGTAGAGCTTACGACTAAAATCGAGGAAGTACCGTCAATGGACTGCTGGATGCAATGAAATCCTCGTCGCCGCGTAAGAAGCACAATCTAGCCTTCAGGACAATTCGCCTGACGAAGATCCTGCTTACAGTGCATGGATGGTAGGTTACATGGTTCTGTTTTCAGTGGTAGTAAGTAAGCCTCTTTTGAACAAGACTTACAGATGTGTGTCTTTATGTTGTAGGCAAAATGCCCTTCAGCTTTGACTTCCTTCAAGCAAATCCTGGCCAGTGCACAAGGCAAGAAGATTGCTGTGTTTTTGGACTATGATGGTACGCTATCACCAATCGTGGACGATCCCGACAAAGCAGTCATGTCCCCTATGGTAAATCAGAATGGCCTGATTAATAAAATAACATATCTTGGTAATGAAGAACCGCTTAACCTTGGTCCAAAAACCTTTCCTCAGATGAGAGCTGCTGTGAGAAATGTTGCAAAGTTCTTCCCCACTGCAATAGTCAGCGGAAGATACCGCAACAAGGTATTGAACATCTCGTTACATGTATTACTGTACTAGTATAAGAATCCTAGTGATATGTAAGTATATGTATGATCTGACATATATTTTACTTTCTCATTTATATGAAGGTATTGGAATTTGTAAAACTGAAGGAACTCTACTATGCTGGAAGTCATGGAATGGACATAATGCCATCTTCAGCAAATTGTGAACACGATACTGAAAAGGTGAGGATTTCTCACTTGTAGTTTTATAATTTCACAAAAGGATAAATTCTATCTTTCCTCTTTTCTTTTACATCCTTACAATATGGTCTGTGCTCAGTACTCATAGTTCCTTTACTTATAGTGCAAAGAAGCCAATCTCTTCCAGCCTGCACGCAAGTTTCTGCTTATGATTGATGAGGTGGATTTCTCATTTTAACTATAAGCATTGGGAATGATTTCATCCTCTCTATTTGATTCATGTGAAGCTCAGTAATTGGTCTTGATGGGTGGGCAAAAGGTTTATTCTGTAGTATTAACCTACGATTTTTGCTACAGGTTTCCAGGTCCCTCTTGGAAGTCATAAGTGGAATCGAAGGTGCAACCGTTGAGAACAATAAGTTTTGGGGAGTGACTATTTAAAGATGAAAATTTTTACCTCTCGGTCATTGAAGTTGCACTCTCAATCAACTAAAATTACAGTTGTTTTTTAGGGGGCTGCAATTTTAGTTGATTGAGAGTGCAACTAAGTGTAACTGAAGTTGCACTCTCAATCAACTAAAATTGCAGTTGTTTTTGTTGGAGGGGGGCTGCAATTTTAGTTGATTGAGAGTGCAACTTCAAGTGACTGAGAGATAAAAAAATTTCAGTCGTCTTGGCAATAGCAAAACCGTAAGTTTTGTGTGTCTGTACATTACCGCAACGTGGACGAGAAGGTAGAAATTTGTACCTAAAATATTCACTGTTCTTTCCTCTTTTCTGCTTCAAATACTTGCGAATTCGTCCGACTGTTTGGCTTGCTCGTTTGCAGGACTGGAAGTTGGTTGCACGACTCGTAAACCAAGTGTTGAAGGCTTTTCCTCGTCTCAAAGTAACCAATGGGCGAATGGTGAAGACGCTAAGGCCGTTCGATTTATCTGGCCATCGAAAACTTACCTTTTCCTGATAGATTTCAAATCAATCCTATGCTAAAATCTTTTGCAAATATTTCTGCAGGTTTTAGAGGTTCGTCCAGTGATCGACTGGGACAAGGGAAAGGCTGTTGAGTTTCTGCTTCAGTCACTCGGGTTAACTGACTCTGAAAATGTGATCCCTATCTACATCGGCGACGATCGAACTGACGAAGACGCATAAGGTTCGCATATTTTCTCAAGAAACTTGTGCATATCAGTCACATCTTAAAAATGGTGTAAACTCGTAATCTTCTCTCCATTGGTTTAATCAGGTACTTCGAGAGCGAAACTGCGGATACGGAATACTAGTTTCGCAGGTGCCCAAGGAAACTGAAGGCATTCTACTCACTGAGAGACCCATCTGAAGTGAAGCCTCAAGAATTTTTCTTATCATTTTTACCCTGTTGCTTTCATTCAACCTGTCGATTCCTAATCGTTTGCTTCTCATGCAGGTGATGAATTTCCTCGATTCCTTGGTGAGATGGAAGAAGCACTCACTATGAAAACAAAATATGACAGTCGCAGCAGTTTATCTTTACTAGTACCTAAGGCAAAATAACTGTAGTTTCTGAGGGCAGTGTTGGACGCTGCAGCTAGGCCGAAAGACGTGGTTCATATTCGTTCTTATTGATTGATGTTCGTGTATTGCTCATGTTCTTTGCCACAGAGAAATGATCAGTGATTGGTTGGTATCTTGCCATTGTAATTTGTAAGCAAGATGGACTTTTTGTTACTTTTTACGCTGATAAATAAAATTGGAATATTTGTTTTTCTTGCCGATCCCTATTTGTATTCTTACTCTTTCAGAGTAAAAAATATCGATTTATTACTAAGGGGTTTTTGTGAGAGAATACGTACTTAGCCAAGGTCATTTGAGCAGGATCCAGTGGACGTCCGTGAATTAGCAAACTAGGATGCTACCATAACAACCAAGTAGGTTTTGGTTGTATCAAGGCAATAGGTTCCTATGATTGTTATGATTGTCCATAACAATCATATCATTGTATTCGAAGCAAGTAATAATCTACTGGCGAACATAAGCCTTATCCTTACATTAAGTTGCATCCAGCAAGAAAATATTATTGCTAATTGACGCGTGGCCAAGATTTTAGTTCAAACTCGATGAGCTGTAGCGTTTGAAAACGTGGGAATTTTCCTCGATTTATGTAGAGGATTACATGATCAAGTGATATACCAATGGAAATTATTACATTCCAATTTCCAAAGGGGTTGCATACCTTAATCGTATTGGCTTCTGTTTTTAGATGTTGTTTAAGCTAATACAAACACAAGTCTTTTTGAAGTGGCTTCTCTACTCTTCGTGCTACCATCTTACTTCAGAGATAAAACATGAGGTCACATGTGCACCATGCATCCCACTCCTGTTAGCACATGCATCTCTCTTACTTTTTGCACTGCTCATCTATTTTTTATCAAAACCACTTCTTTCAGACAAAAGCTAAAAATCATCAACAAAAACCAATACGAACATCCTCTCAGCTATTGTTTTCTAGATTATTGTTGCTATTACTTTTCCTGTAGGTCACGAATCGGACGGCTGTGGACGGTAGCCTTGGTAAGCAGAAAAAGGATCAACGGCCGGCCGTGTTCTTGACGATTACCTCTCCAGCTCTCCTTTCCCCGAAACCCCAAACACTTCCAATTCCCACACGCCTGCCGCTGCGAAGACCAACCCCAAATCCGGAAACCCCTCGCTGCCGCCGCGGCTTCCGAGGCGCGACCCTTCCATGGCCTCCTCCAACTCCGGCGCCACCGCCGGCGACGATCTCGACTCGCTCCTCGACAGCGCCCTCGATGACTTCACCAGCCTCGATCTCGCCGCCGCTCCCAAAAGGTCCACCTCAAATCCCCCCCAAAGTAAAAGGTTTTCGCTAGAATCTTGACTAAATCTGTGCGCTGTCCCCCTCTGGAGCAGCGGCGAGGCCTCAGCGTCGGAGGACGCGAGGCCGGTGAAGGGGCTGGGGATGGAGCTGCCCGACCCAAGAGCGCCGAGACGGCGTGCGGCGAAGCAGCCCTCTCCGGCGCCGCCGAGGGGAGCGTACGCGTCGGAGGCGCTCGAGAAGCTGACGCGCGAGACGCGGGAGGCGGTGCGGGGGCTCGAGACGGCCACCGGCGGTATCGGGGGTCTGGACGACGAGGCAATGATGGAGGAGTTCGTGAAGCAGTTCGAGGAGTTCGCTGGCGCGCAGGTATAATTTCTTTAGTATGTCAATTCAGTGGAAATTAGAAACGGTATGAGATAATTTAGAGAATGTAAGAGCGCAGGCTGCTCAAATTATGCTGGTAAAAAATGTCCCATTGTGAAATCCAATGGATGAACTGGCACTTTGTGGGGATGGAAAATTAGGATGTAACGGTGTACTTGTATAGAGATCGTTAGTTTAAGATTTTTTTGCTTGAGAAAGCTAATGAAGTTGCCCATGGAAAGGGAATGGATTTTCTTTTGAGCAGTAGTGATATGTTAACTATACTGATAAATAGGGAACCAAGCAGTTGAACTCATATGGGTGAAGGAAGTCATTGGGTGTAATGACTTTGGAGTACATACTCCTTAATTTAACAAATCAGATGGTTTCGTAAGTTAGCCCCAATCCTATACGCAATGTCTTCAATTGCACAAGGAAATTGTCAATTTTTGTCATGTGTGACTGTAAGTCTATCACTAGGAAGTTTTTTAAGACAACACGTTAGAGGAGTATATATGCCTAGTGTCTTACCAACTGTAGTTTTCCGGTCATGGAATGTAAAAGCACTCTTGGTATAAATTCCCTGGTAAATCATGAAGCTAACCTCACTGGTAAGTCATTTGGCAGATTGTTAGTTCATTTGGGAGAAAATCATATAGGTTTTGGGTTATTCTACTAAGAGAATTGCTAGTTGATATGACTGAACCATGTGATATTTCACTTCTTTTGACAGAATAAGCTGCTAAATTAATGTTTGATGTTAGAATGCAATTAATTTATCTTGTATTTATACAATTATGAACCTGTTTTTTTTTGTTGTTTGTCTTTCACAGGATATGGACTCTATTGTTGAAACAATGATGCAGCAACTTTTGTCCAAGGAGATTCTTCATGAACCCATGAAGGATATTGTAGAAAAATACCCAAAATGGCTGGAGGATAACAAAGAAAAAATAAGCAAAGAAGAATATGAGCGTTACAATCACCAGCTTGAACTCATGATGAGGCTCAATGAGGTCTATGAAAATGAGCCTGAAAACATGTCTAAGATTTTTGAGATCATGCAAAACATGCAAGAATGCGGTCAGCCCCCGAGTGATCTTGTTCAAGATATTGCTCCGGATCTGGATCTGAGCAAGTTGGGACAACTGTGAGTCTTTGCAGACGTTTCCATTTTTAAAGTATACTGTCATTACTGTTCTTCTATTTGCACATTTCGTTCGAACCGAAGTTTATATTCTATAGGCTTGTGGGCCACTCACTGTCTCAAAATATGTGATCTACCATGCCTTTTACCGGTATGTTGGTTTCATCACGGAAAAATAGGATCACTAGGTTATACTTTTGTAGTAGTTGTATATTGTAATATTAATTAATGATCAGACTTTATTATTAAAGATTATGATTATTTTTTGAAATGGTGGGAATAGTAAAAGTATGATATTACTCATTGGTGGAGTCAAGAATAGTAAAAGTATGATATTACTCGTTGGTGGAGTCATGATTTTGTTTGTATCTGTTTGAAAACAAAAGGTTTTGCTTTCAAATTCGAATTGCAAGAGAAAATATTGCCTGCATTAGCATGAATTATGCTGGCCTAGCTAATTTAAAAAGTACATACTGCTCTGCCACATCGCGGTGCTAGTATGAATTTAAATACACTTGACTTCTATTTTGTTAGTAAATAGAGGTTATTCTTGACCATTTCTTTTTTCCAAATATTATTTTGCTACCTTTTAATTGCACTAAAGTGCTATTAGGACCTTCTTTGATGGTAATCGTCATATGGGCTAATTCTGTAGCAAATGGCGAGTTGAGCTGGTGATCAACTGATTATGGAACCAAAAATGACAAGTTCATATAATCGTAGTTGAACATGAATTCCACTCATTTGAAAGAGAAAGAACTGTCTTGTAGATTAAGTAGCCATTGCAAAGTTGAATTTGATTATTGCGATTAGTGTTGTGTTCCTAGAGTATCCATTATTGCATTCTTTTTTATTAGTGCATTACTTATCTAATGTATCTCCTAGTACAGCCATAAGAAGTATGATGTATACATCTGATTTACATGGACTAATTAGGATTTCCACTATATATTGCAGGTCTCCCGAGATGCTTGAGTCAGCACCAAATTGTTGCCTAATGTGATGAGGAAAGCATTCCATCGTGGATGCAAATTCTGTGAAGTAGCTACCTTACCTGTACCCTTACGCTTTTGTAGCTTGAAAGCTACTTTTGTTTGAATCATTTGTAAAGCTTTACAGATGTATAATGAATCCAGTGTTTTCTGATTCGTGAATGGAAGTTATATTCGTTCCAAATGATGTACCATAGTAATGAAGAAAATAAACCTGTTTGCCTGCTGCGAAATATGCAATTCTGCACGCACAAGATATATCTGAAGTAATATAAAAAAAGGGTATATCTGAAGCGTGCATCTTGCAACGCAGATCATAAGGAATATACGACATGTCACATTGTTTTGCTTTTTTGACACAACCTCCTAGTTTGTTTCGTAGATGATGTTAAATTTAACCGTGAATTATGTTGCTGTATTCTTGGTTCCATCGAATGCTTTGTAATTGTGAATTACGTTGATGTTGATGAGCGGGCGGACCTGTTAATAGCTGCTGATCGAGACTGAGTGTCTGCACAGATAAAACGTTGATGGAGCTTTCAGCGAATCCATCAAGAGCGAGCGGGCCCAGCGGTGCAGTGACATGGTACGAGCTGGCTCCAAACGCTCTGATGACTGAGGCATTTGGACCCTGCTCATTACGGCTTGAGTTTCTAGCTTCTGACTTATTTTTTATTATTCCTAAATTTCGTCTTTTTCTAGTTTTTTTAGTGATTTTTCGTATTTATTTGTATTGTTTGTGATGAGCTAACCTATTTTTAAATTTTTTTAAAATTAGTTACATCAAATAAACTACCATTAGTTACAATATAATTTTAATTAAAGGTAATTGATCTTTTGCCACATCTTTCATTGCATTTGATGATTTACCCTGTCAATGAGACAAATGGAGTAAATCATCAAATTCCATGTTTATGTATGGGGCAAATGCTCCAATCTCCTTTTTAATTATAAATCAACTTATTTCAATCCAACCGAAAAGACCCCTAAATATACATCCACGGACATGTTCTCTCGTGGCGTGCGGGGGTGTGGGAAGGCATTATTGTCCATATCAACTTATCAAGTCTGCAGCAAACGATCCATATGTGTACTTTGCCATCGACAAACTGTCGCCATCTATCTGGTGGGAAAAAATTGATCATATACCCTCCCTTTAGATGGAAATTGAGGATTTACCCTCCTGGCCCACGTGTCAGTGACTTATGATGACCCCACGTGTCATTGAGATGTGGAGGGTAAATCCTCAATTTCCCAACTAAAGGAAGGGTATATGATCAAGTTTCCCATCTGGTGGTGGTTAGCGTAAGTACAAGCTTAGCAGTGGGTTTGCAAATTGCAATTAATTCGCAATCGGTACCATGTACAGCAGCAACTACAGCAAGCAACTCGCCAGCCTGAAGAGCACGGCTTAATGCATGGGCGGTTTGGGAGCGCCGTCCCTGAAAATCAAGGCAAATATCGCACGGCAAGGACCAACGAATTAATCGGTCATGCACGATGCATAGGTAACGAAAAAGAAAATGTACGCATGCAAGGAAAGCAAACACCAACGGAGACAGATATCTAAGATCTCATTGGCCTAGTGGCAGAAGATGAAGATTTAAGGTGAGTTTTTTTGGTTCATGGTTTTTGAATTCTGTCTGTTCGTGAGAGATGATACGGAAAGTAAAGTAATCGCATATAATTTTAATCGATATAGCTGAATTCGGTATAGAGTTTGCTACAATCATCTTATAGACTGTCTTAAAAAACATACTATTTAAAAGCTAGTTACCAGAAAAAAAAAGTAAAAAGCAAAACCTATAAATATAGCCGAATCCACCCTTAGGCTGCTATCGTTTCGGCTTCAGCTTCTGGCTGCTGGCTTATTTTTCACTATTCATAAATTCGTCTTTTTCTGAACTTTTGGCTTTTTTTTGAGTTTTTTTGCCCGTTCTTTTTTTCCCGTATTCGTTTGCGTTGTCTGTGATGGGCTAACATATTTTTTATATTTTTATTTTTTTAAATTTAATTATGTTAAATAAGCCTCTATCAGCTACAGTGTTTTTTTCAACCAGCTACAATACTTTTCAGCCATAAACCACCAAAAATAAGCCCAAATGATCACCACTTAATCATCCCAGTTCCCTAGGCCGTACACGCGCCATCAGTGGGTTGCCTCCAGCGAATAAGGTCACGTTAGAAATGCAAAAATTTTGCAAATTTTTTATAAAAATTTCATAAAAATCAGCTCAGTTATCGTGAATCGAAAAAAAGTTCCCATGTTTCCCACGCTTCAAACAGACTGTTCATTAGTAGTGCTGTTGTCTCCGATGTTAGGCTTGTTAAGCTTACTCAGATCGGGGAAAAAGCTTTTAGGCCTATATGCTGTGCGCGCCGATTGTCAGTTCGGGTAGCCAGCAAGCACACAGTGACTGCACGCATACAGAGAGGTGGCCTAATTGGCTGTGCTAGCCGGGCCGATCTAAAGCAGCCCGATAACCTATGTGGTGCTTGCGTCGAGACTTTAGCCTAATAGGTCAGCCTGGCACAACACAAATAGTACCGAGCCTAGCACGACGTAGCCTAGGCACAAACCATTAGGCCTATTTATTTTTTTTAATATTTTATATAATTTTATTTTTGTAGTTTTTGAATTTTATATAGTTTATTTTATAAGTATATTATCGACGATTGAATCGATGATCTTACGAATGGTAGAGAAATTCAAGCCTCATAGAAAAATGAATAAAAGAAATAGAATGATCTTTATTGCTCTAATTGGATTACAACTTGCTCTTGATGAGTAATTATAGAGAAAATACTACTTGCACTAAGACGAAATGAATTTGTTGTTGTTTTTGTTCTTTCTCCGTTCGTTGTGTGTTCTCTCTTTCATTGTCTCCCCTGGGCAAGGCTTAAATAGTGCCAAATAAGCATCAATTATTTGCACAAACAGGTGCCTTATCGATTCCTTCCATATGCACGCGTAGGTAATTGTTGACGGTGAGAGAAACCTGGCAATAACCGTCTATTGGTTATTGTGAGTGAAGGAGAGTCTCGGGAAACAACTGGAGGGTAGCTGTTGTCAGAGACACAGGACCGAACGTAGAGCAGTTGAAGGAGTGGAAGCGCATGTGTTCTGCTCCTTAAACGCACAAGACATTGCCACAGGAGAGACCCACATATCGGATCATAGAGCTTCTGAGTAGTAGTTGCCTAGTTGGTCACGTAGATGAATAGTGATTCTCTATCTAAGGGTACTCAAGATGTATTATAGCATAAACTATTATAATACTAGTTTAAGGGCTTTGATTACATAATAGAGTGACTCTTTAATGTATCATTTAATCCTCATCATACATATAGTTTTATTTTGTATTTTTAATTTATATATTTTCTAGAATTTTTTTACATTTTTTTATTTTCATGCCAAATCGGCTAAATAGTCTGACATTAACCTGATAGGTTAATCGTGCTCGGGCCACTCCAGCATAGCCTATGAGGCTATTAGGCCATGCTTGGGTCGGCTCCTCTGAATTCTTTTTCACTTATGGCTTGTGACTTACGATTTATGTTACAGTCACTAGCTTTAAAACTGTATATTTTTTTAAGACGATGTCAACTGAAAGATTGTATGTAAAAAATATACTGAGTTCAATTGTACCGGCTAAAATCGCATGCTACTATTTTCTTTTGCATAATACTTCTCACGAATAGCTAGAATTCAAAATTCTAAACCATATGTCACAGCCTAAAAAAATCCATCTCTACACACATAGCTATTCCCATGTCCAAACTCGTGCAGTCGGGCTTCTAGGACCGAGAGAGAGCTGAGAGTCACAGAGAAACAACGTACACGTGTGGAGAGTTTCTTTTCACTCGGAAGGAAAGGGAAATGCATACAATATATGGTAAAAAAAACGATGTGTCTCCGTAGCGGACGTATTTTAATTTCACTCAAGCAAAGGAATAGATACATAAACGTGGAAATATTCATGTTAACCTTGCCACGTTTATTATCCGGTGCGTCGCAATGACATGTCACACGGCAGCAGCTGGGGCGGGTGCAGGCGCGCCGCGGACGACCGTCCGGCCGAGCGGCGCGGCCACCGCCCCTACATCTCGGTACTCCAGCTTCTGGGAGGTGAAGCCGGTGGTGGCATCGTCGACTTTACTACAGCATCCGAAGGTGCAGAAAAGGCAAAACGGACGAGAGACGGGCGGCCTGGGCAGGGGCAGCAGCAGGCGCCTGGCCTCGTGCTCATGCGCGGACGCAAGCAGCACCGCAACGACGGCGACGATGGCTGCGCGCGCGGCTAGGATCTTCTCCGCCATCTGCGAGCATCCATGTGGACTCCGTATCGAGTGCGTTCTTCTTCGACTTGGGCGTGTACTTAAGCGATCGTCTGTGCCGTATTTGTAGCAGGCAGGCAGGCAGGCAGGGCGGTCGAGATACATGTGTGGAGCTAGCCCACGTAAACCAACAGAAGATCAGCGCATAAGTACTTTCCACCGTTTCAGGGTTGAGCTGTTGGGGTTGTGTGTTAGGCAGGCAGGCACAAATCGATGGGTTTACCACGTACGTACGTTACAACGCGCCGGCGATCGAGGCTGCTCCGTCGGCGCTTGCTTTCGTTTCTGCCCACGGCAGGAGGTGGGTTGGGCTGGAGCCCAACACAAGCACTTCAGAACTGCCCCTTGTGATCGCTACACCACAAATGCTACAGCATCAGAGATTGCTGGTTCATTAATACTGCAGTCACCGCACTGCCAAAGCAAACCGTCAGCGCACTACGACACCTTGCTGGTTCATTGATTTTGGGAAGCAAATTGCACGGAAAGGTCTCATTCGAGGTCTTCCCCAGATGCTGTTATGTAGCCTCTGAATATCTTCAGAAAGCCACGTGGCAGCATACGGAGGAGGGCCTCAATTTGCTTCTCCGTACAATTTGATTCCCTGCTTTTGCACAAAACAGCATCCAGATTCGAGAGGTCTAGTCTAAGCCATAGGAAGGTTTTTGCCGTCTGAGCAATGATGAGCCTTTTGTGTCGGTCTGTTGCAGTGTACCAGTAGTAAAGGCAAAGCAAGGTATCTGTTTAGGCTCGGACCCTCCCTGCCTTCAGTTACTCCCAGGGCGGTCCAGAAAACTGAGTCATTGAGGTCATCGGAGTCATCGGAGTATACATAGAGTTCTACTATGGGTTATATATAAGATCGATGGGTTATATGTAAGATGGGGTCACGTGACCCCCGGTCGCTACACTGTGGATCCGCCCGTGGGTTACTCCGATTTAGAGCTGGGACTTGGACCGTGCTTTTGGGCCGCCCAAAGCACGGTCGCCCGGACGGCCAGTAACGGCCCGCCCGACACGTGGCGGGCCGTGCGGCCCGGCACGAACGGTGGCCGTCTTTGGGCCCGCAAAAAGACGGTGGGCGGCGCGGCACGGCGGTGTGGCGTGCGTGCTTGGGCGGCTGACGGCGCGGTGGGCGGCTGGCGGCGCGGGCGGCGCGGGCGGGCGGCGGCGGCTGGCGGCGGCGGCGGGCGGCGGGCGGGCGGCAAGGCGGCGGCGGCGGCGGCATGGCCTGGCGGGACTCGGGAGGTGGGGGAGGCGGCGGCGGCGGAGGTGGAGGAGGCGGCGGCGGGCGGGAGGAGGCGGCGGCGGGAGCCCGGAGAGGAGGGGAGGAGGGCGAGGCGGGAGGTGAGGGAGGAGGCGGGTCGGGAGGTGGGGAGGAGGGAGGGCGCGGGAGGTGGGGAGGAGGAGGAGGCGGGAGGGGTGGCCGGGTGGGGAGGAGGTGAGCGAGGACCGAGGGGCGAGGCGGGAGGGGGAGGCGGCGGGAGGCGGCGGCGAGGGAGGCGGCGGGCCGGGGAGTCGGGAAGTCGGGAGGAGGGAGGGGCGGTGGAGGCTGGAGGCGGCTGGGAAGGAAAGGGCGGAGGGAGGGCGAGGCGAGGCGGAGGGGAGGCCGGAGGAGGGAGGGAGGCGGTGGCGGTGGGGAGGAGGACCGGAGGGAGGGGCGGCGGGGGCCGTGCGCCGCGCTGTGAGGAGGAGGAGGAGGAGGAGCTCGGCGAGGCGGGCGACCGGGCAAGGCGGAGGCCGAGGGGAGGCGTCGAGGCCTCGAGGCGTGCGCATGCCCGCCACCGCGTCTTGCGATGGGGTCACCCGAGACCGAGAATGACCGCGATTTGACGCCACCACGCGCACGCGACCGGCGGAGGAGGAGGGGAGGGCGTGGGCCACGTGGCGGCGTGTGACTGGTTGGACGGTGGAAAAAGAAACCTAAAAGCGCGAGAAAGCAAAAACGGTCATTAAGCGATGCATTAAGCGGTCAATTAAGCGGTCAATCGAACGGTTATATAACGTTACAATAATCGTCTCTATAAATCACTCGCTTGACCTTGAGCCTCCGAGTCCGAGACTCACAGCGCAATTCATTTTTCACAGATTCACTCCAGTGCTCCACCATTTTCACCTTGAATCACGCGCAATTCTTCGCATAGCATTCTCTTTTCCTTCTCATTTCTTTTATTTATTATAGCTGTACTTTTTATTTATTTGTTTGTTATTTCTTATTTTGTAAGCATATTTATTGTATTTGTAATTCTTATTTATTAACTAATCATCATGTTACCAAGAAGTCACATGCAGGGGAACACTCAAGCAAGATGCGAGGAATCAAGCTCGAAAAGGACGGCAGGGCGACTTAGTGTAAGCTCGCCGTCGGTCCCTAGTCCTCCTCCGCCCCGTTGATGCTCGTCAGCTCTCGCCAAGCATGGGAGATTACGGCATGGATGATCGTCATATGGACGGTACAGAGGGCTACGAGGAGTACCAGGCGGTCCGAGTCAATGGGGACAATGAATCCGAGTCCGGCGGGTCCGCACGAAGGGCGGATTCTTTGGAAGCACATGACCGGAGCCGGAAACCGAGACGGTGAAACGGTAGATATTGCAACTTGTAATTATTGTAATGCTAAATTAAGTGCTCGTCAAATTGTAGAGGCAGGACACTTGAACCGCCACTACAAAGCATGCTTACGCAAGATGGTGGCACAGGGCCGAGGCCGAGGGGGAGGAGGAGTACAAACACAGCTAAACTTCGAGGCTGATGGCTCTGTAAGTACTTGGGTATACAACCCGCTTAATGCCCGTGAAGAAATTGCTAGATATATTGTTTCGGAAGATCAGCCGATTAGGATGGGTGAAAGTCGCGCGTTCGAAAGAATGATCCAACGCGGCTTTTGCCCACAGTACCAACATGTTAGTAGGAGAACTACTACATCCGATATTTTACGGATGTATCAAAAGGAACTGGTAGAGTTAAAAGAATTATTTCAACAAGTTCAGTATTCTTTTGCCATAACATCAGATATTTGGACATCATCCCACTAAAGAAGTGCATACCTTAGTGTTGTAGCCCATTATTTAGATGATAATTATAAACTAAACAAGAGAGTCATAGGATTTAAAGTAATAAATGAATCGCACACGGGAGAGGCCATTGCCGAGCGTATATTACACGTACTTGATGATTTTAAGATAGATAATAAAATTACTTCTATAACTCTTGATAACGCATCAGCAAACACAACCGCTATGAACATCCTCACCCCAAAATTACAAACATATATTGGTGGTTATGTCCTCCACTAGAGATGTGTATGCCACATCTTGAATCTTGTTGTTCAAGATGGTATGCAAGTAATTGGTCCATATTTGCACAGTATCCGTGATGCTATTCGTTACCTCACAAGTTCTCCACAAGTGATAGCCAGCTTCTCGGATTACTGTGCAGCTAATGGTAAAGAACCAAGAAAATTTGGTCTTGACATGAAGGTGAGGTGGAACTCAACATATATTATGTTAAAAAAGTTACAAGGCTACGAAAATATCATATCCGTTTTTGTCAATGTCAATTCTCAAAATAATGAATTGGTAGTTACTAATACAGATTGGCAGATTGCTAATCATTTTCGAGAGTTTTTAAAACCTTTTTATAAAGCAACAAAGGTTTTATCTGGTATTTATTATCCTACCTCTTGCTTAGTTATAGAGTTTATTTGGTTAATTGCAGATAGAATTGCTAAATCTAGGGACGATGCTCTTTTAAGTCATGCCGTCGTTGCAATGGAAGAAAAATTTATTAAATATTTTGGTTCTCTTTCACACTTATATTGTTTTGCTATTATTTTTGATCCTACAAAAAAGTTGGCAGGTTCTGAGATAGGTATGGAGGGATAGGTGAATGTCTTGGCCTAGATTATTCGAAGCTTTCGCACATGTGAAAGAGGAGCTTTTCGTGTTTTCCGTTTGTATCATGATAAGTTTGGTAGCAGCGGAAGATCGGAGGCCTCACAAGAAGCGCAACATGGAAAGACAAGCATGGCATCACACTTGTGGAAGAAGCTAAAGGGCAAGTCTACTTCTTCGTCCTCCCGTCTCAAAGCGGCCTCAAGTGGAATTGCATCTCGGAGTTGAACCACTATTTGGAGCATGATTTTGCAAACATTGATCCCGATCTTCGATGGAGGCAAGATAGACTTGCTCGAGTGGTGGAAGAACAACAAGCGGATCTTTCTGTGTTGTCACATTTTGCACGAGATGTTCTCTTGGTGCGGTGTCCACCGCCTCTTGAGCGACATTCAAGACGGTAGGGAGAGTAATAGAAGAGAAGATCATCCTTACGCCAAAGATGGTGGAGGCAATCACATGTGCCAAAGACGGGAATTAGCCAAAGAGCGGGAACAACATCAACCGGAGGATCCCAAATCGACATGCAGTATCTTGACCTAGACATTGCCGAGTAGATATTATCTATGCATGTTGTAATAGTTAGTATATACATATGTTGTTACTGTACTCTTTTCCTTACTCGGGAAACCCCACTCTGGGGCGTAAGGTTTTTAACGAGGCAGTAACATTGTATTTCTAAAATATCAAAGAAATTTCACTTTTTCCCGAAATATTTATGTCATTGCGTGCCCATATTTTTATGCAATTAATTCAATTATTTCAACTAGTTTTAAACAAGACGGTACGAGAGAAAGAAAGATGCCGATCGTCGTCACCGCCTTTGCGTATAGTAATTTCGGTTGGGCTTGGTGGCACGGCACGAACGCCGCACGGTGGGCTTTGGGCGTGCTTGGGCACGGCGAAGACGCCGCAGCCGGCACGGTGACGGCACGATGAGATGATTGGGCCGAGCCGGCACGGCGCGAAGCGGCACGAAGCACGATAGACTTAGGCCGTACCGGCACGACACGGCCAAAGTCCCAGCTCTACTCCGATCCATTGTACGCTTCTGCTCCGAAACCTTTTAAGACGATGTGATGTACACATCGCAACTTTACGTCGATCTGAAACAACTTCCCGATCAAACAAACGAAATCATTTGGGTTTTGGAGCACCTTGTACCGAAACTCGCAACCATCGGGCAGCTGAGCTTGTCTTGCTCTGTAGCAACGCCCAAGAGAGAGGGCAAGCTAGGGGTGCAGTGCAAACCATGCATGCAAACCAAACCTAGTAGGCACATGCATTAGTTTGTCGCGTACTAAAGCAATACACACAAATGGTGCCATGTACAGCCACAATGCTACTATATTGCAGGCACGTAGCTGAGTAGCTGACACAAGGCTGGCCAGTGGTCACCAGGGGTCTAAATAAAGAGAGGCGTCACGCCACACCACTGGCTAATGGACAAGCGTGAACTACCTAATTTAGGACAGAATAATTCCGTTCTCTTCACCACCTCTTGCTTCTTTTGGCTTAAGCATCTATCTTCTAATTAATTTTTACTATTCATAAATTTTGTTTTTTTTAATTTTTGGTTTTTTGAGTTTTTTTTGTTCTTTTTTTCTCATATTCGTTGGTGTTATTCGTGATGAACTAACATATTTTTAAATTTAATTATGCCAAATAAGTCATTTTTAATTACAGTGTAATTTCAGTTAGCTACAATGTAATTTCAGTTATAAGTCAGGCCGATGGATGGAAGATGCTTCCTGCCTTTGCCGTGCTTTCTGTATTCCGGTTTGGCGCTAGCTTTCCATTTGGACCGAATGTGCAAATAAGCTAGTACTTGCTACATCTCACCATTTGGAAGCTAGGCTCTTTATCTGCCAATTGCATGCTAAACAACACAGGACACATGGACATTAATCCCACTATAGTATCCTCTCTAGTGCAGTAGTGCATGTGCATGCAATGTGCGTGGAAACTGGAAGATAAAATACACATGTAAGCGAGTAGTTTATGACTCGTTTAACTAAATAAAGAGGCAGTAAAAAAATGCTACAGCCCAGCTCAATGCTACCATCACAGCTGTGTGCAGCAGTGCTTGCTGGTTTGGTCTCCTACCAGATTCGACGTGTGTAGTGTATGAATATGATGTCTTACAAGCCAAGCTTGTTTCGTGTCTAGCCCCGCGACGTACTTCACGACCTGCGCTTTTTTTCAGAACACAGTCTTCCGTCTCCGTCACGATCATGTCTTCATCAATGACAGATCTTTTTCGTTTGTAAAATCTGCAGCTTCACTCCTCTCTTCGCAAACTAGCTTAAGCCCCCGTTCGGCTGTGTTAAAAAGTTATGACTTATGATTAAAATTACATTGTAGTAGTTAAAATTTCACTATAGTTAAAGGTGATTTATTTGACATAATTAAATTTAAAATTTTAAAAATAGAAAAAATATGCTAGCTCATCATAGACAACACAAACAAATATGGGAAAAAAGAACCGATAAAAAGCTCAAAAAGTCAAAATTCAGAAAAACGAAATTTATAAATAATGAAAAATCAGAACAAGTCAAAAAGTAAATGAGTACATCTTCTGCGGGAGAATATTGTGCCCCATTGCACACACGGTTTGTGTCACGAGCCAACGAAACACGTGGCGGGCAAGAAATAAAAATATTTTTACTGTTTTACACTGTAGCAAGGTAATAAAAATTATTTTTACTGCTTGTTACAGTAAAAAATTTTGTTGACTTGCTACAGTGCAAAACAGTAAAAAATATTTTTATTTCTTGAATGCCACTCGTGTAATAGGGCACTTCTCCTCCTCATGGCTCGCTTTTGAGCTTCAGTTTCTAGTTTATTATTTATTATTTTTATTTGTCTAACTGTTTTAGGTTTTTTCGTATTCCTTTGTATTATTTATAGTGGGCTAACCTATTTTTTTATTTTTAAATTTTTATTAAATTTAATTACATAAAAAGCTACCGATAATTACAGTGTAAAATAAATCAGCTACAATAAAATACTACAAATCATTAAAAAAGCCAAGTTGTACAGGGCCGTAATCGATTGTGAGGAGGACGGAAGCACAGGTATGCATGCCCAAGAAGCATGCTATGGGCGTACGGTTTGGTCTGTCTTTTTGGGGGCTTTTCCCTGAACCTTTTCTCTTCCTGCTTGTTCAAATCTAACACTAGCTGGTAGCTACACATCAATAATCCAGTTTTCCGACTCATCAATAATCCAGCAACACGCATCGTTCTTGTATTGCTCCAATTACAACCAAACCACTGAAATCATCGGTGTTCATCTCATCTGCACCTTGTAACTGTAAAGAAGCTATTCCCGTCCGAACACAGCTCAGATCGGCCGGGAGTTTCTTGTACTTGAAGGGGTTTTCGTTAGGATATATTGTCTCCTAGCGGTAGAATTAGGTAGGGGATTAAGACGGGAAAGGAAAGAGGGAGCCGATCACCCAGGGAGCGGTGTCTGTGGAGTGCGGTGGACCTGCGGTGTGCGCGCCGCTCCAATGGCGAGACAGCGTAAAGCGTGGCAAGGTACAGCGCGCCCCTTCACGGCTTGCTTGTTTGTAACCGAGGCCACCAACCATGTGGTCGAGCGAGCAGCGACTACTACTCTCTGTTCCATCGCACGGGGTAACCCCACTACTGGGCACGTCGCGTTTGATCATGAGATATGCTGCTGTCATTTATCGACCAAACCATGCTCTGAATCATTGGGCATTTCCTTTCGCCTTTTTTTCTTCCTTGGAGGGCGTATGGAAGATCGTACTGCAAGCTAGGCGAATGGAGGCACGCCTCTTTTTTTTCAGAATTGGGATGGATGGCATGCAGTTGCTGGCTACGCATGCATGGGACTTGCTCAACACCTCTATACATTATTTGTTGGACTGAAGGAGAGAGCAAAGGTTGGTGCGAAGTTGGTTGCTAGCTAGCTATTGCTCTGCTTAAGCAGTTCACTTTCACTGTCGCTATATACTAGTCCCGACGAATAATTTCCAGTTTCCACTAGGAAGCGGGAGAATAGGACAGCAGCTATGGCGTGCACCACGGTGGAAGCATAGATGCATCTTCCACTCGCAAGGAACTCCGGCCAGACATCAGCAAAAAGAAACATTTGCTTAAGTAATCCCCTTCATGCGAACAAAGAAAACGAGTATTGGTTTCTAGAAGCTGCTTTTCTACAATAAATAGCTTTTCTATAGTACTTAATTTTCAATCAGAATGTCTTTTCAAGGTAGGGTCTATTAGTTCATTGTAATATATACTATAGTAACTTTATCTACATCGAACAGAATTGTACGTGAGTTTCTCTCTCCGTACATCTCTCTACAAGCTATTACTATTTATGAACTAAAGTCAAAAGTCATCAGCAAAACCTAGTATAAACGGACCCATATTATCTCATTACCTAATGCGTCATCATACCATGGATCACATCACACTACTACTGATCGAATTAGTACCATACACTAAGCAAACATCAAAAATTGCCAAAAACAATCATTGAAATCAACTTCATGTGACCAAATGCCTTCGTGCAAGTGCATAGGCCATATTTTTAGGTCTTTTGGTTCCTTCAAAAATTAAAATAAATAGAGTGATTTCTTAAAACGAATTATTTAAATAACTTTCTAAGCTTAAAACAGTATACGTCATTTATATCAATATATACACCATCCATCACCATCTAAAAAATACGAACAAAAGACATCTGCCATAGCTAAAATGACTGTGCCTATATTAGTAGCAGCGTGGAATCATGGAGTACTAAGGGCATCTTCAATAGTACCATGTTAGTCGTCGGTTAACTACTCTACATCAGCAAAGTCCTAGGTAGAGGTGAAAGAACGAGGAGAGAGAAGAAAGGTCGTCGTTTTGGACGCGATGAGTACTTCGCGTGAACCAAGACCGAAGCGACGACACGTTTTGTTGTTGAAGGGCGTCGTCGTTTGCCTTCGCGTCAGTGGCGAGGAAGGAGGCGGACCGTCTTCAACGGACACGCCTTTACGTCGGCAGGGCGGATGCGCCACCACCGGGTGTTGGCGGGCTGGATTCGGCCGACTCGGTGGCAAGGAAGGAGGCGGAGCGTCGTCGACAGGCATGCCTTTGCGTTGGCGGGCTGGATCTGGTTGCCACGATAGAGGGCGATTGTCGCGAGAGCTTCGTCGGTGGCGAGGGAGCGCCCACGACCACGGCTTTGCGTCGGTGGGCCAAGTCCGAGGCCATCGGGCGTTGGCGGGCTAGATTCGGCCAACGTCGGTGGCGATGAAGTTGGCTCTCTTATCGTCGGTGGGAGGAAAGTTGGCTCTCTCTCCGTCGGTGGCGAGGAAGTTGGGGGCTGAGTTTGAATTGGGATGGAAAACTTATAAAGTAGTGTTAGGTTCTATGTCTAGAGACAAATTATTGATGTTATTATGTTTTATACCGTTGATAAATAATATAGATTCACTTAGAGATAACATAAAAGACGAACTATTGAAGATGATCTCAGCGGCCCGGGGAGTTAGGCCACACGACAAGCGACCAGAGGATGATGGCCTGAGCCTGACCCGGACGTGGTCTAAAAGTCCAAGACCCGAGGCACGATGGATCGATCGACGCCCGTCCAATCATGATCCGACGCCCCCACACGCCTCCCTCCCTTCCCCCCGACCGCAGCAACCGCACCACGGAGCATCCCGTACATGGTACGCGCGAGGTGGGTCCCACGTGTCACCCACACCCGCCCGCCCCCGTGTGTACCAGCCATTTTGCCCGCGAGATCCGCCTCGGACTGCGCACCCGCCGGGCTTCGCCCCAGATACGGTAAGGCACGGAGGCGCCAAATCGCTACGCGCACATTAATCCACGCGTTAATCCCCGTCTTAATTCCCGGTATAAACTCACCGGATTACCGGCGCTAATTAAACGGCCAGCCAAATCCCCCAGCCCAAACACCACGGCGCGCAGCAACAGTCAACAGAGCGAAGCCCCAGAAAGGAGCGCCACGTGGGCGCCACCGGCAGGGCGAGATTCTAACCACCTGCCTCCAAATGTGGATGGCGAGTCCTACAAAAACGTAACGCCTGCCGTTTCTCTCGATAGAGAATGGCCCGCTGGCTGGCTGTTGTTGTTGTTGTACTAGTGCTAGCATTATTCTACGGTGATTTTTAGCAGAACAAAAAAAAAATACTAGCAGTCCGTATTTGTGTCTAATCTACGGCGTATAGTATGACGCATGCAAGGGCCATGCCATCTGCATTCTATAGGCCTGTGCTGGACATGTTCGGGCCCACGTGCAGAGAGAGGGGTAGTGGGATAGGAAGGGAACGCCGGCGCATGCAGGTGGGGTGTGTGTGTGCAGGCACTGGGCAGTAGCGGCAGATGAGCAGAAGCAAAGGAAAGAAAAGAAGCAACAGAACAAAGTAGAAGTACTGGATATTGTCGCTGCGACTTTGGAGTTTGGACACTATGTAAAAGCTAAGCTAGCCTGCTCCTACGTTGCTGCTCCATTGGCATTCTTTTGTGCTTATATTTTTAGTAGTACTACCAGTGCTGGTTAATTGTATGCCTTGGAGATTCGGTTAAAGTCTGGACTCTTCACAGACGGAGAATGCAACAGAAGCAAAGCTAAAATTGTTCCCTTTTTCCTGTTTTTTTTCGTTGTGGTGCTATATTCAGATCAACAGATCGGGAACCAGAGCTCGCTCTGTTATATTACTTGCAGAAATCTGCATCTATTCCGTAGCTTGAAAAAAGTAAAAGAAAGGAACAGCAACGAATTAATTAAACATTCTAAATACAAATCAATGAAATAAAAAGATAGGAGCAAATTAACTACCACAAGTAACTACAAAAGATGTTTTTTCTTCTCTGTTTTCTTCTTATTCTTTTTTTTTACCGTTTGGTTTCTTGGATTTATCTCCCTAATGCTCACCTCAGATCACTTCCGCCATTGGAATTAACTTCAATGGTGGCAGTCTGCTTGCTTCAAGAACCTGGATTGGAGGAGAAGTGGGGATCTGATACGGCAGAGAGCTCCACCTCCTCGACGGGCAGCGCGATGTTGAGATCGATCATGCCGAGGATTTTGATCGGGGCCGGAGGAGCGATGGCCTCCTGTGCCTGTGCTGCGGCGGCTGCGGCGGAGCAGACGTGAGACCTCTTGTGGCCGCCCAGAGCTTGCCCGGAGGCGAACACGCGGTAGCAGTAGGGGCACTCGTGCGGCTGCGCCTTCCCGTCCATGTCTTCGTCCCCGTCGTGCTCCAGCAATGGCGGCTGTGGCTGCGGCCGAGGCTGAGGAGGAGCCAGGGGAGGCGCGCAGCACCCGCCCCTGCCGCCTCGCACGTGGCTGGCGCGGTGGCCGCCGAGCGCCTGGTAGGAGCGGAACACCTTCTTGCACGCGCCGCACTGGAACCGTGTCCGCTTCTCGACCGGCGGCGGGGCAGGAGCGGGGAGCGCGTAGCCATCGTCGCTCCGGTCGTCGGAGTACTCGTCCTTGCCGCGCGCAGCCGACGGCCAGGAGTCGCGGGAGAGCATCATGAGGGACAGCGCGACGTCCTCCTCCGGCGTGGCCGCGTCCGACACCGAGCTCACCGGCTCGGCCTCGCCTCCGGTGGCGTGGGCGCGCTTGGGGCGCGGCGGCGTGGACTCGGCCTCGCTCTCGCGGTCCGAGAAGACGGCCTCGGAGACGCGAAGGCTGCGCTTGGGGTTCTCCCGGAGCGTGTAGATGGAGAGGGGCTTCTTGAAGCAGACGTCCTCGTCGGCTGGGGCGGTGAAGGAGGTGGACGCGGAGGAAGCCGAGGAGATCTGCTGCTTCGCAGCGGCGGCGGCCACGGAGTGGGAGCGCATGTGCCCGGCGAGGGCGCGGGGACTAGCGAAGCGGCGGGAGCAGAACTTGCATGTGTTCTTTCCCATGGCGAGAGCTTGGAGACCTCGTAGAGATCTTTGGCAGGACTAAGATGGCGAGGAGAGAGGACGAGAGCGAAGGAAAACTACGGGGGAAGTTAGAATATAGCGGAACAGCCAAGCTTCTCTCTCCTATTTATTTTTCATTTAGAATATAGCGGAACAGCCAAGCTTCTCTCTCCTATTTATTTTTCATTTTCCTTTTTTTTCAGATTTGGATTATTTTCTCTTTTCGTCGTTGACACTAGGCATCTTTCATTGCTGGGTGGTAAGTTTTTAACTGTTTATAAAAATGGTACCGTGACCATTTTTTTAAAATAAATTGGCTTCAAGTATTTATTTTTGCAAATCTAGCATTCTGCGGACCTACCGAGTTAGGAGAGATTGGCAGGTACACAGTTGGCGTATGAGGTTAATTAAGAGAGTGTCTTGGTGCAAGTGAGATGCCACACATGTGTCTATATTTGTAAAAATAGATGTTTAAAAACCAAATTTGCAAAATAAAAGTAACCATAATACCATTTGTGTAAACAGTTCATACGTTTTGTACTTCTTGGCTTTTTTGCATATCAAAACACAGATGTGCTGCCTGATGTTTTACAGTTTATGCGGGATTTTTTTAAAAAAAGACTATATTTGTTTTTTATTGATGTGGAATTTATGACAGCATAATGCTATGATCTTCCTATTTATTTTGGCCAATGCACCAAGACACTCGAGCATGGCCCCGGAGCATACGAGCAAAGCTTAATCTACGACATTAGTTCCAAAATTTTCTGGCTATTTATATGTGATGTTCTACCGAACAATGCGTTATGTGTGGTTTGATTTGTTGCTACTTTTGCAAGCACCGCTGAACTCAAATTAAATGTAAAACGACTGGTAAATCGTGCACTTTATAGACAATAATCAAGAATTCTCTCATACACATGCATGCCTCTGCGACGTGCCCTGGATCAAGCAGGCATTGGATCGGTGTCCAAACTAGGAGAACCTAAAGTTAGTGTGGCCAAACTCCTATATCTGTGAGCTTTGAACCTTCAATCTGAAAACCCAAAGTTTTCGTTCATTTGTTTCCTTATGTGAAGCTTGACATTTCCTCCTGGGATTGAGGGTGGCAGTGCGTGTTCGTTTTACCATACTGTTGCCGTCGTGAAAGAAACGGGGAGCGAGATGGTTCAAAGGAGTAGGCAACAACTGACCAAGATATGCTAGGAGAACGAAGGGGAGACCGAAAAATTGCATATACGGTTCGTCCGAAACGCCAATTTTTTCGATCCATTACGTATGCTAGGTTCACACCTTCACTACTAGTATGAATCAACTACGTGCTACGTACCATGGAGCGTGAAACTAACTCACTCTGACGCTATTTTGACCACCACCTTCCTTTCGCCTCCACTAACGCGTGGTTGTTAACGTAAAACAGACGGCCAATTTAACAGCCCCCGGTTCTGTAAAGAAGTTTGCTGAAGCTTGGTAGCAAGCCACCAAGCATGCATTTACGGCTCTGTCTTTACGGCTTCTAAAAACAGTTTTTGATTTTTATTATAATACTTAACTTTTAAACGGAGTATTTTCTAAAGACAGAGTCTACAGGTTAATTATAGTACATGTTAAAACCCCAATATCTGTATTAATCAAAATCGTAAGTAAGTATCTCTGTCACAAACAGCTAAAGGTGGTGATCATTTGGGCTTATTTTTGATGGCTTATGGCTGAAAAGCACTATAATGGTGAAAAAAACATCTGACTGACGAAGCTTATTTAACATAATTAAATTTAAAAATTAAAAATATAAAAATATGTTAGCCCATCACGAGACAACAAATGAATACGGAAAAAAAGCGGGCAAAAAGCTCAAAAAAACCAAAATTTAGAAAAAGACGAATTTATGAATAGTGAAAAATAAGCCAGAAGCTGAAGCCGAAACGATCACAGCTAAAATTCAAAAATTTCAACCAAAAATCATAAACCGTAGCCATATCAACCAGGCCCAACATTATCAATGGCATCCGTGTCATCACCGTGTACGTGGACAACGCCTTTGGTGCGCTCCGAAGCGTTCTTTCCGGCTCGTTTAGTGTAGGCACTTTTCTGGTCGTGGGTCACGTATGACTGGAGCCGAGCGGACAGAGTCACATGATTGCCCCGCTTAGCACACTAACTACGAGCCACTGCTGCACCGGTGAGCCGTGCGTTCGAGTGGCTGCACGCCTGCGTCGCAAAGACGCTATGCTGCTCAGCTGCTGCGCGTACAGGCGTACAGCTGCAGCGATAGACTGCTACTGCTGCGTGCTCGCCGGCTCATGCAGGGATGGATGGATCGGGCAGGCTAGTGTTTTCTGTTTCGTTTTGCTTTGCTAAGTCAAGGGGCGGCTTGGTTTGGTTTGGTTTGGCCTGGCTTGGCTTTTGTTGCCAGAGAAGACGAGGCGAGCGATGGGGAGACCGAAAAGTCGCGTTGCGTTTCCTGCTGGCTTCACAAAAGAAAAGAAAAACTAAAGGGGTTCAGTTTGCTTCTTCCTTTTCTCTGCTCTTTCTTTTCCCACGTCTTCTCGTGCCTCCTTTGTTCCTTTCTGATCTTTTTTCGCAGCCCGTTTCAGACTTTCTCAGGTGCGGCATAATCTGAACCCCTTTTTTAAAAAAAATACAGTTCAGCTACTAATTAGCAATTACTACTTCATTGCATACATAGGAAGGGGTTGGCACTATTGAGTTTCATGCACCAACCAGTTCACCTAAAAGCTTAAGCTGTTGAGGAAAGATGGACAATTTACTTAAACTTTAACACTCCCCCTCACGTGTAGGCTCCTTTAGGTCTAATACGTGGAATAGAAGTGGACTGCAATTAATTTTTTTTAATTGCGTCAGCCAGGTTTTAAACTCGGGACCTCTTGGCTCTGATACCATATTGAGTTTCATACACCAACTAGTTCACCTAAAGCATAAGCTGATAAGGAAAGATGAACAATTCACTTAAACTTTAACAGGCACAACCGCTAAGTGCCGTCCGTAGTTTGGTAGCGGTTGGAGCAAGTCGAGCTATGCGGATAGTGTTCGGCCCTTTTATCGCTTTCTGAGATTTAACAGATAGTGCTCGCTATGCAGGAGGTTGCTGATAATTGCTGCTTAAATGGAAGGGATCCAAACAAACTGCTGACGTGTGGATGTTACCAGCCGCTCAGATTGTCTGCGTCCGAAATCTTACAGACTAGCTTACGTCGTAAACCAAGCAAAATTAGCACCTGATGGTTTTTCGTTTTGACTGTTAATTAGCCTGTTATGCAGGTGATTAGTTAATCGTATTATTTAGCCGCGATGCGGTGAGGCGGTTATGGAATATATTTTGCCGGATTAGTAAAGGTGAATGCTGTTTATGTATGACCGAAAAAAAGTTTACTTCGACGCACCACGATGCCAAATAATGGAGCTGTGCACTTGACATCGGCCATCTCCATCTAGGTGCCTACTGTTGAATTCTCCGAGTGACAACGATGGCCCATAGGGAGTATTTCCTAAGTCAGAAATTGCTAGTGGTGCCCGGTCCCTTCCTTGGCATAAACTTCTGCAGCAAAATGGGTGCTGCTCATTCCATACTCATTAGTGGCACACTCAGATATACTAGCATGCACGCATGATCATGGTCAAAGGCTCGGAGTGTCGAACGAACCACAATCTCTTTTAGAGTTCAGTAGCAAAGACTGAAGACTGAAGACTGAAGAGTACTGGAGCGTAGTAGCTTATCTTCGACAGATAAGTGCTTTAAAATCTGCGTGCCTTCTCGAGGGCAAGTTCAATCAGGGGAGTGACTCGGTGAGGAGGTCCTTGGCTTCAGCAACTGGGCGAGGAATATGCAACCGCGTGCATGGATTGGGTCAAGGTGTGAGTGGCGTGCTGCGTGGTTGCCTCGTGCTTTGGACCCGTGTCCGAGTCAGAGTGCACCCGATGCACAGGCGCCTCACTTCCCCGTTATCTTCTCCTCCGATCACCGATGTTCTCGTGTCGAAACATGTCTGCTGTGAAAACTTCAGCAGCCGATTGCTTACTTCCCAGGAAGAATGGCTGATCGTTAGGAACCAACTCTTTGCGAGCCGGTGAAGTTATAGGTGTATGATTTTACGTACTAGAGTTTAAATCCTGTTGTCCGGCTAGTACGCTCCTGCGACATTTGGAAAATTTGAGCACCCTCGCGTTGCAGCTTTTTCGCTTGATTGGTATTGCAGAACAGATTATGGATAGCCCAAATAATGCAGCTTCAAGGATGACCAAGCCAATACTTTTATCTAATGTGGAACAAAAACCTCGAAACTACAACATACCTCTTCATTGATTGCTCAACAGCCCGGCAGACTTGGATTAGAAGAGCTAAATGGCTCCACCTGTCGATGCTCGATCTAACAAATTGGGACCCAACGACATGAATTGAGTATTGGTGGCTCAAACGGGTTGACTCCCTGTCCGATTTCACTAAGGCTGCAAGCACACTCATCGTTCTTGTAATGTGGCAATGGTGAAAGAAGAGGAACAGACGTGTCTTCCAAAGTAAAGTATCAATGTACCGTGAGATCCTAGCACTACTATTTAAGGAGGAGGCCAACCTTTAGGAGTTGGCCGGAGCAAAATATTTTGAAGTGTTGATTACAAGGGCAAACAATGCTTTTTGTAGCAGAGAGTGCCTAGTTTTTCATCACCCCCTATTTTTCTTTGCAGAGAGTAGCGTACTCACCACTGCTTCGTAAGCGCTGCTTACGTGTTCTGTAAATCAACCTGTTTTACTTCTGCCCTTTCTAATATATGATTCCAGCAAATTGTTGACTTTCAATAATATTAAGCTCCTGGGAGTATGATTTAGTAGAAATTTTATAAAGTTGTATATTTATCTTTGGCCTCTGTCTATCTAGATATATGTTAAAAGAGGCACTCGGTGTGTATATTTTCCCTGTAATCATAAAAAAAAGTACGTAGAAAAGAAATTAGTCCTCATCACACCCTGACCGCCTCTTCTGAAAGTTTGCTAAGCGTAACTTCCGTTCCAACGTTCCGTATGTAGATAACTGATAACAAAGAACCATAGCTTTCTAGTCATATCTTCCGTTGTAGTCTAGCTGGTTAGGATACTCGGCTCTCACCCGAGAGACCCGGGTTCGAGTCCCGGCAACGGAATTTTTTAGCACTGAAATTTTTTCGTGTGTGTGAAAAATATTTCATCATCATGCATACGTGTTTTTTTAATCTGCAATGGCCCGTCAGCAATCAGCGTTGCCGTGTTCCCTGCTCTTGTGAACAACATAGGCCCTGTTTTTTCATCTTCTATAAAGTTGTTTTTGATTTTCTATAGTAACTAACTTTTAAATAGAATATTTTTTCAAGATAGGATCTACTAGTTAATTGTAGTACATACTTTACTGATTTCATTTATATCGGCAAAAATCGCACGTGAGTTTCTGTTACTCTGTAATCATTCATACAAAACATTTAAAAATCATGGCCGCATGATTTAAAAGCTAAAGTCGCATGACCAAAAAAAATAGGCCCATATTCGTTCGCTCAGTTAATTAGATGTACAACGCTGGAACATCATTATCAGCTTCAGGCTTCAGCTCATAATGTTCAATGTCTAAGACTGAATGCACTACGTTCTGACGTATGACCACCTGGACTCACTGATCATGCCAATATATATGCACCATCAAGGCATCAAATGAATATATGCACCTCGATTGCTTTGCTCGGGCCTTGAGACTCAGGTAGCTTCGGTATGAATGAGCTTCTGATAGTAAACTCTAGTAAGGTATGGAGACACCGTGTCACGAACAAGATCGAGAACTTTTTACCGCGGCGACCACGGTACTCATCGGGAACAGGAAAAAGATATCCTTCTAGAGTTCAGCCTAAGCGCAGAGGAACCGGTCTAAAGATCTTGCATCAACCATCTACAAAGCCTCTAGAAGAAAGAACCGCACCCTTCATGACAGCCTTTTGCATAACACATGGCTTCAGGACCTTTACTTCCCTAATGGCATCACGGTACAACACATTCAAGAATTTGCCATCCTATAGAGTTTGACTTCTATGGCTAACCTTCAGGAAGGAAATAGGGGCACCGTAGTCTAGAAGTTCACTCCAGATAGAATCTACACCGTCGTATCAGTGTATAAAGCTCAATTCTTAGATGCTACGCAAACAACCATGGATAAAATAATTTGGAATAATTGGGCACAACAGAAATGCAGAACCTTCGCCTGGCTCATCATACAAAGAGGATTTGGACAGCCGATCGTCTCTCAACGCGAGGATGGCCAAATCAACAGTGGTGCCCACTTTACAGACGTGATGCAGAGACAACAATCCACCTTCTAGCCGAGTGGCGCTACTCCGCAAGAATTTGGACGGCCACTTCACAATGGACCACTTGCGGTGCCTTGGACCACACGAGCTGGCCGGCCACGTCCTCGGAGCGACAGTGGTGGAAGTCGATCATCCTAACGCCTGGAACCCCGCACAAAGCCCTGGCAACCCTCCTGAAGCTAGTATCTTGGTAAATTTGGAACGAGCGAAACACAAGAATTCTTCACTTGTCAGAGTCTTCCTCGGAATCCCTCATAGTGCAAGTCAAAGAAGAGGTCCACACGTGGGTCCTTGCAGGAGCACTTGGCGGATTTACCCTTTATCTTGTATTTTTTTCTCTCTTCTTTTTTTCTGCTCTCGGGGCTGCTGCAAGGCACCCAACCTCTTCCTTGAGAGGGATCCTTTGTAGTGTAACCTGCTTTCCTCTAATTTTAACTAGCCTCATAGGCGCAGCGCCGCCGCCCACGTCGTCACACGTACTAAAATAAAAGGCGATAACTCATGAGGAGCTTTTAAAAAATCGAAGGCAAAGCGTATTTTGAAAAAAGCAAAGGTCTTTTGTAAAAATCAGTACTGTACATAAAAAATGGGACCGTCGTAATTTCCGAAAGCGCGGGGGGCCATCCTGCAAAACGGAGGGTCAAAAAAAATTTCTAGGGACCTTTTCGCGAGAACCAAGGACTTGTCGTAATTTGAAAGCGCAGGATTTTTCGCAAAATTGCTTCGGACCGTCGAAGATTCTTCCGCCACGCGTTGGCGCGGAGCGCTGCCGGTCGGCGTGGCCGGCCTGGCGGAACCCCGCTCGTAATAGGGGTAGTATTAGGGCAAGCTTTGTGCCCACTTTCAAAAAAAAAAAAAAACTGTTCAGAAAAGCAGATGTTGGTAGCAAGTTTGCCTTCCTAGTGCCTCCTACTGATCTCCGTCAGGTTACCACTTACATGCCGAACAGCCTGAGCCATCCCTAGCTTGTTCCAACTTATATACCACCTTGAAATCAATGGAAAAAAGATAAATTACTTTATATATATTAGTTAATAACCCCTGAGGATCAACAATTAATCGATTCGCAAAAAGAAACAAATTAATTAATTACAAAATGGAAAAGAAAGGGGAAATAAAACAAAATCCAAGGCTCCTCAAAGAATCGTACAGTAAGGAAACCTTTCGGAGACATGCTGACTAGCCTACAGTCCCCAACAACACGCTCCCTGGAAGTTGGACTACCGTGCGCACAAAAGTCGATCCCCTAACTTAGTAATACATTACATGCATATATATACTGATCATATACGATATTAATGTTGATAATTACGTCCTTACAATATATATTCAACAAAAACTAATTACTTGATTAGTCGATTAATTTCCCTAAAAACCTTAGCAGATTAATCGATGTGAACCCGGCTGTGAAAATTTTCTGGTGCGTCGTGGCTCACTCTTGAGTACTCTTCTCTTTGCTTTCGGACGACGAAAAGCCAATGCCAACCTGCAGCCACGGCAATGACTCCCCTGCCACGTTCATGTCCTTGAGGTCGCTGATCTTGGCTTTTTTCGCACTCGTGCTGTCCGCCTCGTCCTCCGTGGCCGCGCCGCCGCCTGCAGCCGCGTCGTTGCGGCTGTTCGTCGGGGTCTTGTTCACGTGGCTCGCGTTGCTGTGCCCTGTCCAGGACTGCATGTACACCGAAGCCGGCGCGTTGAGGCAGAGCGGGCTGTCGTTGAGCTCGGTGGCCTGTCTGGCGGCGACCGTGCGCGCCTCTGCCGATGGATGCACGTTGAGGTCAAGGATGCGCTGGTCGGCTGTGTCGAGCATTGGGCGCCCGAGGGTGAGCTGGTGGCACATGGCGGCCATGTCGTGGTCTGGAGCAACGGGCTGGAGCTTGGCGACCGCGCCCGCGCCCGCGGGGTCCGTCGCGCTCGACGTGAGCCAATGGCATCGCTTGTGGCCACCGAGCGCTTGCCCCGACGCGAACACGCGGTGGCAGACGGAGCACTCGTGCACCTTCCCCTTCTTCTTGAACGGTGAGACGGCGTATGGCTCCGGCGCAACGTCGTCAACCGGCATGACGACCATTTCCGGCGCTGCGGTGGCCATAACAACCTCACCGGCGCCAACGATCATCGTCTTGCTGTCGGCATTGGCACTGACACTAGTAGTCTTTGCGTCGGCATTGGTATCGGCGATGGCCTTGATATTGTCGTGGGAAGCGGCTGCGACGGGTTGCTGATGAGTCTCGCTGCGGTTGCTCTCAAGCTTGGCGGCGTAGCACCCCTTTACTTTCTTGTGGCTGGCACGGTGGCCGCCGAGAGCCTGGTGCGAGGTGAACACCTTCTTGCACGCCTTGCACTCGAATATGCCGCGCGGCACGGTCGGAACGTGCTGCGGCACCATCTGCGGCGCCAGCACCATCATCTGCGCTGCCGCCGGGGCCACCATTGAAATCGGCTGCGGCACCAGGAACCTATTCTCCTCGGCCTCGTCCTTGCTCGCCGACGCGCACGATTCCTGGTCGGCGTCCACGACGAATGGCTGCGCGGCACGCGACGACGAGAGCATGACGAGGCAATTGGCGAGGTCCTCCTCCTCACTCGAGGGGGACGGCAGCTGCAGTTCGGTTATGGAGCCGCTCCCAACGGCCATCACCTTGGCGCGGCGCGAGCGTTTCCCCTTCGACCACCCGGCAGCCAACGCCAGGTCCTCCTCCTCTTCCTCCTCGCCATCGTCAGCGTCGGGCAGCGGCGACGAACGCAGCGAGACGTCGAGATCGTCGTCCTCGTCAAAGTTGCACCTGCCATGATCGAGCAACGACTTCCACGAAGTGAACTCCTTCCCGCAGTTCTCGCACACCCGGCAGTTCCTTGGCCGGCCGGGGTTGGTCCGGAGCGCGTACATGCGTTTTATCGTCGTCGACGGGCTCCTCGTCTCGGACGACTCACCGGCGCCACCACCACCATACGGGGCCGAATCATCATCGAGCGTGTCGTCAGCGCTGAGCCCGTCGTCGCCGATGCCGTGCGCCCTCATGTGCCCGCCGAGCGCGCGCCCGCACATGAACCCCTTCTTGCACACCTTGCAATGGTGCTTGTACGCTTGCGGCGCCGGTGGTGGCGGCGGCAACGGTGGCCGCGACGACGGCGCCTGGATGAGCTGCATCTGCACCACCGGCTGCTGGTTCTCCATGGCCATCATCGCCATGATCGATCGGTGTTTATTGGAAAGTGGCAACGCATGCGTGCAGTTGAGATCGAGGAAAAATAAGACGAGATCGAGACCGTGCTACTAAAGATAGTGGTGCAGTGAACTAGAATAGACATGCATTGCTTGTATGGCTGCAATGGATTGTAGAGTTGTCCGTGCATGCATGCATGCACGGAGACGAACTTGAAAGGTATGTGCTACTAGCACGAAGAGTCGCGCGTCAAGAGCGCGCTACTACACGTTGCTTGCGTCGACCAAGGCTCATCCAATCCGAGAGTTGCGTTGGCCCATGCGCTATCCAGTTTCGTGTGCTGTAGCAGCCTAAATTTAGCTTCAAAATAAAACTTGCGTGACCTTCAAAAACTTTTGGTGCATCTAATAATTTTTCCGAAAAAGCCTTGCTTGAATTTAAAATTTTAAAATAAAATTTCTTGGCTCAAAAATCAAATTTCAAAATTTGTAAAAATTATTTGTGCCTCTCAAAATTTCCTAAAATCCTTGTGTGGAAGTCCTTCCCGGATTTCACATTGTATATTCAAAACCGAATTGAAATCTCAAAAATAAAAATATAGTATATTTTCTTCCCTCCCTCGCCATCAGGCCAAAATCAAGTTGTCGGCCTAGCCCATCTTTTCTTTTTCTTCCCCATGGGCCATGCACGCGTTCTCTTCTCTCTTCCTTTCCTTCCTCATTGCGGCCCAGCCAACCCGCCCACTCACCCACAGCTAGCCCCTCTCTTCCTCTTTCGCCGCCACTACCATGTGGACCCGATCCCACCTGTCAATACCCGACACTATTCTTCTTCCCCATGCCAACTATCTCTCCCGCTCGCGCCCGTGATGCCGCATGCACGTGCCAGAACCAAACCAACTCTACTATCTTGAGCTTTGTACTATTGCGACCTCGTCACATAGTCACGCTCGTTCTCTCTCACACGCTTTCTCCCTCTCGACACCCTTGCACCCGAAGCCAAGCATTTGGCACCGCTCTCTCTCTCTCTCTCTTCTTCCTTACCTCTAGTTAAGCCGTCTTGAGCACATCAATGCCCTAGCCTTCACCTCCCACTCATTTCCCCTAATCTCCCTCTTCCTCTCCACCTTCGGTAGAGGCAAATTTGGCCTTCTTCCCAAAATCCGGCCGTTGGCTTTGTCTTGAGATTCTCATTGCTCTGGTGAGTTTTCACCGCTGCCATCATGTGTGTTTGAGTTTTCCTTGCTCCCAGTTTTCGTTGCGACCATCATGTGATTTGAGTTTGCCCTACTCCCCTCTTGATAATGTGCACCTTGCCTATGCTTGTTTCCTTGTAGGAAGGCCAGAGCCCTGATGTCACCGCTATCGTCGTCACCCTGTCCTCTTCACTCCGGTGAGCCTCGACCTTGAAGGTCATGGCCGCCATGTTCGCCTTGACCTCTCCATGCTAATGCGCCCTTTCTTTTTCCTTTTCGTGCGCCAGAGCCGCTGGAACACGCCTTCACATGTTCATCTCTGTCGCTGGCCAGAGCATGCTCTAGCTTCGCCACCACCAACGATCTCCTTCTCCGTTTCTCTCATGGTGAGTTCTCCCAATCCAGTGCATTTCTTTGTGTCGCAAACAAGGTAGGATAGTCAATGTTGCCCCTATCCAACCATAGCATCGCCGTGTCATTGCACCTTGCCATGCCATTGCAGGTTGCCGTGAATAGCCTTGCCTGCACCGCATCCTTAACACCCAGCACACCCTTAGCTTCACGATGATGCGTAGATGCTTAAACCAACCTTGATTCAAAGCTTTACCAAGTATTTTGTAGTTTCCCCTCATGCACAGTAGCGCCGCTACCGCCCTTGCTATCGCGCCACTACCTCGAGCCACCTCCCGCCGTGAGTCACCATCGTTAGCTTTGCATGGACTACCACAACCCATTTTGAGGGTCGTAGATGGCACAGCCCAAACCTGAGTCACCTTAGCCGTCGCCCCTATATCTCTACTCGGCTACGGAGGAAGACGACGCTGTGTCAGTGACATGTGGGCCCCGGTATGTATATTAGGTTAATTGATCGATAATTAATTAGCAGTTAATTATTTAGTTAATACTAGTATGACATGTGGGCCGCGTAGGTTAGAAAACCTAATTAAACCCGATTTTAGTGTTGTGTCACTAACAAGTGGGCCCTGCTCCTTAAAACCGCTGTGTAGACCTTGTCTGTGGACACGAACCACTAATATGTGGGTCCCATCCCCGTAGATAGCTGAGTGGACTTAGTCCATATGGACCGTAGCCCCCACCTGTCATTCTCTGTCGTTTTCCTTAAAGAAAATTAATGGGAAAAATTAAAACCCGCCTGACCCACATGTCAATCACTGAGTCTTTTTCTTAAGAAAAATAATTGGAAAAAAGAAAATATCGGTCGACCCCACCTGTTAGAAATTTCAAATTTTTAGAATTTCTTCTCGGTTCAATCTTTGGAGAGCTCATTCTCCATCACTTTAAATCCAAATGACTTGGTTTTTATTTCTAAATTTGTCTAAATGCAAAATATTTTCAACAGCACCAAAATCATAATTTTTGAAGTTCATTTGAATTTTATTTGGATTCTATTTGAATTCGTGTTGATTATGGATATTTGCACGTTTATAGAATTTGACGTTTTGGACACCCCCATCACTGCCGAACAAGAATCTACACTATCCATAACTGAGCAAGGTAAGTTCTTATGATTGATCATGTTGAATCTAGTTTTCAAATACAAATATTTTGCTTTTAAGTACAAATTGCATGTGTTGTGGTCACGGACCAAATAGTAAGTAGTGGGGGCTACACGGATATCACAGGAGGGCTACCCAGAGCCTTAGATGGCGTGGGAATGGTGTGGAAGATACCTATCTAGAATATAGGTGTTCTCTAAGAAATGAGTTGCCCCCTGCCTCATGGTGCCAAAGAGGCGTATACTTATATCTATGAGGAGGTAAAATACACAAACGACCTTATCTGGACCTATACTTAGAAGGGTGGACATAACATTTCCCTAGCCTACAACTCCTGCTAGGCTAGCCGGATGGCCTACTAGCGTGATGGGCCGACTGGGTCAAGATGGGGGAACTCTCCCAACATTGACACCAAGCGGAAGAAGTGCAAATACCTTGATAACTTTTGGTATGATTTTCTGTGTTTCTAATTAAGCCTGTATACAAGAGGCTCAGTAGTAATTTTATCCTTTTCTGGAATGATTATCTTAATGTTTTGGTAACATCTTTTAAACAATATCGCTTCATCTTCTTTTAATTATTCTATCACAAGGGAGAAAATAAAGGCTGCTCCCAGATGATTAGGATGGCTATAATTCCATAAATTTATGGTTGAGTATCCTCACAATATGCGTCATTATTTAATTGTAGGATTTTTTATTATTATTAAGAAAGTATGGCACGATCCTTTTCTTCTTGTTGCACATGTGAATCAGAAGTATTCTTTTTCTGCTATTGTTTGCGAGCTAATTTTAAAAAATTATGCAGATGAATTAACAAGTGTTCTCCGCAAGGCTGAAGGTGAATATCAAGGACACCGCTCTTTGCTGATGCATACCCGTGGCTTGCTCTCCACGATGCAACGACAAGATGTTCTTGATAGTTAGGTATCATCAAAGCATCAATAATTTATTCTTTTAAATGGTCACTTTGGACTCGAGTAAGAATTGGCAAGAAATGAACCGAGCTCATGTGAACAGTGCCTTGATGAAGTTTCAGGGGGTTGAACAAGTCGGGCGCTCCTCCAGCCCACCTCTCGTACGCGCCGAGCACGCAGGCCTCGGTCCATCTCGCCGTGCGCCTCGGCCCAACTGCCCAACTCGCGGGTCGCGCCTCCTAAACACAGCTCAAGCCCGCGTCCTCGCTATTTCTATCACGCGGCAGCTCAACGCTACCTGTCCCGGGCCGCTAGACGAGGCAGGCCAGCCGTCCCTTACATCACCTACGGACCGGGATCACCGGATCAGCCCTGGCGGTAGCCACACTCTGAGCCAAGCGCCGCTACTGGGCTACATTCTCAGCCAAGGGCCGCTACTCGTAGTTACTCGTAGGATGACCCTAGTACATGGGGCACATGTACATCTAGTCTTGCTAATTTATACAGAGTAGATTCTTTACATACAGAATTATATCTAATATAATTTTAATTGATTTCGGAAAGCTTATATGATATGAACGTAAAGTTGAAATTTCAAATTCCGAAGTTTTACGAAAACTTCCTTTATTAGCTTCTTTGACTTAACCCCTTCTTTTCCTTCTCATTTATCCACTGGGTTACCCAAATCTATTAGGTATACCCATTTTTATTTGGGTATGGGTAAATATTACCCATACCCTACCCAATGGCATCCCTAGCTACTATTGCCCATCTCTTCTGCACACGCGTGCCAGACAACCTAGCCCCACAGGCCGCCCCTCATACCATCTTGCACTACGCCCGCATGTGTAAGGGCGTTCGCATTGGCTTTTAACTGAAAATAAATAGTAGTGGCTGAAATAAGTGACTTTAAGAAGAAAGACATGAGCGGTGGGAAAAATGAGAGAGATAGAGTGAGAAGAGTGGGATGCGTGATGCCGCATGGAAACTTGACGACCCCGGTCCCTCCAGGCGCCAGGTGCGGCGGGCCAGCTAAGCCAACCTCCAAAGTACAAGCCGCCCGGTGCCATGGAGTGGACCGTAGGCAGCAGAGCGGCTGCCCGCACAATTGAAACAAAACCGAATTTCAAAAGTAATTTGAATTCTTGTTTGATTTTGATTTCTCTTAAATCCTTGGCTTAACCCCACACCAATCTCAGCCATCCACGTCGCGATTTCACTGCCGAGCCATCTCCTCCATCCCTTCGCATGCAGGCATTGTTCATTATCCGAAAAATCATCGTCGCCCTGATATTTCCAGCCACCGCGCCTTCCCGGTGTTTCCCCGCTGCTGCCACGCCACTGCATTCGGTCAGAGATCGTACCACCTTGTCATTCCCGCCCTGACATCCTCTTAAATGCTCTCGGCCACGCATCAGAGCAGCCGTCGTCATTCCTGCTTCTCCCGCCACCGCCTCTACTCTCCCTGTCTCACGGCTGATAACCCTGCGATGCAAATTCGAGCACCCTGGAACCCACCACTTCCAGCAAGAGCCATCGTACGCTCCCTCATTTGTACTGTGACCCTTACCTGGACTAGCATCGTAGTCATCTCGCATCCCACCGCAGCGCGGACCTCCCTGCTCTCTCTCTGCTCTTATCCTCTCACAGCCAACCTGACACGCCTCGACCACTTTTGACCGCCGCAATGTTGCGCTTGAGGCAGCCTGTACCTCCTCTCTGCCAGCCGCGCCACGCCCTCCCGCACCTTCTCGACCCTGCCTCTCACCACCACCGCCTTAGCCTTGCCCCTGTGCCAAACCGTCATTCTCGCCCTATTTAAACCCACGAGCCCCTCCATTTGGAACCACCGGTGCCCAAGATGAGCCACCCCCTCAATTGCTCTGACGACCAAAGCTCTATCGGCGATCACCGGAAAACCAGTAAGTTTAACTTTCCATTCCTTCTATTTAGTCCATCCTTTTTCAATTGCTTTGATCTGTAGCTTCCTCATGCCCGTGGAAATCTTACCGAAGCTTTGCCCTAACCTCCCGAGCCACCTGCTGTGCCGGCAGCTTTGTCCATTGCTCGGCCAAAGGAGATCACCGTGGACAGCTCGGCTCAGCCATCCCTGACCCAAACCACCACACCCCTAAGCTCCCCTACTCCTAGAGATTCTCAATTGCAAATTCTATTGTCCTTTTAACCCACCGTTAACCCCGTGCCATTCAAAAGTCCCAAGAAGAGGAGACCTCACCGGCACCGCTGACGCTCACCTAACTTTCAACCGCTCCCGAGGCCAAAAATGGAATCCTTGTGGCCCCAGGAACCCACCTGTGGTCACCAATTGTTGTTTCAATCACGAAATCTCCTACTGCTCCACCGCTTGAACTCTCCGACCACCTTGTAATCGAGAGGAGCTTTGACCGCACCGCTTCGAGTCCGATGCTCCTAAGCCACTCATATTCCCTCCAATGCTCCTAAGCCACTCATACGCCATCCAATGCTCCTAAGCCACTTGTACGCCATCTGATGTTTTAAGCCACTCGGATGCCGCCCAATCTCCGCAGCCACTCGAACGTCGTCCGATCTTTCGTAGCAACTCGTACACTGTCCGATCTCCACCGACTTCACGCTCAAAGTCGAACCTCGATCGTCCACCCGACTTCGTAGTCGTACTTGTGACCACCGAGTACTCGTAACTCCTCTGTTCTTTGAGTACACAGTGACAACCCGATACTAAACCCGCTGTGAACAGTAAAACCCATGATGAACAGTACCAGACTCGTTACTGTTCACAGAACCCTAAAATACATATATACATCCATTTCGATCATTTCGAACCTATCTACCCATTTCTCAGTTCTGTTTTCCCATACCAGCCCTCCTATAATTCCTAAACCTATTTTATTTGGTTTTTTAGGATTTACTTCTTTATTATCTTTCTTTTCATTCCTAACTCAATCCTTCGAGTACGGAATTGATTTGTATCTTTTACTTTGCGCTAGCACATGATTTCATAGACCAGCCGGCCTAGGAAGGAGAAGCTCAAGAATCAAAAGAACACGAAATCATAGAATACATTAATCCGCAAAGCAAGTCACATATTTTTTTTATCATGTTAAACCTACATTCCTTTAATTATTTATCTATCAGTATTTTCATTATGTTATTTACGCACTGTTATTTCTTATACAATAAACATTTAGAATGACATGATATTAGTTATACCCTACCACCTGATAAAGCCCAGTTTCATTTGATAAGCCATATTCACCTTGACAAGACTTAATATTATTATAAATACTATTTAAATAATTACGGTAGGCTAGGAATTCAACTGTTTTATGCTACTAAGAGACTTGAACAGAAATCATTTTCCATCAACACAGAAATAAAGAGAAGAAAGTATGTTACAAGCTTTTATGTTAAGATTACGACCACACTCGAACGTTCCTATAGAAATTTTTCTTAGATCTTCTGAGTGTAAGTAAATTTTGGGCTTAGTCGCTCTTAAAGCTGTTAAAATTGATCATTATGTTTTATTTTAATCAAGCTAACTTTTAAAATATTTGTAAGTAGATATAATAGTTTTTCTATCTATAACTGAACTCGTAGACTATTACGAAAGATAACATGATTTCTGTTCAAAAAACGGAGCCCTTACAACAATCGTCGGAGGTCGCGATGCAAGAACCAGGTGCCTCGTGATTTGTCGTCCAGCTGACTTCCTACCTTCTCTTTTATGCCATTTTTTTTAGAGAATCTTCTCTTTCTGCTGTGGTGCTCATCAACAAGCTAACACCACGGAGCCAAAACTGGTAGCAGAACAAAGAAACGAAAGTAACTACCAAGTGGAGGTTTTTTTTTTCCTTTTCAAAATCACCGAGAGGGAGTTACTCGGTCTTGCTGAACTTATGGTTTCCTCAAAACGAAAGGGCCGGTATCAAGGTGTCACCAATGCAACGTTGCAATACCTTACATGAACCATTGCAGTAACTTTCTAACAAAAGATATACTTAGGCCCTGTTTTGGACACATCAGTACTGCTCTGCCAGTGGAACTGGCACACGCCGCCTCCATGGCGTCCGCACTGAGGTGTCAAAGAGAGCTTGTCAAAGAGAGTTTCTTGCTCTTGCGGTTGCTATATATATATGGTCTGTTCTTTTGGATTTTTAAAAGTGGTTTTGGGTCTGTTCTTTTTTGCTACGGTTTATGGCTTTTGACTGCGGCTTGTGATTTTTGGGCTGTTCGTGCTAGAGATTATAAAATAGCAGAAACTCACGTGCGATTTTTACCAATATAAATGAAGTCAGTAAAGTATGTACTACAATTAACTAGTAGACCCTATCTTGAAAAAATAATCGGTTTAAAAGCTAGTTACTGTAAAAAAGCCGAAAAGCAGCTTTTAGAAGCTGAAAAGAACATGGTCTTTGGCTTTTGCTACAGTACCTAACTTTTAAATAGAGTATTTTCTTAAGGCAGGATCTACAAGTTAATTGTAATACACGCTAAAAACTTTAACATCTGTATCAACCAAAATCGCAAGCAGTATCTCTCCGTAATCTCTATCAAGCAACCAAAATTCAAAATTCAATTAAAACCAAAACCACAGCTAGAAAGAACATGCGGTTTAGCCACTGCACCCATTATCTGCAGGGTTCAATGGATCAGGCGACCGCGCATACATGCACATCGCCGCGCTCCATGCCTCCACGTATACTCCACACCCCACACACACAAGATACGTAGTAATCAGGATTCAGGTCAGCAAGGGCGAAAAAAAAAGGAAAAAAGAGAGGTACTGCAGAACCACACGGTCCAGCGTACGACGTGCATGCATGTTTGTTCTGTCAAGTACAAGCATGATTCATGCATCGCAACGGCAGGGCCAGCAGCCGAAACCGAAAGGCAGGAACCCATTAAAGCTGGGTGGCCCCGACTGTTGTTACAGTTATGGACGGGCCCATCTCTAAGCCGACTCACCACTCCTACTACCACCACACAGCTGCAACCGTCGGCGATGGCCTAGAATACTGGATACGCATGCAGTGGCATGAGTAAATTAATTCGGCCATGCGGCCGTGCACGACGCGTATGTACAGACACGCCGACACTCACATGCCACAAAGGCAAGTCGACAAGTGTGACCCGGTGAGCGCAAAGAAATTACTCCGGCATGTGAAGCTCCTTTTTTTTTTTTTTGAGGCGAGCATGTGAAGCTCTGGAAATTTTGGGATTCACTGGTACTATCTACACGGCCATGTTTGTCAGGTTTTGCAGATTAGGAGACGCAAATCACTCCGGCATGCTGCTCGTGCTAAGAGTGCGTTTGTTCTGTGGGGTCACGACGCCGGTAGTACTATACGCTAGTACTCTACCAAGTGAGAGAAAAAAAAAGAAATGCTCAAGTCAATTTTTAGCTGTGTGAAAACTCGGGAGGTAGATAGGTAGGGTAGATTAGAATAGATGCTGCCAATCAACATGTTAAGGATTGGACCGCACTGGAACAATTAACAGGCGAGGGCGCTTAGCCACCATGTGCGGCAGTGCTTTCAGCTTTGCATCTGCAGAATCTCTCCACATGCAGGGGGCGAGACCGCGAGAGTGGACGGCTGTCTCAAATACTCACGCCGGCTGCTCGGTTGGTGGCCGCCGCTGCTCCGTGATACGTAGAGAGCAACTGAACGCTGCTGGCTCAAATACTTTCCTCTCTCGAAAGGGAGATAAAGAGGGCGCAGAACATGCCCGCTGATCAGGGCTGGGGCTCAGTTCTTGTACTGCCATTCCAGAATTAATGATTAGTGATTAGCTCGTAGTCGTGCATGTGACACATGGGGGATCGCCATGCGGACAGTGACTAGGTATGGTCTTTCGACGTCAACTCGGACCTGCAGCTGCAGCAGCATGTTATTATGCCTGAAACTACTCAGTTTATGTAGTGAAGTGATGCCGCCTTCTTTTTTTTTTTACTAAGGAAAAGGAAGAACAAGAGGAAAAAAACAGACACCTTCCTGCTTTATTATTGAGTTTCATTAATTGGAAAATTACCATTTTTCATCGTGTTTTTAAAACTTCAAGTAAGAACAGTAAGTATACATGGACTGTGGAGGTGGAAATAAACCGGATAAGACAGCATATACTATCTGTATTCGTATAAAAAAAGATAGGAACTCCGATAAATTATTAAACATCAACTTGAATATAAATCTATACACTCTTGTTTAAAACTCGTTGGCTTCTTACCATGGTTTTTTCTTTTTCTTTTTCTTTTTCTCCTTTTTTTTCTATTTCCTTTGTATTACCATAGAGATATACCGATGTTTTTAATTACTTTTTTGTTATTTTTCTTTAATTGAATATTTAAATAAAAAGCTAACAACATCTACAGTACTATTTCAACCAAAAAACAAAAGGCACGGTACTTTGTAACGGGCCTTAATTTTGAGACCCACACGCCAAACTGGTCAAATTTAATCACTATCCAGTTCATAAAGCCGAGTACAACCGAAGCTCCTATATGTAGACTTGTAGAGTAGTAGTACAACCGAAGCCCCTTCATCAATAATGCCTTTGAAAAACAGTCCTTGTATTAATAATTGAGTACAATCAGTTTTTGTAATATTCAAGCCTCTGCTCCTTTGTCTACTCTTTTGGAGAACTGCATGTGTCATCGTCGGCAGGAAGCCAGCGTAACAGTAGAGCAAAATTAATAACACAGCTATTAGTAGTACTTCCCGCTGTCCAGGAGAATAATGGTGTTTCAGATTTCAGAGCATAGGTAATTTGCAGTAGTACGTTTCATTTAAAAAAAACAGATTGTAGGTAATCTGCACCACCATGCACCTTCAGTAATTTCCTTGACAATTGTTAAGTCTTCATGAGTGACAGCATTGCTCCTAGTGAGTCAGATTGTCCAAAGGATTGCTGTACTTGTTGGCTTATTCTACATGTCACTGGCTCTGAGTGCAAGTGTGGACATAGTGCATGCCTCCATGGATTCAGTTGCAATTTGCAAGTTGTACATACTTCAGAGAGTAAGGTCTGCTCGGAAAATGAGTATTGAACTTGACGTTGCAGATTTCAGTACAGAAATTATCTGACAGAAGCATTTCATTTCTCTGAAGGATTGCGTGGTAAAAAACACACACCTTGATACATCGGCATGCAACATTAGTTGCAGCTCAAGCTTCTCCTCAACAACACAACAGAGGAGGGGAAAAACTACAGATAAATCGAAGACACATCACTCGGGGAATGCAGAGACCGTGGAGGGAAGAACACGATTTTTTAACCTCCTCCTCTTCTGACACCGCCTCTCGCAACACCCGGACGCACAATTTCCGCAATATAATTAACCACGGCTCTTAATTACCACACCCTGCATTTCACTTCTTTTGGCCATGTATTTTGAAAACCAGATAACGCTGTAATTTAGGGGTAGTTCACCAGGGAGCGGTACGTCGCTCCGGCCTTCCAGCCGGCGGGGATGATGTTGTTGGCGACGAGGACCCTGCCGGAGTCGGAGATGAGCCGGAGCGAGAAGGGTGCCTTTAGCGCCTTGCCGGTGTAGGAGTTGAAGCGCCATAATGCGCCCCAGTTCTGCACCATCGGCGTCCAGGTGCCGTGGCCGGCCTCCATGAGGTCTACGGCGCTAAGGTCGCCGTCGTCGTCCTCGAACTCGATCAGCACCTCGAAGTAGAACGGGTTCGCACCCTGGTCCACCCTGAAGGCGATGTTCACGCCACTGTACTTGCATGGCACCCTACAATTACAATTAACGTGAACGCCAAGATTAGCACACCTTCCATTAAATTTGTGCAACTCTGCATAGTACTGTACTGCAGACTGCAGTAGCTAGACCGTACCTCTTGTACAGGATCTTGAGTCTACCGGCGGCACGGACCTGGTCGGCCATGCCGGGCTTCGCCATGGTGCCCATGGAGGTGCCGCTCATGTCGAAGTGGGCCGCGTCGCCGAGGCTGGGGCTCTCGTCGGTGATGACGACGGTCGCCGGCTGGTCAGAGCAGGCCATGCTGCTCGTGCATTTAACCTGCGTACGCCGCGCCACATTAACGCATTTAGTGAGGATGAGCCGACCACTTAGCACCACTAATGGAGCTACACGAAGCCAGTATTAGGCCGTGTGTGACCACGCGAACTGTGTGCCTGTGTGTTATGTATGCTGACCTCGTAGCACGCGCCGCAGCCCTTGCCTCCCTTGAACAGTGACGAGCTCCCGGCGGCGATCATCGACGAGAACGGCTTCTGCCCGACGGCGGTCTGGTAGCCGCACGCGCCGCCTGCACTTTTCACCCATTCCATTGTTAATTTCAATGCATCACCACATCACAGACACGCCGTGCAATGTACGTACTATATACACCGATACACGACCGACAGTGAAGTAAGCAAGAACTGACCGTCGCTGCCGTCGCCGTTGGGGGTACCGTAATACGTCGCGCCGCCGACCAGCCAGCCGCCGGAGCCGTAGGCGGCCGACGACAAGGGGCTAGCACTGGTGTAGTTTTTGTGGGGCTTGACTGCAGGCATGTGATTGACCGGCTTGGGCTTGGGCTTGGGCTTGGGCTTGGTCAGCTTGCGGGAGCAAGCAATGGGGCTCACAAGAAGTGAGAGCACGACCAGTGCGCCTAGTAGTGCTAAGGTGTAAGATTTCGCCATTGCTGCTTCTTCTAGCTAGCTAGTACTAGTAGATCGGAAGACGCGCTGTGAGCCGGAGAGATGCTTAGTTTTAAGTGTTCCAATTGGTGAGTTGCAGGAGTGGGCAGGAGACGGGTATTTATAGGCAACTTTGGGGGGATGCAGACGTACGTGGCAAGAAATTTGGGGATTCTGCCGGGCGAATTATTGAGGAGAACGTGGCAAGTTGGTGCTCGAGGAAAAAGCTAAACGAACTGTATTATTAATCTTGCAGTACGTACAAATAATACGAGCTGAAACCATGTAAAAATGGATTGCGAAGTACAAGTGGGAAGCACACGTTGAGAAATTTAATCTGGAAGTATGTAGGTACCTGTTATAAGCGCACGTTGTTCTAGGATATATCGAACTTAATTAGTATAGCTAATGCCCAATACTAGCGCTGCGTTTGTCGTGTGGTTAAAATAACCAGGTTTACTAACCTTAACTTAACTAGGTTAGTTTATTCTAAATTATGTATTTGACAATAAACATTGTTAATCTAAATAACTATTTAGCTAGATTGGGTTGGTTAGCTTGAGTTAGCACTAGAAAAACACAAGTTAGGAGAGTTTGTTATGCTATGTTAACTTATTCGATCAATTTAGTCAGTTAACTTAATTCTGTGTTAGAAGGGTTAAAACGTTTTAACTAGATTAAGTTAAGTCTTCGTAACCAACGGTATTTAGTAGGTCAAGCCCTTAGCCCACCTCTTAAACCCAAACCATACAGAGTCTAGAAGTCTAGAATTGTTGTATTGGTAGCCACTAGGCAGTACGGATCAACCAGATGTTGCCACTAGCTAAGTAGCTAGTAGTTGGAATAGTAGCCGGTCTTGTAGTTCTAGTTTATAGTGCAGAATAAGATGTCGTTCAGTTAAACTGAAAGAAGCTGATTTATAGTTAAAATTATACTATAATTGACTAAAATTACACTGTAACTAATGATAGTTTACTTGGTATAACTGAAATTAAAAAAATAAAAATAAAAAACAGGTTAACACATTACAAACAACGCAAACAAATACAGGAAAAAGAACCAAAAGACCAAAAAAAAAACAAAAGTTAGAAATAATAAAAATAAGCCAGAAGCCAAAAACTTAAGCTGAAATGAACGGGACCTAAACCTTGCTGATAGACACTTTAGGGAATTTTTAGGCATAAAGACAAGACATTTTTTTGTTGTCGTCGTCGTCGAATTCTGTTGCATTTGCATGCGACGTTAACTTAAGCTTTGTAAATGCATGTAACGTTCACTTAAACCATGCACAATAGAGCGAGGGTAATGCAAATTTGCGCAAAAGCTTTACGTACCAGTGATGAAAGTGCTGCATGCTAACTAAGCTAACAGCTTCAGTAGAATCGTATCCTTATTTACGGCCGGAGAACACTGATGCCATAAATGGCCGGTCAAGCTTTGATTTTTTTGAAGGCAAAACAAAGAAACGAAATAGCAGTAGGTCATACGCGATCTGAGGGACGAATTTGGGGAAGACGATCTCATGATTGTTGCTACTTGCTAATAAACACAAAATTGAAGGAAGCCAACCCTTGGATAATGGAGGTAGTTGTCATCGGCGGTTAGGATAACACACAAGAATTAAGAATTGGTGACCATCTTTGATCCATTCATTTCTCAAACGCACATATGCATGGTTGGCTCATCGTTGTCTAATCTTTAGCCCTCGCTACTGATCATACAGGCCTTACCACCACACCTTACCTGTCATGCACGAGCGAATGAGCGATGCGACCCAAATGCATCGATCATTCAATCTTTTGCCAGCCAGGAGAATGCTTGTAGCTTGCTGTGTTTGTAACTTTGCACTGAATAAATTTGAGTCTGTAGCATGTGATCGACCGAGCGACGCATCCCCTTTATCGTTGCAAAGGGTTTGCAAAAGAGTATGATAATCGTATCATGCTTTATAATTGAACACAGCTTCTGCGGTGTTTAGAGATGAACTGTACATGTATGTCTAATGTAGCAGAGTAGTACAGTTAAAAAAAAACCAGATATGCAGAGACCAATTGTTCTGAATCCTGCGTATGAAATCAAATTTCTACTTTTAATTTGCCGATGGAAGTGATAAGCAACTCTCTCAAAATATACTATATATACTTTGTTTTAAGGAATCGCTGTGCTATAATAATCGAATGCTCTAATCGTCAATACTTTGCTCTTACGTTAAGGTGATCGTAACTTCAAAATCGGACTTGTTTTATCGAGAGCAGAGGAGAATTTTGTAAAGGTTTATTTGATCTTCGGCACCCTGAAGAGATTGTAGGAAAAAAGTTATCTAGCGAACCATGATTGTCCTTACCGTCATGGGTTGGTCCCTTTTGGAAACTAGGATTTCGGAAGGAATTTTAGAGAATTTAAGCAATGTTCAGTAAAACTCATATTGAAAACTTGTGAAATTATTATGTTCCAAATCGGACCTTAATTCACCTAGCAAACTGACTAACCTTTTCTACGATCACACAGTTTTTCTTGGTTTCTAATGCTTGCCAGGGATCAAAACATACCTTTTTGTTTAGCTTAGTATACAACAGGGGCCTTCGGTTACAAAACAAGGAACAAAACACAAAAGCAGTGGCCGTATTGTAAAGACCGAACCGGCCGTTAGTTGGCCGTTAGAATGGGGCCCACGTGTAGGCCCAAATCTGCTGCTCGTGGGGATGAGGGGTTGTCAGTTGGTGTTTGATCCAAGACACGTGTACGTAGGGTCCTTGTTTCGTAAGTAGCACATGGATTCCTTTAGGCCATGTATAGCGTGCTCTAGAAAGCGGTGCTCGATATATTTAGCACCAATGGCCACCGGTGCTAGCCACCAGAGAAAGGGGTGGAGCCATATCCTAGACATGATAGATTTTAGTTCGGGGTATGAAAAAATATCTAGTGTACAGCTCGAAAAAATTTAGTCTAGTTTGGATAATATTTTCATGATACAGCCCAGATAGTCTAGATTATTCCACCACTGAGCCCTAGGCGTAACTAAATCCTGACTCCGCCACTACTAGAGAAGGTGGTGCGAGAGGTACTGGTACATGTAGGTGTACTACTGCCAAAGGAGTAAAAAAATTTAATAGGTACATCTATCATATTGATCGTTGTCGCCTCAAGCAGCCTCGAGGGCATACCATGAAGGCCACTATCGCGTCAACGAAGGTCACCAGCGGATGTGACTCATCGGATATCGCCGGATTGATGTTCGCCGCCAAGCCACCACACTATGGATAGGGATCACCGTGACGCTACGCCATGGATGGCCGGCGCTCGGGTGCTCGCCCTCGACAGAAGCCGCTCCAACCAGTCAAGGCTCGCCACTATCGAAACAAGTTCCTCCATTGCCGGATTGAGCTTCACCACCGCTAGCTAGGGTTTGGTGGTAGAGGCGACTTAAGATGTGGCAAGTCGATTTGGTAAAATGAATTGGGAGAGAAGGTGAAGAGGAGCATGTAGGTCTCTCTAGCGGCCGTGAAGTCCGCTGGAGCCGGTGAATCGGCGGTGGTGGCAGTGTTGCTACTATGGGAAGGAGGGAGAGTGGAGAGAGTGCGCAACGGGGGAGAGAGGATCGATACGGAGGGAGGCACCGGTGAGAGAGGAATCGATTTCCTATTATCTGGTGGGTCCTGTGGATGAATTAAAATAGGTGCTAATACCGAAGGAAAAAAGTAGCCCTAGCATCCGTATGATGTAGCACTAAGGATGTGAATTTGGCACCACCCTACATCGTACATGGCCTTATACTCTCCGTTTGCTTCTATTCGATGCTGCAATAGCATAGTGTAGGAGCATATCGATTAGTGATTGCTATTCAGGAAGCACATTTCTTGATTAGCCGGTTGTAGTTTTAAGCGACCTTCTACGGTCCTGGCCTACGATGTGTAGATGTGTGTATCTAATGTTGTAGTGATTGTTAGTCAGGGGAGTGTCTATATAACATTTGATTATTTTTTAAAAAAAATAGTCAGATTTTAAGACGTTGAATGTTGATCCAATATTCTAGATCTTTTTTTAGGGGTGCTTATATGAGATATTTTTTTGAGGGGTGTTTATATGAGTGGATCCGTTGGATAGAGAGCTAACGTCTTCAGATCATCTGACCATTTTTACCTTAAAAATAGTCGAATGTTCTATAGCACTTCCCATCCAGAAAAATATTATTTGATCCTAGAAGTATATGCACGGCTAGTGCCTCGGTGGATTGCCTGGTGGAACATGTGGTAAGAACTGGTTAAAGTAGTACTAAAGAAGGGAGTTACTGGCTCCGATGGATTGCCTGGTGGAACACGTGGTAAGAACTGGTGCGAACGGTGCATCCTCCGGCGCGATTGTCGCCTTGTCTAAGCCGTGAATTGAGGAACCAGGGGATCCCCGATCTTGGCGCTGGAGCCGGGACACGAAGCACGTGTAAGCTCCCACCGACAGCATCAGACGGCTGACTCTAACTCGCCCGCTCGTCGTCGAGCGCCGGCCGAAATCCGGGCCGAAAGTTCTCTCCTCGTGGTTTCACGCCTTGCCGCCGTACTCCCCAGCAGGCGTGCTTAATTTTGTTCCTTCCTGGCGGCGTCGCCCAAATCGGAGCATTCTTCGCCGTGGACAAAAACCTCACGTCCTGCTGAATCGCCGCCGGTGGGTGCTGGCGCCCACGCACGATGCCTGTTTCCTCGATAAAAAGAACGGGCGAAGCGAAGTGCAGATTGGTGAGCAGTACGTAGTACGTGTGTATGTATGGCGCCCTGCCGACGGATTTTTGTTCGATGAAATTCTTCTCTCAAATTATTGGGTATTATTGACCTTGCAAGTTGATGTGTATACAAGCTTCTGAATTCTGATTCGTCGTTGGTGTTTTCGGTCGTTGAGAGCTAATCATGGAGATTGGAATTGAGATGGAAAGCAGTGCTAAAAGAGCTGAGGCATATAGAAATCAATTCCAGACACGAGATATGTACGTTTTTAACTTATTCCAATATGGCATCTGCTTCTTGTAAGAGCAAAACACAGATCTCGACCCAACAGCTGATGCCTTTCTACCTTATAGTTCTACGCAAATAGCAATATACTTGCATACTGTTAATTTCTAGAGAAGTGATGCATCAAAAGTAATAGTAAGATGCCTGTGAGTTGTAACAGAGTATTAAAAGAGGGTTGCACACGAAATCGTGTGGATAGCCTGGCCAAGAAACATGAAAGCAACCAGAAAGAAAGAAAAAGCTCGTTAAAAAAGAGCTCTTTCAAGGTGCCTTTAGTTCAATATAAGTAGTCCATTCTCTTTAATCTAATGGTTCAAATTAGTTAAGATCTAGTTATACTACTCTTGGCATTATGAGTAGTAAAATCCTGAGAGAGAGTAAAATTGTAAAGGGTATGTATGGCACAAGAGTAATTTCGGCAACCCTATTGGGCTATAAATTTGTTATGCGTTCAGGTTGGGCTATGCTGGAGGGAGCCATCGGCCTAGCAAATGGTGAGTAGAGGGTTAGGGTTAGGGTTGGATCTTGCGTTAGTAGGGGTGGCGTGAGTAGAGGACGGCTTGGTGGGGCATTGTGAGGAGCATGGGGCCGCCATTGTGTCCTGGCAGTCGCAGCAGCAGCACCAGTCAGTGGTGGTGGCGTCCTCCTATGCAGCGCATGAGGTGCAGCTCGTGGTACCAAGACAGTGGCATGGCGATCGGGTGTGAGCTGTAGGGGATTGCACATTCGGGTAAGGAGAGCTTTGTTGGCGGGCACCTCCGGCGGGCTCCTGTGGCACGACAACTTAGACTGTAGGTACTACCACCACTGCCAACCAAGGCTGCCAACCACAGCCCCAAGAAGCACACCTAGCGCCTCCGCCCAAGACCTCTCACACCGCCATCCCAGGTCCTCCCACTGCCGTCGACTTTCCATGATGCTCAAAACTGTCCGAACAAACCATGATTGCATAATTCTACATGAGCACCTTTACTTGATTGGAATTTAGAATCAGCTAGTTGAAGTTTAATGTAGTCGTAGCAGCAGTTTAATGTTCTTCTCTATTTCAATGTACTTGATACTATTTAGACTCGTGTGCTGCTTAAGTTTTTATGTATTTGTTCTATGTTTTTTCAATGTACCCTGCTACTTTGTAGCCTAACTGCTTGTTTCTTGAATGAATGCATGTGTCCAGTGCAGCAGCCTAGATTATGTTCTGTAATTTCTTTGTTCCTCTGGAGCCACCAACACTACTACAAACGAGGCTATACAGGACGACTACATCACAGATGATTCATACGGAATCGTATGTGCTTAAACTACCACAGACGGTTTATACTAGCAACCGTCTGTGATATTTTCATAGATGGTTATTAATATGAACTGTCTGTGATAATTGAGACATCACAGATGGTTCATGTTAATAACCGTTTGTGAACTTTCACATACGGTTCTTAACACGAATCGTCTGTGATAAGTGAGACATCACAGACGGTTCGTGTTAAGAACTGTCTGTGAAAGTTGCAGACATCACAGACGGTTCATATAAAAAATCATCTCTGATATTCTGGACACGACAGATGGTTCTTGTAACAAACCGTCTGTGATATTGCGGACCTCCTGCTAAGGTGTTGTGGTATCTTTCTGTAATTCCCCGTTTGTGTTTTGTGCTTTGTCGTGTGAACTATAGAAACTACTGAGACGAGAGACAAATTCAAGGCAAATTTTTTACAAAAGTCCCCAAAAAAGTGATTCTCAGATTTTAGTCTTCTGGGCTTCATATGCTTCTTCTTTGACTTTTGTAGTTGGAGGATCAGCCGCTGAGTTCTCAAATACCGTGAAGATTGTTCTTGCCCTCTACATTTCCTCCTCTAGCCCAGGAAAATCATTAGCACGGTCCATAATCTCATAGAAGATGCCATGATAAGCTTCCCCAGAATCGGCCGCTTCTGCTTGATCGGCAATGTTATCCATGTGTCTCTCCACTGCCGCAAGAGCTTCTTCCGCTTTGTGCACATTGCAGAGAAGAACGAGACTGAGGGCGGTTTCTCTTTGCTAAGCGGCAACGAGACACCTCTGCTGACGGTGGATGATGAGGTCTAGCTGACGGATGGAAGCGAGTCGAGGAAGGAGAGTAGGGCGTGAGCGGAGGAGCTATTCTAGACGTAAATTGTTGACCGCCTGTGTAAGGTTGCGGCCGAACAACTCATAATGGATAGATGAGAGGAAGATCAAAAGAATGTTATATGCCATTATTGAGAAATTTTGTGAAGAAGATGATAGATCATAGACGGTTCGTATATCAAACCGTCTCTGATATTAATATTACAGACGGTTCGTATAATAAACCGTCTCTAATAAGGCATACAAACCATCTCTGATATGTGCCTTATCAGAGACAGTTTGTTATACGAACCGTCTCTGATATTGATTATCACAGACGGTTCGTATAACAAACTGTCTCTGATAATGACACGTCACCGATCCGCGGCGTATCTCCCAGGATTTCGATCTCACCCGTCCATTCTCTCCACATCGAATAACAGGCATCGTTCCTACCTTCCCACCGGCAGTCACGCGAGTTCATCCACCATATAGCTAGCTTCCTCCCCTCAACGACGCCGAACACCGTGAGCTAGCGCCTCTGTTGTAACACCACGGTAGACTGCAGAACACACTCTTGTCATAAGTGTCGTAAGAGTGTCTTTTGCAGTCTCACCGTCGTGCCACAAAGGTTGCGCTACCGTCGCCTCTTCATTACCGGTGATATCCGGTCGCCATCCGATGCCCTCCCCTCTCTTCCTTGAAGGCAGGCGTCAAGGACATCGCGCGCTACATCCAGCTTGTCCCTCGACGACGCCGACTACCGCCGTGAGCTAGCACCTTCGTTGTGACACCACGGTAGACTGCATAATACACTCTTTTCATAAGTGTTGTAAGAGTGTCTTGTGTAGTCTCACCGTCATGCCACAAAGGTGGCGCTACCGCCGTTTCTCCATTACCGGTGATATCCGGCCGCCATTCGATGCATCCAACTTCTACTGTCTGCTAGGATATCTACATCTTATATATTCTTGTTGTGTTAAAGAGTTGGGTTCGTTATTTTGTTATGCTTTAATGGTGAATTCTAATCTTAATGAAAATGGAATGTGCTGTTTCGTTAATTTGCCACTATATTTGCTTGTTTTCAAAGGGCATAGGTAACGTTATTTCTTGAGTCTAGCCAAAAACAGAAAAAAAATTAGGTATAGAGTGAACTATCACGTACGATTTTATGGTATAAACCGTCTATGAAGGTCTATCACAGACGGTTCTATATATCAATCGTCGGTGATACTCACCAATCACAGACGGTTGGTAACTAGAACCGTCTATGATGTGTGAGTATCATAGACAGTTTGTGGTTCGAGTCGTCTGTAATAGTTTTCTTCACAGACCGTTCTAGTTACAAATCATCTGTGTTGTTTTTATCACAGACGGCTCACAAACCGTCTGTGATAACCTCCGATTATCACTGACACATAAATACAGATGGTTCAGAAAAACGTCTATGATAACAGTTCCGAACCGTCTGTGATGACGCTTTTTGTAGTAGTGCAAGCAAATAATGGACCAGGTATTGTTGTATGGAATGCAAAAGAACAGTATCAGGTCTTTGCTTGTTTCTTCTGAACATGTAAGACTTTTCAGTTGCTTGTATGATGATAGATTTCTTGGTACTGAGATGCCAAGATGAATAGTATCAGGTATTTGTATGAATTCTGATAAAGGTGTCCTTGAATGTTCAGGAGTAAAATTCTGGGCAAACACCTAATATTATTCAGGAGACATAGATAGGGGTGACAATTCCCCTCATGGGGGCGGGCCCCACAGAGAACATCCCTATGGGGGCGGGGACAGAAGGTGATCTCCCCTACGGGGGACGGGGATGGCCCCTTGCTACACTAGCGGGGTGGGGATGGGGTCGCCCTCCCTTGCGGGCCCCATAGGGACTCGGTAAATATAAAAATATTCTTTTAATGATATGTTATGGTTTTTAATATGAGAAATGTATTCTTTTCTTGTATATTTGACTAAAACTTTAATCCATATGTTAGTATATATTTTTAAGCTATGTTTTGAAAAAAAATTATGCCTAAATAATTATAAACTAATAAAAAAGTCACATTATTATTATTTTTAAAAATATTTAGCCTATTTTTAATCCCCCGCGGGGATCCCTGTGGGGTCGGGTCCCCGTGGGGACCAAGGACAGGGGGTCATATCCCCTCGGTAAGCTTAGTGGGGCCGTCCTAGCAGGGGTCAGGTTGGGGCTGCGAGGCCTCCTCCAGGACTCGCCCTGTTGCCACCCCTAGAAACAAATATCAAAAATTAGTACCATTGCAAGCACCTGATACATAGGACACTTTCTCAAATTTTCAAGTAGCTGAGTAGCATCTCACACAATTCAACTCATAATTAACAAAATGTTTACAACTAAGAAGCACTTCTTGCAACAATACACAAAGAACAAGGTACATGTTCATTTAAGATACATACATACATCCACTCATCTCACCATATTTCAAATATGCATTTTCATTCACCAAAAAAATATACTGTCAATGCACAAAGTCATAAAAAGCAGTTAGGTTGATACTATTCGTGAATTCTAATTCATAGTCATTCACGAGCATTCGGGCATGATACTATTTAGGCCATTGCAAAAGAATTTCATTTACTTTAGTTCATGGAACTTCATTGATTCCCATTACAAAATCACTTGATACTACTCATGGAACTTTGGTTATGATTACAAAATCACATGATACTATTTACGGAGCTTCATTGAATTCCATTACAAAATCACTTGATACACGCCAGTATACCACCAGGTTCTTTCATGCACAATCACACGCATCCAATTAAGAAAAAGCAAGCACATGCTACCTATGGTGTTGCAGTTGTTGCAGTTCACAACTACTGAAGAAGCAGTATGCCACATGAAGGACGTTGTCGCGGAGTGGCAAATGCTTGCCTCCACCCACGCCTATTATCTCTGCTCCCTCTGCATCACCGCCACCGCACTCTCTCACATCGCTCACGGCCACCCCTTCCTCGCCATCTCCAACCACACCGCCCCTATCCCCCTCGCCACCGTCGTGCCGCCAGTGCTCGCACCCATGCCACTCGCGTGACCCACCACCACATCCTCCTCCCTCCCGCCCTGACATCATGTGACCGACAATAAAGGAAGTGCACAAATACATGGTAGTTTTTTATCCATTTGTACCAATGATTTGGGCAATGAAGAAAAGGGGAATTGAATACATGAACCATGTTTTTCAAACCTGTAGAGTGGCCAATCGTAGTTGTGGGCATGCCACATCACCACTATCATTTCACAGTTGGAAGGCGGTTCAATGGTGCCGGATTTGCATGGGGAGGCAACCGGAGGAGGAGGTGGCACCAGATCTGCTCAGGGAGGTGACCATAGGAGTAGGTGGGCACAGATTTATGTGGAAAAACAGCTGGAGGAGGTGTCTGCGGTGGCTTGGATTGCAAAGCACAGTGGTGGGGGAGGAGGACACGGCGGGGGACGTGGTGGGGAGAAGGCGACTGGTGAATATGGAAGGGACGCAGCGATGGGCGTATTTGGGTGGGAGAGGTGGTGGAGGGCAAATGAGGTGGGGAGGAGGTGGGGGATATATGGTTGGAGCTCATCGAAGGCGACTGGTGATGACTTGATCCCCTGCCCTAGTCAGTGGCACTCTTGTCCAATGGCTTTGTTCATGAGAGCGGCGTCGATGGCTCGACATGGGTTGTACACCACGTCCACCACGAGCACCCACGACATCCATGTACAAGCATTGTCTATCCATCCATCGTCCACCGCACGACCCCTACCCACACTACAACTCATTCGTGCATGTAGCCACCATACTGGAAGGGGCGAGGGGGAAGGGGCGAAGAGGAGACGTCAATGGCAGGGTGGTAGGGCCCAAGAAGGAGGGGCGCAAGGGAGGACTGAAGGAGGATGTGGAATCATAGGTTGATGTAGATTAAAATAATAAGGAGATGGAGTTGGCCTTTCTCGTGTGAGGGTGATAGTTTCTCTGGGGAGACAAGAGTGGTGGGAGGGGTGGTGTGAAAGCTGGTGGTCATTAGTAGACAAAGCTGACAAAGAGGAACCATACGTCAGCCTGTACAAAGAGAACAGAAAAAGGGATAGTGAATAGACAAACTCCTCTTTTATATTAGTAGAGAAAATAAAAATAAGGAGTTGATACTTTCGATTTGCAACAATGAACTACTTTGCTAACATGCACATGCTACTCATGTTATAAATGTAGTGCAGCCACATCAACGTCGTGTAACTAATTGAAGTCTAGGGTTTGAGTCATGCTAAGTTACCAATTATATATAAGGTGGGTTTATTTATGGATTTTGCATGACGAGATCATGTGACTTCTCAATTGCTAAACCTTAGGGATTTTGTTAAATAAATATCCCTTCCTGACAAGATTATATGCCATGTTAGGTTTAGATATATCAACCTCGTGATAACAGTTCTTGTACCTTATATGCTTCTTTCTCTATCATATGCCATGCTCTTAACCCCACCGGCACATGCTTATGTTGTACAATGCCCAAACCGCAAAGCCCCAACTCCACTAGCGCATCCCTAAACCATGCCACCGCCACCACAAGGAACTAATCCCTAGGGGCTTATTTGGATATGTGTTGTCCACTTCCTAGGTCCTTTTCCCATAAAGAGAAAACTTTTGATGAAGATTCTATCTTATTCTCTACACCATTTTCGAGGATGGGAATTCTGCTTTAAGACCCTTATTTTCACAGGAAAACAACACCATGAATCATTTAGTGAATAATACAAGGTCCACAAGTCGACATGCCTCTGTTGTCTGCGTTCTGCAGTACAAATTGAACAGTACAACTATTATGGTTCATGGCGTGTCTGCTCACATGGCCATGTGCCTAAGGTCTATTCTTTCTGGGTTTTTGGCTGGCTATTGGATTCGACTTCTATCAATCGATACTATTTATCAGATCTGTTAGCCATAGCCAAAATACATCTGCCCCATAACAAAAGCACATAACCTAAAGCGTTGTAACAACAATTTGCAAGGAAAGCTGGCAATCTGCTTTAAGTTGGGTCAGAAGTTAAGAACAAATGTGGCCTATGAGTTTATTTGTTCCCACATGACTCCATGGTCAGGTTGGGCTTCACTGCCGAGGCGGGATTAGCAGGATACAACGGGGAAGCACAGAACTCCATGAAAAAGCAGCCTTACTTTGTCGCAGCAGGTCGAGCCTAGGGTAAGCGGCGTGTAGCCTGTGCGCCGTCGAGGCCCACCTCCCTTGCACAGGAATCAGTTGTCCGTTGACTCTGGTGGGGCAGCAGTAAAGTGCTCATCTTCTGCCACCGCGCACGTTGCGGTATGTGGAAAGGCTCACCAATCACCGAAACACGTGCTACAAGCGGAAAATAGACACATGCATTGCTCGCATAATCTCTGACAGCCCACGGATACAGTGGTCCATGCGTACGCGAGCAAAGTTGGACGTAGAGCGAGAGTCATTTTGTTGCGCGGTGCACGAGTGCGAGCGCTGGTGGCTGTGCCGATAAACGGATAATGCTTTTTAGAAGTGGTGTCGTCATGGAGACACGAATTACTACTATCAACTTGATCAGTGTTTTGGCGGGGCGCGGCGGAAGAGGCGCCGCACGTCGAGATCGGCATGGGCAGTGGTGAAGCGTGGAGAGAGCAAACTAATGAAATTTACTTGTTAAGCTTTGAAAGAAGGAAGGTAGTTTAGTTTTTACTTAGCACTTAAGTGTTAAAACTTCTCAAGAAATCTTATAGAGAAGGAGGGGGCCATGACCCCTTTGACCTAGGGCTGCCAATGGGTGCCTATTATCTTTATCTAAACTCATACCCATTCTATTGGACAGCGTATGTGCAAGAAATAAAATACTCATTTAGATTTTGGTATGGAGAGGGTAATACCTATTTACCAATCTTTATCCATACCCATTCAAACATAAGATTGGGTGTGTACTTGGACTATCCGTAGGCTTGTACTACTCATACTCAGTTATAACTTTCTGTAAAAACATGTGGAAGTCACATGTGCACCTATGCCCGTCAATTTGCACAGAGTACCTCCCCTACACACATAATCATTTTCAACAAATTTTTGTCGATTTCGTAAAACTTTTGTGGTTTGAACGCGAGGTTGAAATTTCAAATACCGAAGTTTTACGAGAGCTTCCTATAAAAACATGTGAGACACACGTGTGCGCCTAGCCTTGCCAATTTGCATAGAGTAGCTTTCCTACACGCAGAACCATCTTCAACAAATTTTAGACGATTTTGGAAAACTATAGTGTGAACGTGAGGTTAAAATTTTAAATACCGAAGTTTTACAAAAAACTTCCTTCATAAGCCTCTTTAACTTAGTCCCTTATTTTTCTTCACTTTTATCCACTGGGTTATCCAAACCTGTTAGAGATATCTTTTTTTATTTAGGTATAGCTAATATTATTTTAAATAGATATAGATAAAATTAAGTATAGATTTAGGTTACTCATGTTGTATGCAGTGGCATCCCACCCTCTGGGCATCCGGAGTGTATGAAAACTTTAACAATTAGGTGGAGCCATTGTTACAGCCGAGCGATGACCTCAAACATAATGAATCGACCTTAACAATTAAATGTGATTTATTTTAAGATTCATTGCGATATATACACCTATGATGCCCTCACGAAGCTCCGCCTCTGGTCACGGGGACTAGCTGTTGAAGCGGCGCCACGTACCCCCTGCGTGGCGAAGTTTTTGTGTTCTGCATTAGGCTCAAACGACACTGCTACTAGTAATAGACTATCGGTACTAATGAAACTTCATTGTTGGTTGGGAATTGATCGAGCTCAACCAAGGCTTCTCTACGGCTCAGGGGCGGAGCCAGCCCATTTTATGAGCCCGGATAGATGGGCTGGCCAGACCGAGAGCCACTGTTGGGTTCAACGGTTGATATACAGCTGGGTTCAAAGACTACTCGCCGACGAGCCGGACAGCTGTCCAGGGTCACTGGGCCTTGGCTCCGCCCCTGCTACGGCTAAAGGGGACAAAGCCGTAGAGTAGTTGTTAAAGATCCAAGCGTCTTAGGTGCTATTCTTTTTGGATTTTGTTGATAGCTTTTGACTCTGATGGCTTATGACTGCGGTTAATGAATACTAACATCTAATGCAAAAGTTGTACAATTCTTTTGGCTTCTTCCTGATTTTGCTAATTTAACGAGCGTATTGATTTGCCTACATAAAATTGAATGCGTGTAATTAGGAATAAATTACAATGCACAAGCGGCTTAAGAACAACGCACATGCATACATACATACGAACTTTGCAAGTCAATGCGTTCGTTACACACATACATACACAAATACAAACATACAGACATACATACAGTCCTTGTTTATAAGAGTTTAATTCAGATGTACGCACACACATGTCTTCCTTATATACACATACAACATAGGTTACATACACATGCAACATAGGTTAGTCAAAATGATATCTCGTGATGAGAGCATTTGCAAATGGTATCACGTACGTGATCCATATCATATCCCCTGACGGAAGTACACCTGCATCAGAAGTAATGTCTGGTTTAGAATCTACATACTCGGGGCCCAAGTGGGGATTTTCGAAGTCCATGAGAATACTCCATTTGAAAACATAATATGATTTTGCAGTGTTGATTACTTTGAATTGATTTTTACAATTTCTTGTGAGACTTTTGTATGTCTACGTTTTGTGTCAATAGTAAATCGATGAATTTAAGAGTATAGTCCATTTGAAAAGATAATATGATTTTGCAGTGTTGATTACTTTGAATTGATTTTTACAATTTCTTGTGAGACTTTTGTGTGTCCACGTTTTGTGATGGCATACTTTTCAACCTTCAAAAGTCACTGAACGCATGCAACTGGGACTGTTGAAGTTAAGCACCTAGACAAATAGCCAACGGAAAGATAAAAGAGATGGACCGTGAAAAATTTTGAAGCGGACAACTGCAATGACGCCGGAGGCGTAGAGGGGAGAACTCGATGCATGCGCCTCCTCCTCTGTCTTCTTCCTCCGATACATTTATTCATTCGTATCGATCGAACTGAGACAAAACGCCATTCCACGCAACAATATCGCGGACCAACACACTTGTGACACACGCAACTAATATTAATGGTGATTACACACATATGCACGCCCATAGCTCCAAACATAAGCTAAGCTAGCGCCACGCCTCTGTATACCGGCGAGCGCGGACGTGCGTGCGTGCAACTACCTAGCCATTAATGAGGTAATTCGTCACTCCATCAGTAGTTCACGACCGAGCGGTACGTGCCACCGGGCTTCCAGCCGGCGGGGATGACGTTGTTGGCGACGAGCGTCTTGCCGGAGCTGGACGTGAGGCGGATCGAGAAGGGCGCCTGCAGGGTGGGGCCGGAGTTGTACCGCCACACCGCGCCCCACGAATGCTGCATCGGCGTCCACCCCGCGCCGCCGACGCTCTGCATGAGCTCGACCGCCGACAGATCGCCGTCGCCGGACTCGTACTCGATGAGCACGGCGAGGTAGTTCGGGTTCGAGCCGGTGTCCACCTTGAAGGCTATGTCCATCCCCTGCCAGTTGCACGGCTCCCTGCAAAAAGTCAAGGACGGAACAATGAGCCAAGGCAAAGAAGTAGAGATGGCAACGGGCACAAACCCGCTGGGTTTTGCTATTTCAAACTCGTGCCTATGAAAGTTGGACGTGCTCGCTAAAAAACTCATACCCGTGACGGGTACAGATTTTTGCCAAGACTCATGCCCACTCGGTAACGGTACCACAGTCGCCCGTGCGGGCAATAATTGTGCGATGCTTAGCAAATCAACAATAAGTTCAATTTATATGCTACTATGCATGAAACAAGCAACGGTAAATCCACAATACACATCACTAGTTCACTCCATCAATTCTCAGTTAATAGTTCATTGGTATAGCATATCATTACAAGTTCATAGTTCACAACTCAGTTAAAGCCAAAGGAGACATCAACGCTCCTTGTACTTGACTAATGGGCTATGGGTTGGGTGGTTTACTGGGAGGTGGGAGCTTGGGTTTATAACTCCTATAGATCGGGTTTATATTACCCATGGGTTTACGGGTTTGGGTACTATAGAACGCACTAAACCCGCAGACCGATGGGTTGGACTTTGCCCATTAAGAGACCTATGGGTTGGGAAATTGACTCGACTCATACCCTAATAGGTAAAGAAGAAGAGACGACAGTTAGTTGATCACGATTCACGAAGGCTATTGCATGCTTGTGTCCCTTGCTTTACGTTGAAATGCATGTGAGAATGTGAGATACGCACACTTGATCGGACTGTTGCTAGGATATGCATGGCTAGCTTACCGAGTGTATTGGATTTGGAGGCGGCCAGCGGCGCGGAGCTGGTCGGCCTGGCCGGGCTTCGCCATGCCACCGAACGCCGTCCCGCTCAGGTCGAAGTGGACAGGCTCGTCCAGGCACGCCCCGCCAGCGCACTCGTCGGTGAGGACGACGGTCACCGGGCTGGTGGAGCAAGAGGCATGGCCGGTGCATTTCACCTGCAGAACGAATTCACCCCAACATATTGGTGTAAGCAAGTGAAGCAATAACACGAGTGGCGTTAAAGATGGTTGTATATGAGTATTATGGAATCAGCTATCCAGGTGAACCTGATAGCAAGAGCCGCAGCCCTTGCCGGACTCAAAGATGGACGGGCTGCCCGCGGCGATCATGGACGAGAACGGCGGCTCGTCGACGGCGCCCTGGTACCCACACGCACCACCTACAGCACGTACATGCAAGCCTAAGTACCAACCGTTTTTATGCGTATATGCTATCTTGACTAGAAATATATGTTACGCGTCCGTGTATACCGTCGCTCCCTGCACCGTTGGGGTCGCCGTACCACGTGGCGCCGCCGTTGGACCAGCCGGAGAGCTTGCGGTGGAACTCGACGGATGCGCAGGGATGGAGGAGGCAGGCAAGAGCCGTGAAGAGGATGAAAGACGCTGAGATCGTGGTCATTGATGCCATGCTCTCAATGACAATTGAATGCTGCAAGGAAGAAGAGATCGAAGCAGAGAAGCGCGTGGTTGTGTGCTAGGCTGTGTACTCTTGCCGTCTATTTATAGGCAGCAGAAGCAGAGATCTCGCAGTGATTCTTGCTTATTTGCCGGTTTGCACGCGCGGATAGAACTTTTGGCTTACCTTCGGACGTCTGCAATTCTCCATTTAGCCCTCTATCCGATCGCGGGAGCAGGGACGCAGTACATCTCGCACCTAGGACTAAGGGTGAAAACGGATCGAATAGTTTTTGATCGATCTGGACAAAAACGAATACGGATTGTGTCGGATCGGATTTTCTTCAGATAATTTTCGAATCGAAAACGAATATAGAATTTTTTTGTCGAAAACGAATATGAACATAGTAAGTCTGGTATCCGTCGAATACGAATATGAATACGGATTATCCGGGATAATACATGTTCATGCATGTAGAAGGACATCATTCGGAAAAGAACTTATGCCCACAGTTTTATGATAGCATAGTGGACTAGAATCTTGATAGGAGATTGCTTGCCCTTACTTTGGACAATACATCAACCAACGATGTACGTGCTAAGGGGCTAGTACAAAAACTTAAAAAGGCTCCCTTGATCTATGATGGTATCTTTTTTCATGTGAGATGTTTGAATCATATTTTAAATCTTGTTGCACAAAATGGTTTGAAACAAATTGCACCGGTTATTGCAAATATCAGAAATACAATTGCAATTGTGAATAACTCTCTATTGCAGTGGGAAGAATTTATGAAGTGTGCATCAGAATGTGACTTGGATGTGAATAGTGATCTCTCTTTAGATGTTCTAACAAGGTGGTACTCCACATATCTCATGCTAAAGCAAAGTATTTACTATAGACATGCTTTTGATAGACTTTTCTTCGGTGTGGAAACAAATATGTGAAGTGTGCTCCAACTGACCAAAATTGCACTTTGGCACAATCATTGTCTGTGTGTTTGAAGAAATTTTATGATGCTACTGAGCTCTTATCTAGCACAACATATCCGACAACAAATCTATTTTTCGACCATTTTTGTAAGATTAAGCTTGCAATTGATGACTGGTGTTACAATCCTGATCCAGTTATAGCTACTATGGCACATTCCATGTGAATTAAGTATGATAAGTATTAGGAAAAGACCAACATGGTTCTTGATGTAGCTTGTTTTCTTGATCTTAGATACAAGACAAAGTCGATACACTATTTTGCAGAAAAGATTTATCATAGTAATGCTTCAGGAGAAATTAATAAATGCATGAGTGTTATTCAACAATTGTTTCAAGTTTATGTGTCTAATCAAACTGTAACTTCAATGAAGACAACAACTACAAATATGCAAATAGTGCATTCTCATGTACACAACAAGTTGGAGGATGAGCAGAGTGATGATGATATTGATGCAGACCTTGAAAACTACTTGCATGGCAGTAGTACCTTAGGCTAATGTGCTAAAACCAAGTTGGAAATATATATGGTGCAACCACTACTACATTGGCCAAAGAAAAACAAAAAGAAATTTGATGTTTTGGCATGGTGGAAGGTCAAGCAACCCGAGCTCTCCATTCTCTCCACACTAGCTCCAGATGTCTTATCTATTCAAGTGTCCATTGTTGCTTCGAAGTCAGCATTTAGTGTTGGTGGATAGGTTGTTGATCCATTTCGTAGTCGTCTAGATCCCGATGTCGTGCAAACTTTGATTAAGTTTTGCACTTGTAATTTATTGGTTTTTGTGCAATATGTGATGAAAACTTTGATCATAATTTAATTTTTTTTGACAAAACACACAGGTGGTGAAACATTGGTGGATCTATCATAACTGAGATTGACATAGATGGCATTGAATACCGTTTTGCATAGTTGATGATAACGGTTTGCTAGTCTTTACATCGTACTACATAGTTGTTTGGTTTTATTTCATACCACTTGTAGCATTCACTGAAACGAAACTTGCAGGAATAAGAGGTCTTAGGTGGTGCCGAGATGGAGGAGGACTTGGTGGATGAAATGAAGGAATGATGATATGGAGCAGAGGTTAGTTGATGCAAATTTGTACTGTTTTCAGTAATCTTGTAGTGTGCAACATGTAATTCAAAGAAACCAAAAAAGGTCAAATATGTATTCTATGTATGTGACTAGGGAGCTGAGTAATTAAGCATTTTGAGTATTGGGGTAATGTTTTTGCCTTCGAACTGTCAACCATGTCACCACTATAAAAAGGGTTATCATAGACAGTTTGAACTTTCATTACAGACGGTTTTTCGAACCGCCTGTATTTATGTGTCAGTGATAATCGGAGGTTATCATAGACGGTTTGTGAGCCGTCTGTGATAAATACAACACAGATGGTTTGTAACTAGAACCGTTCGTGAAGAAAACTATTATAGACGGCTCGAAAAAACCGTCTGTGATACTCACACATCACAGACGGTTCTAGTTACCAACCATCTGTGATTGACGAGTATCACAGACGGTTGGTATATAGTATCATCTGTAATAGTCCTTCATAGACGGTTTATAGCACAAATCGTCTGTGATAGTTCATCCTATACCTATGCTCTTTGAAAATAAGCAAATACAGTGGCAAACACAACAACATATTCACCATTAATCCTTTATAGACGGTTTATAGCACAAACTGTCTGTGATAGTTCATCCTATACCTATGCCCTTTCATTAAGATTAGAATTCACCATTACAGCATAACAAGATAATGAATTCAACTCTTTACACGACAATAATATATAAGAAGCAGAGATCCTAGCAGACAATAGAAGCTGTATGCATCGGATGGCGGCCAGATATTACCGGCAATGGAGAGGCGACGGTAGCGCCACCTTTGTGGCAGACAGTGAGACTACACAAGACATTCTTACGACACTTACGATAAGAGTGTGTTATGATGTCAACCGTGGTGTCACAACGGAGGCGCTAGCTCACGGCGGTAGTCGGCGTCGTCGAGGAACAAGCTGGATGCATTGGATGGTGGCAGGATATCACCGGCAATGGAGAGGTGGTGATAGCATCATCTTTGTGGCACGATGGTGAGACTGTATAAGACACTCTTACGACACTTACGACAAGAGTGTGTTATGCAGTCGACCGTGGTGTCACAATGGAGGCGCTAGCTCACGGTACTAGTCGGCGTCTTCGAGGGGAGGATGCAGGAAGCTATATAGTGGATGAACTCACCTATGACTGTAGATGGAAAGGTAGATAGGGAGTAATTAATAAGGGCCGAGCAGTGGGAGCAACCAGTGCCTGCCATCCGATGTGGAGAGATTGGATGGAGGATATCGACATCCTGGGGGATACGTCACGGATCGGTGACGTGTCATTATCAGAGACGGTTTGTTATACGAACCGTCTGTGATAGTTTCATAGACGGTTATAATTAAAAATCGTATGTGCTAATGCGTATATCATAGACAGCTTTTAAATCTAACCATCTATGATAGTTTTAGAGACGGTTTTAAGCATGAACCGTCTGTAATAATCAAAGCACAGACGGCTCCATATGAACCGTTTGTGATGAGACGTCCAGTATAACTTGTTTTGTAGTAGTGTGTGTTTCTGCTCCAAGCCTTATAGTATTCAGCTTTTCTTTCCTGTTATATGTTTCCTATTAAGTTCCTTGTTGTGCTTCTTTGTTCCTGCAAGTAATAATATGTTTAGTTCGATGAGGATTTCATTATCTAGGCCGAGAGATGCTGGTGCAGTAGTCTATCAGTGGATAGATTGCCTGGATAGTATATGTGTTAGTACTTATATTATGTTCTTATGTTTGTTCAAATTGCCACCGTGTGTACTCCATGAATTGCACGTTGTTGATACTTATGCTATATATTGATCGACTATCGAGTATATTTCTATTATGGATGAAAATACTTATGCTTGTTTTCATTTCATGAATGTTTTGATAAGATAAACTATTTATTATTCGTATTCGTATTTCATTGATTTTGGACATGCCCAGGGACAGCGGGCTCCTTTAAGGGGTTTTCATGTTACGCGATGTAAATATTCGTCGATCGTATTGATTTCGATTACTAGAGATAGACTGATGATCTCATCGTGTCTTCCATCTACAAGCTAGAGAACTATCTATGGGCATGTTCTTTTCCGTATTTGTATTCGATATTATTCGTATACTACAATTAACTTGTAGATCCGTTTTTGTATTCGTATCCAAGATATCCATATTCTAGCAACTGCAAGCATATGTGACTAACAAATCTCAGTTGATTTGAATCAATCGGTGTGACTTAGTTACTATATTTCCATCTCTCAAGCCCGCAAATCAAATCCATGATTTCACTACTAATAGTGGGGGCTCCAAGCATTTGCAATTGCAGACACCTTTGTAGATCAAACAACGATGGTGTTTTGTGAAGGACATAATGATATATTGTTAATTCATGAAATATATGGCATATTCTTTTTTAGATTACGGTCGTGATTTATGATTTTTGTCTGAAATTTTTAAATTTTAGACTATTCGTAATAGAGATTATGGAGAAAGAGATACTAACTTGAGATTTTAGTTGGTTTAGATGTTGGACTTTTTATTTGTACTACAACTAACTTATAGGTCATGTCTTGTAAAAATACTCTATTTAAAAGTTAGGTACTATAGCGAAGAAGTCGTAAAGAATAGGCTGATACACGCGCTTCAAGGAAAAAACTTTAGATTGCATCTTGTCACGCAAAAAATAAAGAGTTTTGTGAAGAACATAATGATGTATTGATAATTCTTGCAACCTGGTGGGTGATGTTCGACCTTCTTCTTAATGTTCCAAAAAAAATAGTTGTGGGGTTACGTTAACATGTCACTTGATACTACAAGAGGACAATTATGTAGTGATGGACACACATACTAGAATTTGTATGCTTGTAGTAATTGCATGCATGCAGCGTACGCTGCACTGAGACAGTGTGACCCGACCCTTTCTTCCGCAATGAAAACAAATGAGCTGGCTGTGCTCATTCGGTTTATATAAGCTGATTTATGATTTTTTTACTATAGTAACTTATTTATAGTTTTTTATGTAAATAAATTTAAAAATAAAAAAGTTAGCATATTACGAAAAATACAAACAAATACGAGAAAAAAAGAAAAAGCTAAAAAACTCAAAAAGACGAGATTAAGAAAAAGTGAACTATAAACTAAAAACCAGATGAAGTTGAAACGAGCAGGGTGGACCAGTAAAAAGCCCTCAGCGGACTACCTACTGCAGCATCTGGCCGCGGCACGCCGGCCAGTTCTTGCGCTCCCCAGGCGCAGCAGGAGCCCACAGCCTGGGCACGACTGGTGCCCCAAGCGTGGTATATGCCACGCGCTGGTCTTCTGTGCTTACGTGCTCGAGCAAAGGGCTAAATGTGGAATTGCGGACATCCAAGATCTACAATTGGCATTTCAGGACTTCATGGGGCTAAATAAGCCAAAATTTTGGATTCGCAGGGATTAAAAAAAATCATCCGTTGGAACTCTGAAAAAAAAAGAATCCCTATGTTGGATTCTACAACAGAAACAACGGAAAGAGGTGAGTTCTTTTGGTTCGTATCTCTTGTCTTAATTTTTTAAATTATGCCTATTCGTAAGAGAGAGTATAGAGTGAGAGATATTTGCATATGATTTTGGTCGATATAAATGAATTCGGTACAGTGTCACTATAATTGACTTGTAGACTCTATCTTAAAAAGATACACCATTTGAAAGCTACTTATAATAACATTAACCAAAAGTTATAAGTCTAAAGCCCAAAAGAACCCAGGCAAAATTGTTATGAGTTGGTTTTACTGTTGCATTGTGCCATGGGGTGTTCTTTTGAGTTGCGAAATTAATATTTGGCGTTTTGATTTTGAAGAAGTCAAAAGTCAAAAAAGAACCGGACCCAGCACATGGCAAGGAATTAAACCTAGGGATAGAGAATTAAACTATTGCTAGTAGTAGTATTAGGGGAGCAACTTTCGGAGTATTTTTTCAAGATGGGGTAGTTAAACGATCTACACGTTAAAGCCCAACATCTATATCTCAAAATTGCGAGTATAGTAGTAGCAACAAAAATTCAAAATTTATTAGAAAGAACAGCCGGTCCGCTAATTGTGTGCTTTTAATCAGTTGTTTGGGCCGTAATTAATTCAATCGGGATATTGCGGCTTCCACGGCGATCTCGGAGTAGCTAGCCCAACTTAGCCGAATCAACATTCGGCTCGAGCCAGATTTGGAGTGTGTGAACTTGAACAGCGTCGTTTTACTAGGTTCCGCTCATTTAGACTAGAAAAATATGGTTTATGACTAAAGTTGTACTGTAACAACTGAAATTTCATTGTAGTCGAAGGTGGCTTATTTAACATAATTAAATTTAAAAAATTTAAAAATAGAAAGAATATGCTAACTTATCACGGACAACGCAAATGAATACAAGAAAAAAAGAACCGACAAAAAAGCTCAAAAAAGACCAAAAATTCATAAAAGAACGAAATTTATAAATAGTAAAAAATAAGTTAGAAACCAGAAGCCGAAACAGCGATTATCTGGATTGTAATATGAGCACTTTTGATCATTGGTTGTTGGACCAGCCACCGGATCTCCGAGACGATGGTTTATTACTCATTACCGCTTGACAAGGCCCATGGGGGCATGGCAAAGTCTCCGGCTTCATTGAGTTGCCGGCGCACGAGCATGGGGATTTGGGGTTGTCTCCTCTCTCCCGTACGTCGCCGGTCATGCTCATATGAGTTTGGTGCGGACGCCATTCTCAGTATTCATTGAGAGCACTTTTTGCCTGTCAGGTATGGGATAAGATGTCGACCACATTAGGTGGTGATCATTTGGGTTTATTTTTAGTGGTTTATGGCTGAAAAGTATTGTAGCTAGCTGAAAAAACACTGTAGTTGGCAAAGGCTTATTTAGTATAATTAAATTTAAAAATTAAAAATATAAAAAATATGTTAGCCCATCACAGACAACGCAAACGAATACGGGCAAAAAAGAACGGACAAAGAAGCTCAAAAAAGCTAAAAGTTCAGAAAAAATGAATTTATAAATAATAAAAAATAAGTCAGAAGCCAGAACCTAAAACTAAAACCATCACAGCCTTAAGCTCCCAGTGCAGAGGGCTGTTCATGTTAGGCACTTTCGTGCTTGTTTGACCTCGTTCACAACTTTCCGGACAGCGAGCCACAGATGCTGCGCCGGTCGTTGGGCTCATGGAGTAGATGGTCTCAGTGTCTCACCACAATGAACTGTTTAATGGAGCTAGCATCTGCGCGGCCACAACAGACACAAATGGAAAAGGATTTACTCGTATATCTGAAAATATTCTATTGTTCAAATCTACTATTACGATGCGGATACGGACTTAAACTCCCGATTTGGCAATTTCATGATATGATACGGGCTAATAAAGCGGTGGGCCGATCAGCCGGCGTACATCGATCCGAGCTGATGAGACGACCATGGACATCTGAACCAGGTGGCAAGCTACTCACTTCACTAGTCAGTCAAAAGAACGACAATTGCCGTTAGTTTAGTTAGAGACGAGACAGGGCCGGAGCCACCACGGCGAGTCTGGGTGGACTCCAGTTCACCCCGCAGGGATGGACGACCAAGGTGAGACCAGTAGGAGGTGGCCGGGCGGGACGGCAAGCCACCAAGGCGCAATGGGCACGCAAAGATAGACGGTCGAAGGGGAAGGCCGGAGCAGGGAGCTCGGAAGGGGGCACACATGGGTAGACGACCGGGGAGGGGAGTCAGCTGCTCAAGCTCACAAAAATTCTAAATTCTGACTCCGCCACTGAGACAAGACGATCCTAAGAGGCTAGTTATTGCCGATCTCGAGACATCTCCATGTCTAGTCAGCCTCCCCGAATCCCGATCAATCAAGCCCCATGGCAAGGTCAGATTCTCGAACCGTCCCTGCACCGTCAATCCGTCCATCAGATGGCCTCAATGTAGCCCAACCTTCAGTCTTAACCCCCCGGCAACGAGCACGGGTCGTAATTTTGTGCCGGTTTGCTGGTTCCTCCCCTACAAGGACCTATTAATGCTTACGCCTGTAAGTAGGGGTGGAAACGAGCCAAGCCGGGTCGACTCAAGCCAGGCTTGGTAGAGCTCGCCCGGAGTTGTAGCTCGGCTCGGCTCGTGTAGGAAATGAGCTAAAAGCCCAGTTCGGCTTGGCTCATTTCCTGGCTCAAGTCGGCTCACGAGCCGCACGAGTTGTGATCCCATGATAATGGAAAGATCACCCACTTGATGACTAGGAATAAATTTGCTAGTCAGGTAACAGCTCTAATGATCAGAGCAATACAAAGTAATAAGCATAGATTAGGCAATTTCTTGGAATTTTCATTTCAATATTTTAAAAAACACGAAGAAGATTGTTAAAATATTGGAAACTGACTTGAGGAGAGTATGGCATAAGCGAAGTGCATGATAATTCAACTAATGTCATCTAGCACAAGGAACAAAAGTTCCACACACGAGCCACTGACAACTCTCTACTAGTATTAACTGGGAATAGATCTCAGTGTTGACTACATACACGGATGGCATACTCAAGTTTCATTACTTTCGTATGTGCAAAAACCAGGACAAGGAACTAGATGCTTAGATAACCACTGAATATTTGACTCGCAACTATTTATGACAACTTTAAAAATATCAAAGTCAAATAGTAAGGGCTTCATTTAAAAAAAATAGTTGTACTTCAACATTGCGAACAAGAATTCAGGAGGCATGAAGAAGAAATAGAGTAGGGAATCACCAAATCAATCAAACCAAACTCTTGTCTGATCGCCAATCGCCACCAATGGTGTCTGCCCCGCCACCGCCGCCTCCTCTTACGCACCCTCTCTCGCAGTCGCAGTTCCCCATCACCCCCAAGCCTGACCCTGATGCGCTCCCCACCCCCAACACCGCAACGCCGCTCCTCGCCCTCACCCCGGAGCTATGCGACATTCTCCGTCACCAGCTCGCAACCTTCGCATCGTCGGCGCCATCCTCGCCATCTCCGTGGGCGGCATGGTGGGCAGGGCGACCATGCGTAAGGGGAGGGGCGACCGATGCGGTGGACGGGGCTGGACCGCTCGAGAGGAAGGGGATCGGGGTGGAAGACTGGGAGAGCCGCAAAGGAATGAGGATAGGGAATGCTGAATGCGGATCGCCAGATCGGGACGAGACGGGACAGGAAGGAATGATGACTGTGGTCAGTGGAAGTGCGAGTCAAGCGAGGAAGGGACGGACGGTATGTTAGTGGGCTGGCCGACTGGGCTTGGCCTAACCTGGCGCATGGACGACTGTGGAGAGTGGATATGAGCCATGTGATCCCGAACGGCTCGGGCTCGGCTTAATTTTTTGTGAGCTAGGAAAAGAATTTGACTCGGTTCAAAAATTTATGAGTCCGAGTCAAGCCGATGCGTGAGCCTCGAGTTTTTTTTCAACCCTACCCGTGAGGCCGCAACTCCGGCGGTGGTCAGACACCTCGCGGATTACGCCCTCGCGCCGCGTGCGCTGGGCTTTCGGATGGCATACCGCGCAGTGGTTTGCGTCACTTGCAGCTGCAGGTACGGTGACTTGCACGGGCCGTGGTGTCAGGAATTCAAGATTTGTAACTTTAAGTGCAAGTGGTCAAGGGCCGTGGCTGGGTCAACAGACAACGCACGATGGTTAGGGTAGCTCATCGTCATGTCTCCCGCATTTTTGCTTGCATCTGTTGCTCTATACGTATAGCAGACTAGTGCCCTACTGTAGTTCTTTAGCAGTACTGAATTATCCGGTGGATTTACTATTAAGTAGTACTAACTTTTTCTCTCCCTTTCGTTTTGAGAAGACACTACTAAATAGAGTTGTAAACAAGTCAAGCTCGATCGAGCCTGATCTCTTAAATTCGAGTTCGGTAGAAGCTCAAATTGAGTTTAAGCGAGCTTGAGTTAGGGTCAGAGGCTAGAGCTCGGCTCGGTCTAAACTCGAGCTCGACTCGAATAAGCACTATAACAGTTGAAATAACACAATGTGCACTATTTTTATACAATAAGACAATTTTGAGCTCGAGCTCGATAACAAAAAAAAATTAATATATACTAATTTTTAATAATAAAAAGCTCGAGCTCGATATGAGTAAACTCGGTAACAATTATTATGTATGTAGGCTTAAAAACTCAAGATTAGTGACCTACTCAAGTTTCGCTTATTAAAGCCATTGCTTGAGCCATGCTCTTCCATGATATACTACTAAGTATAAACTACTACACTAGCTGAATGCCCGTGCGTTGCTACGGTTTTTAAAATTTGATCATACTATATGTTCTGATAATGGGTGGTAAAATTTTTTAGAACATGCATGCGGAGGAGGGAGGGGAGGAGGCGAGGGAGAAATCAGGGGGAAGGAGCGCATGGGTTCGTGGGGTCCGGGAGGCAGGGCGCACGGGTGTGGGAGGGGTGGGTGGTCCACACGTCAGACAAAGTATCTTTTTTTGTCAAGAGAGGTGGGAAAGGTGGAGAGGCCGCACCAACCACCAACTCTTTTTATAATAGTAAAGATAATGCAAGAGCATGGCTCAACAAAATGATTTGCGATCTATACATGGGCCTTATTGGGAGCCGCTGGGCCTGTACGAATCAAGGCCCTTTTTACGAAAAACTCGGCCTGCCATGCAAACAACTCGGGGGCACTGTTGTGTTTCTAGGCAAAGTGGACCTTAATCTCGCTCGGTTGGACTAAAAAGCTATGTGTTATGACTGAAATTGCATTGTAGCGGTGAAATTTTACTATAGCTGAAGATGGTTTATTTGGCATAATTAAAATTTAAAAATTTTAAAAATAGAAAAAATATGCTAACTTATCACGGACAACGCAAACGAATACGGAAAAAAAGAACTGGCAAAAAAGCTCAAAAAGCCAAAAGTTCAGAAAAAAGACAGTTTATGAATAGTAAAAAATAAACCAGAAGCCAGAAGCTGAAGCCGAAACGAGCGGAGCCAAATCTGAATTATTGAACCAACGCAATAGAGGGCATGTTCTTTTCCTCCGAAGCTGGCGACGTTTGGTTTTTGCTATAGTACCTAACTTTCAAACGGAGTATTTTCTCAAGACGGGGTCTACAAGTTAAACGATGTACATGTTAAAAGCCCAACATTTGTACCATCCAAAATCGCAAGTGAGTATCTTTCTTTCTTTAATCTGTACCGTAAACAGCCAAAATTCAAAAATTTCAGCTAAAAGCCATAAGCCACATCCGTTGCCAAACATGCCTAGAGTTGTGACTCTGCCCAGCCCAATGTTTGCTCAGCTTGTCTGGGCCTTTCTGTTCTCTTGTTCATTTTTCCTTGTGTAGCAGAAAGTCATAGCAAAAAACGCTGCTACTAGGGTTGTGCAGTTTCAAACCGAACCGAAAAAACTGTATCGAAAAAACCGAATCGAACCGGTCAACTCGGTTTGACTGCTTTTCGGTATTCGGTTCAGTAGCTAGAAAAGTGGCATTTCTCTGATTCGGTTTTTTCGGTAAAAACCGAGGAAAACCAAATTTCCCAAAAAAAACTAAACAACTCGTCTCACGTCCACGACTCAGCTCTGCGCCTCTGGCCTCTGCAGTCTTGGTCTCGGCCCACCAGCAGTCAGGCACCGACGGCCCGACGGCAAGTGATCAACCGTAGCCGCAGAGCGCATCAGCACAAACCGACGCCCTCGCCTCGCCTCGCCTCGCCAGATCCGCTCGAGTCTCGTAACCTTAGTGCTCGCCGCTCGGCTCGCCAGATCCGCTGTCGGTGTCCGTGTTTCCCCCGGTCCCCCAAGTCCCAGGCTCCGCCTCCGCCTCCTTCGGTGCTCCGCGCCTCTACCACTAGGTCTTCTCCTCTCCATTCACTATATGTCTAGATCTAAAATTTGAAATGCTCTAGAGTAATCCGAGTATCCGACCTCCGGTGCGCTGCGCCCCCAGTCCCAGGCTTGGCCAGCGGCCGCTCCCCGCTCGGGCTCTGATGCTCCGCCTCCATCGGTGCTCTCCCCGACTCCACTCCAGTCCGAGACGGCGAGACCGAGACCCAGCTTCTTAGGCCCGGACACCGACCTTCTCCCTCTCGCAAGACGCCGGAGTTACAGAGTCAATAGGATCTTGCGAAGTAAGTCCTTTCTCTCTGTTTCATTTGGCAAATATTAATTGGTAGAATGCTATTGCTAGATTGCTAGTTGGTTGTCTACTGCCTATGCCTAGTCTGTTGTGACTTGTGAACTTGTATGTTGTAATGTTGTTGGCAACTTGTTGTGTAGTAGACAACTTGCCAGATTATTTAGCTTCTCACAACTTTTTGCATACTTGCCAGATTGCTAGAATGCTAGTTGCCTGCCTAGTCTGTTGTAATGTTACTTGCCAGATCCAATGATCCATGCATGTCAGCATGTGTTTGTGTAGCTTCCTTTCTTCCTCACTCACGGTTAATTTGTAATGTTGTTGCATACTTGCATTGGCTAATGGTTATTGCATTGGTTAATGGTTAATTGGTTATCTATCTTTGCATTTTTGGACTGTCTAATGTATGTGTTTGCCGACCACAAAACTCCAATGAATATTCTGTTTACAAGAACTAACCAATATCGTGCTTATATGTTATGTGATGGTTTTGGTGCGAGACTACTAGTTAGAGTCTTGTCTTTGGTTTATGTCTTGTTCGTGGAGTGGAGTCTTTGTCTTTGGTTTATGTCTTTCTTTGAGTCTTCTGATTGGTTTATGTGTCTTTTCTTGATTTTATGTGCTAGTGCTAGATCTTTGGTTTCATTTGTTTTGTCTCTCATCGTTGTTGTCCTATTGTGCCCCATGTAATATGTATTGCTCACTCAATGCCTCAACTGATGTAATATGTAATGCACTGCTAGTTTATGACTTTAGTCTTTATTTGTTGCTACCGCATCTCTTGGAGCTCGAGTCTTGGTGCCATTGCTCGCTACACATCTTTGACCGCCGATGTTGTGTTGGCGTCATCTTCGCCGGTCACTAGTTTATGAATTATGGCTTTAGTCTTTAACTCTATGTGTGCTGTTGGGTGCTAATTTAGTTGCTGCTGGTTTTGTCTGCTATATACTGCTATTATTGCTGTTTTCGGCTATGACCGTGACTCTGTGACTGTGAGGCATGTGCTGTTTTGAGTTTTGTTCTACTGTAGTCTGTAGACCTGTAGTGCTGTGCTGTCCGATTGCCACTGTTGTCTGCTAATGCTATTTTGAAATCTGAATTTCTGATTCTAGAATGGAGAATTGGAGTCTTAGAGATGAGATTAAGTATTAACATTTAGCAATTCGTGTAAACTTTGATAAAATTGATATTAACCAATATCGTACCGAAATAAGATGGTATTTACCAATACCACACCGTATTATGGAAAATACTGTATGTACCGAAATACTAAAACTGTATTTACCGATCAAACCGTATTTACCGAATCGTATAAACCGAAAAAACCGAACGAACAGTCCTATCTGCTACATTCTTTGTGAAACTGTAAAAACCGCCCATGCTGGAGACAGACTTTAAGAACGTACACAAAAGTGTCTGGCCGTCACTACTGTCTTTTAGCTAAAATTACGCTATAACAATTGTTATATTTTTTGAGTCATTTAATTAAAAAGTAAGAAAAAACCATTACATCTCTATAGATAATATAAAGAGATAAAGAAGAAAAAAGCAAAAAAGCTGAAAAAACTAAAATTAAAAACTGATATATTCTAAGTAACTACTAGAAATCAAAAGTCTAAAGAATCCAGAAATGGAAGCTACTTGGAGTGGCGCAGAGAACGTACCTAATAATGCAGAACAGTGAGTACACCCATCACGACCTGACCGTACCGTGACGGTGAGTATATTCATATTGATTCCAATAGAACGCAACTAAAACAAATACTCCTACCGAATTCATCCCCCGCTTTTCCTTGACACCACGACTAGCTCGAGAACGGAAGAATCAAAGAAGAAACCCATTCTTTTCTGCCAAAAACACGAAGCATTTCTGCTGTGCAAAAACACGAAGCATTTCAGATTTTCAGAAATACTAGATTTTTATATATTTATTTATATTATACGTGTTAAAATAACCTATTTTTAAATAAAAACCCACAGATAATATAAAGAAATATAAAAAGAAAAAAACTAGAAAAGATAAAAATGTGCAGCGCCCCCGTTGAAATGCAACGAGACAAGCGAACGCGAGCAAATGCACACGACCTTGCACACGGAAAATGTTTCCCCAACACCACACGCGGCAGCTCATCAGGGCTCGCCTCCACCAACACCCGTACTCCACAGTCTTCTTCCCTTCTCCCGCTCCGCAGGCGGCAACTCCAATTTCCAAATCCCAAACAAAACCCCCGACCCCGAGAATTTTGAAAACCTCAGATCCCACGCCACACCGCACCAAAATCGCCCATCCCCAAACCCAAATCAGAGCGGCGCCGCACTGCAGGCTCCGTCGCGACGCCGCGGCCTCCAACACCACCGGCTCAAGGGCTGGCCCGACCTGTGGCTGCTCTCTGGGAAGCCGCCGCACGCGCGCCGCAGCGATGGTGACCCTAGCTCTCACGGACGAGCTCCTCCTCCGTGTCCTCGCCTGCCTCCCGGAGCCCCACCTCACGGGCGCCGCGTCGCTCGTCTGCAAGAGGTGGATGCGGCTCTCCGGGCGACTCCGCCGCCGCCTCGCCGTGCGGGACTGGGCTTTGGTGACGCACCGCCTGCCATACCGCTTCCCAGACCTGGCGGACCTCGACCTCTTCCCGGCCTCCATCGCCGCCCAGGCCGCGCCGTCCCCGGCATTCCCTCTCCTCACCTGCGGCGAGCTGTCGCTAACCCTAGACCCCTGCGCGGACCCGCCGCTCGGCGCTTGCCGGTTCCTCGCCGACGACGTGCTCGACCGGGGCCTCTCGGCTGTCGCCGCCAGTTTTCCCAATCTCCGCCGCCTCTCAGCCACCGCCGCGTCAGAGTCCGGTGGGCTGATGGATATCGCCGGCGGCTGCGCGACGCTGCAAGAGCTTGAGCTCCACAGGTGCACCGACCTCGCCCTCCGCCCGGTCTCTGCCTTCGCTCACCTCCAGATCCTCCGCATCGTTGCCGCGTCCTACCCGCTCTACGGCATCAGCGAAGACGGTGGGGTCACGGACATCGGCCTCACCATCCTCGCCCACGGCTGCAAGCGGTTGGTGAAGCTGGAGCTTGTGGGTTGCGAGGGCAGCTACGACGGCATTGCTGCCGTGGGGCGATGCTGTGCGATGCTCGAGGAGCTCACCATCGCCGACAACAGGATGGACGGCGGGTGGCTTGCTGCGCTCGCTTTCTGTGGCAACCTCAAGACCCTGCGGCTTCAGGAATGTGGCACGATCGACGATGATCCTGGGCCCGCCGAACATCTTGGTGCCTGCCTCACGCTCGAGAGCCTGCAACTGCAGAGGTGCCAACTACGTGACTGCCGTGCCCTCCATGCTCTCTTTTTGGTCTGTGAGGGTGCTCGTGAGTTACTGGTTCAGAATTGTTGGGGCCTTGAAGACGGCATGTTTGCCTTGGCTGGCCTATGCAGGTATTGTAACCACCAATCTCACTCCTTAAGTGTATCAGTGCTAGTTCCTTGATGGATACATGATTGCTGTAACACTCTAGGGTCCAAACTGGTTTAGGTCTAATCCCATTCTGGATAAGTCACGCACATGTATCAATTTGCTTGCACTTTCGTCCTTGCTTCGCGCAAAACGGTTAACCGGAGGTTGCTACCATTGGAAGCCCTAGGTTTGTATGTTGGTGCTTATCCCTCAAAATTAGTAAGGTGGTATTAAACACTCATGGGCCACACATGGGTCTAATTTCACATGTGCTAAGGTGTCACATACACCTCCTCTCAAAGAACTCAACGTCCTCGTCGACCCAACATACCCACACTGGAACAAATACTAGGACCTCTCCTCTTGGTACACATCCGTGCGTCCAGTGCTGGCACATATATCATACCGTGTGTCCACTTCAAGCCCACACACGGCATGTGTCATATGCCCACACCCCTAACCCGTACGTGGCCGTGTAACCGCGAGGGTCGGCTCTGATACCATTTTGTAACACCCTAGAGTCCAAACTAGCTTAGGCCTAATCCTATTTTGAATAAGCCACGCACACATAGCAACCTGCTTACACTTTTGTCCTCGCTTCGCGCAAAACGGTTAACCGGAGGTTGCTACCATTGGAAGCCCTAAGCTTATATGTTGGTGTTTATTCCTTTAAATTAGCAAGGTAGTACTAAACACTCATGGGCCATACATGGGTCTAATTTCACATGAGCCGAGGTGTCACAATTGCATAATGGGAACGGATTGTACCTTTGACTGTTTGAGAGTGCAAATTTGATTATTTGAGAGTGTTCTAACAACCTCACTATGATAACCTTTGCTAGAAGTTTTTTATGTTTACTGACGTATACCTTTGTGTGTTATCTTGTTACAAGCACTGTAACTTAGTCATTTCCCCCTCAGTAAACCATGAGCGCTGTCAGCCTGCAAAAGAAAAGGAGTTAACATTTCATAGTGAGGAGTTAACAGCCTCACTATGATAACCTTCGCTAGAAGTTTTTTATGTGTACTGATGTATACCTTTTTGTGTTATCTTGTTACAAGCAATTTAACTTAAGTCATTTCCTCCTCAGTATACCATGAGCGGGCGCTGTCAGCCTGCAAAAGAAATGGAGTTAACATTTCATAGTTGATGTTTGAGCTGTTGATTACTTAGTGTAGACAGACATCGATGTTTATTGAAGATGTGTTGAAGTGAATGCACCTTACTATCTTTCCATTGATAACCTGTGGATCACTCAGCCATTCGACAAGCATTTGATCAACAGTTTTTTGTGACCAGATGATACTGACTCGTAAAATGTAAAACATGACTTAGATGTCTGAATAAATGGATTTGATGAAGATATAGGTTAGTTCCATTCCCCCACCACAAATCATGTGCCAATGTTATATCAACCAATGTTAAAATTGACTTTTTAGAGGAAGGAAGCAATAGAATGACTAATATTGCACATGTTCTATACTGAATATGTAGATGCTTTTGCTTATTTGATTGCCTGCCAAACAATGTTCTAAAGGACTGATTGTCAATTTCCAATTTATAATATTCTAAGAGGTCCGAGAAACGACTACATTCCAGTATCTCATATATTAATGTAGTTATGTAGGCTTTGATAGGTTATCTTGCACCACCTGAAGTGGTGGTTTATGATCCTGTATGTGCATAAGTGTGGGCATTGGGCAATGTCTAGATGGTTCCTGTATGTGCAGGTGTATCAGGGACCCATGCTTTCCTGTATATTTTAGCTTTCCTGTATATTTTAGCCCTCTCTGACTCAGGCCTGAGCATTCTTCTGCTACTTCACCTCCATTTCTTGTATGAATTTCATTAGTCCATGAAGGCATTTGAAAAATCGCTTCTTTGTTCCAAAAAAAGTGATGCACTACTATTTCTCTCTCAGAATGGGGTATATTGCTGCAGCTTGTTGAGTCATTTTTGTGTGCTTTGCCCAGAAACATCTTAAATTGAACACTGGTACCATTCCAGCTTGTTTGCTGTGTAGTACTTTTTGTGAGTTTGTTAATGGACTTTACGGAGTCAACTTTTGTTCATAATGTCCCTAAATTATTGAGAAGCGCTACTTGTTCAATTGTTCATAGTTCAGTGGCTGATCTACTAAAAGGGATGTCCCAATTTACATGTTCTATCTTGGATAAAGTTACATGATCTGCATTTTTTAGCCTCAGATGGATCAAAACTGTCTTGTCCTTTTCTTTTTCCGGTTTCAGCCTGAAGCCTTGTGAAGAACTCATGTTAGTACTTGCTAATGCTAGGTTTGCATGGGAGTGGTACAATGAGCTGAGCACAGGCTTCTGTTTCTTTTTAAATATTTGCAGAAGAAAGCTCGAATTACCTCTCGTCCAATCATTTTTTATGACATTCATTGCTGCACTCCAGAATCCAGAGTATTGAAGTACCATCTTTTTTCTGAATACAGTACCAAGCCAGTGAAGTAGTGGGGTGGAATGAACAGCTAGCGAGGTAGCACCCATGTAGCTGGAATATGTACTTTTGCTGGAAGTGGAGACCACATATTTTAATCTATTCCTCTTCTGGATATGCTTTAGCATATGATCTGCCTAGATACAGTAGGAATTGATGCTACATTTTGGTCCACGACCTACATTTGTGGAAACTCACCCTTTATTTATCGGATATACTACAGGATCCTGATTAATGTTCATCTTGTTATCTTTCTTTTTCAGGAGAATCAAATTCCTTTCCTTAGAAGGCTGCTCACTAATAACAACTCGAGGTCTTGAATCGGTGATCACCTCATGGAATGACCTGCAGAGTCTAGAAGTTGTCGCATGCAATAAAATCAAGGATGAAGAAATCACCGCTGCCCTCTCGGTGCTTTTCTCCAATCTCAAAGGGCTGAAGTGGAGGCCTGACAACAAATCACACCTTGCTGCGAGCCTCGTAGGCACTGGAATGGGAAAAAAGGGCAGGGTATTTTTCAAAAGGGTATGAAGTCTGATCATCTTGGTGCTCCATTCCCTGCGATGCACTTCATCTGTTCTCTGCCATAAGGATTGAACTTTTCTTGCAGCAGATTTTACCGGGCCATCAACGGGTCAAAGGGAAGATGCTCAACTATTCAACAAGTGTTGCTGCTTAGCTGATGATGACTAGTCCAGAATTTTGCATGCTCCTGCAAAATTCTTAGAAGCTGGCACAAATTCATTGATTTTAGACAAAGACACGGTCACAATTTTTTCATACTCAGAATCTGGCACGCTAAAGCACAATTGAGGTACCAACCGTCCAATTTCGTGTTTGTGCCTGAGTTATAACACGCTGAGACTTCCCCTGAGGAGCCTAAGCAATATTTATGTATGCGAAAAAAATATTCTTTCGTAAGTTATGGCAGAACTTGTTACTAGTTCCTAATGAGTCGGAGAGAGCCAACAAAAAATTTATGTTTACAGCACATGACTTCACCGTTGAACGGATTCTGTTGCCAGCACATTTTGCCATGTAGAAATCCACTGGCTACTCTCGAATCGCAATGTGCTTGAATTTATTAATCATCAGCAAGTGATGAGTTATATGATTGTCAAGAGAGCCATGGTCACTTGAATGTTCATGATGCTTAATTTATTGTTCGCGCATGCTGGTTTGTTTCTGTCTGTGATACGAACAGGGGATGGAAATGCAAGTTGGCGTGACTATTGCAAGCTGTCGGTGAACCTGCACATATCCTGGCCTACCTGTCGGAAGGCCCAGCCCAGTAGCCTAATATGTAAGGCCATCCGCATCCTCTTTTCATTACCCTTCCTCATTTTCTCTCTCTAAACACAGTATATGCTCGCGCGCGCCCTGCAACGAACAGACACACGCCCTGTAGAAACGAAGACGAGGGCAGGAAGAAGGAAGGAGCAGAGCAAGAAGCCAAGAAGATGGCCGCCGTCCCCGACTGCGTCTCCTCCTGCGGCAGCACCAACGTGCGCCGCGTCGACCGCCTCCTCCCGCTCCCGCTCCCCTGCGTCGGCGAGCCCACCGCCGCCTCCCGCGTCTCGCCGGGGTCCTCTCCCACCCGCTCCGACGCCTCCGAGGGCGCCGCCGCATTCTACGCTGCCGACGCCGAGCACGAGCCCGAGGCATCCGCTGGGAGGAGCACGCAGATGCTGCTCGCCATGGCCGCCATGGGCGGCCGCGGTGGCCCCTACGGCCGCCGCCCGGCGTCGTCCTACGGCAGCTGCGCCGCGTGGAGCGCCGGGTCGCTCACCGACCACTGCCCCTCCTCGCCGTCCCCCATCTGCAGCCCCGTGAGCAGCAACGGTGGTGGGGGTTGTCTTGACGGCGGCGAGCGCCGCGACGGTGATGACGTCTCCTCGTTCGTCACGAAGCGACAGGTCAGTTTCTGTGCTCTCGGTGCTCTTTTGTGTTGTCTCGGAGTCTCGGACAGGTTCTTGCTAGAGAGGGAGGCGATCCTGACGCTTCTTGGCTCTTGATTTTGCCTGCCTTTGATCTTGATTTCTAGTTTTGTAGCTTGCGGTTCTTGAATTGTGTTGGATTTCATCGATTTCTTGTGTTAGTTCTTGGAGCTGAGGTGGTTTCTTGGATGGAGGTGTTCAGTTTCTTGCATGGCTCCTAGGAACAAATACCTCTATTTCTAAGCATTGTTCTAGTATTTCAATAAATTCTTGATTGATTAATGACCCAGGAATTGATTGAAAATTCCCAAGACTAATTAGCTGCGAAGCAGCAAAAGTCGCACCTCTGGTGATTTGGATTTGTTGCTAGATTTCTGCTGGCTGAGTCTTGAAATGGCAAAAAACCAGAGCAGTCCTATCCCACTCAGCTCTATTGTTGCATTTATCTGCTCACTACTACATCATCCAACCAAATTTGGATAATTTGGTGTCTGGTTCCATCCAAATGTTACATGTAGCTGCCAGTTATGTTCTTTATCCATTTGGTCATTCATGGCTCATACGTAATTCAGAGATGTTAATAAGGCAAACTACCGCAGGAAGAAGAGAAAGGGAGGTTGCCAACCAGAGGAGATTTCATGAAGCCTTCTGCGACACCGCGAAACATCAGACTACATACGCCCAGGCACCCTTCTCTGCTAGATAGGAGAGGTGGCTCCTTTTTGCCTGCCTTCCCATTCATTGATTGACCTCACATTTTTCTTGCACTGCATGTTCAATAAATCCACTTCAAATATGCAGTTGAGGGAGCCAATCGACTGCCTCCAAGATTCATCCGCAAGGCCACACCAGCTAGATTGATGTGCCGAGCTCGCCCCTCACACAATTACCATGATCGAATTGGGGCAATTGATGTTATTAATGAATGGAGATTGCCTAAAGTCAGTGAAGAGGAAGATGAGGTAGTGGATCAAAAGGACTGGCAGGTTGATACTGTGTCGTCTCGTGTATCCTCAGGTATTGGTCTAAATCTCATGAGACCCAACCTTTCTTCAGCAAAACATGAAATTTGGGACAATTCTGTATGCCGCAGCTCGTGATTGGAACTTCGAGTCTGACAGTGCTTATGAGGGCAGCAATCATAGTGGTGGCGCTTTTGACCATTCAGATGGCAAGAATTGTCCAGTTGCAGTGCAAAGGATGGAGAGACAGCTCCAGGGCTCTGTGGTAAAACCTAAGGGAAATTTCGTCCGCGCCAAGTTGGTTGCCTGGAAGGATGCACAGATTGCAAAGCTCATAGACAAGTAATGCCCCTTATCTCTTCCATAATCATAACCTCTGAACATAACATTTGTTAGCAATTAATTTAGGGCTTGCTCAGAATCAAGAATCTTCATATGACACATATAGTTGTATTGATTCAATGACGATGAGGACTTAAATTGCTTGTTAGATAATTACATGTAGCATAATATGTATTTGAAAAAAAAACATTTAGCACAATATCACTTCAGCCTTATATTGGAATTGAAGTAAAGAGCTTGATCACTGTTGGCATAGACACGACTGCTTGTGAGTTGTGACTGTCTGATATGTTGAATTTCATACTTCATAACAAACTGTACCCGCAGAATGCCATCGTAGATAGAGTTCGTTGGATAAAAAAATTGGATTTCTTTGTTCTGAAAGGATATTTGTAACTTATCTAGTCAGAGCGCTAATGTTACTTAAATCAATTAGGCTGAAAAGGAAAGAAGCCAACATCGATGACTGGCAGAAGAATATGATTGCACAGGCCAGGGATAACATGGAAAAAATTGAGGTAACTGCTCTCTCTCTCTGAAAAAAAATTGAGTGTCCACTCCATTGAGCATTTCCATTTGAACTAAGGGATATAATTGAACCTGTAGTTTCACACTTTTTTTTGTTTGTACCTTAACTGAAAACAGATGAAGTTGGAGAAGAAGAGAGCGAAAGCAACAGAGAAGATGCAAAAGGCGATAAGAGAGGCGCAGAGGAAAGCTGATAGGAAGAAAGTCAAGGAGCAGGCATCCACTGCCAATCAGATAGCCGGTGTTGAGAGAGCACTGGTGAAGATGTCTAGGACAGGAAAGCTCCCCTGGTCACTGGCTTTTCTGTGATCCAGCTCTTCTCCTGTGCTAGTTTCAGACAAGCCGATTATTGAAATCTCCTGCCAATGCCAGCACAGCAAGACTGAAATGAGCAAAATCAACAGTGTCAAATACTGAAAAATCAGCATATGTTGTATATGATGGTGGTTTTCTGTCCTCGGATGATGGAAGTTTCAGGTCATGCAACACCTGACCAGCATTTGAACACTGTTTCTTAAACATGACGAGCAACCAGGGGCAAATTATAGTACTTGCCCTCTTGTTGTGGCTGCAATTACTGTTCTGAGAAACAACATTCTTTTTCTCCCCATTGGAGAACATATATATACAGTGGCAAATTGAAAACTTCAGAATGTTGATGTGCAGAAATGCTTGGGCTTGATGAGTATGGTCTGATGATCTATCCTTTCACTTTTCCTACATGATTTTTTTTGTGGCATGAGTTGAATGAATATGGTAGTTTGAGTTTGTCCAACTAATTTATAACATTACACTGATCCCTGAATTTGGTCTACAACTGATCCTAGAATTTTTTTAAAATGATTAATTTTTATTCCAAATTACAGTATTATACCTGCTTTTATTTATTTTCATTTTTGATCGTATGTCGCCCAATGGTTGATCAACTTAGGCTAGTCGTCAACTGTTGAGCGACATATGGTCAAGTCGCCCAACGGTTGGGTGACTAGACCTTGTCGACATTGTTGGGCCGCCCAACCGTCGGGTGACATTGTCCCTGATCGCCCAATCGTCGGGTGACAAGCCCCGATCGCCCAATGGTTGTGGGTATAACCCCCTTGCGTGCGCGGCCGGCCGAGTGCCTGCGCTCATTTCGCATTTCAGCTGAGAGAGGGAAGGGAGAAGAGAAAAGAGAGGAGAGGAGGAAAGAAAAGGAGGAGATTAAGAGAGGAGAGGAGAGAGGAGAAGAGAGGGAGGGGAAGAGAGGAGAGATCTGCGAATCGATGATGGTGAGTTTTCTATATTTCTTTATACATTTATTTTTCAAATAAGGTAGGATAGCGAATCGATGATGGTGATTGTTTCTATATTTCTTTATACATTTATTTTTCAAATAAGGTAGGATAACGACTAAAATCATTCTTAATGTGTAGTTTTAATAGCCATCAAATTTGGTTGATTAGAATAGCAAGCGCCTATTTAAAATAGTGGGGATTTAAAATTGTATGTGGGGATTTAAATAGCATTTGGGTCGTAAAAATCTGCAAATGATTAAAATAAAATTCAGAGATTTACTTATTATTTAATTATTCTTTAAGATTTACTTTTTGTTATATCTATAAGTAAATCGTCACACGCGTACTAATTATAGGAAAAGAATCGGTACCAAGAGGAAAGAATTTAGTCGAGTGACCCTGAGACCTAAAATTATGTAGGGAGGTAGATACATTACGTGTGTACTACGAATGATTTGAAGAATTTTCGGAGCTACGCTATTAATAATTAAACAATAATTGTGTTGTAATTGCTAACTTCAAATTAATTTACAGATATGGCTGGCAACCTTGGTGGTTCGGACTGGCCTTTCGGCCTGCTGGATCGGCACGTCGACACGCATCACCGCGTTAGTCGTCATGCCTCATATTTCGAGGGCGGGGACGAGGCGATCCGGTTGGGGTTGTCCATACGCGGACATCCTGACGGGTTGGAGACTGAACCTACGCTGGAGAGACAGGTTTGTCTGGAAACTATTGCACGTCTTTTCACGATATTTTCACTATGTACTGACTTCTTCGCGCTTTGCAGGCTGAGCGATGCCAGCCTTCTACCTCTCGCATGGATAGTGGAGGCCACTAACAAGGACGGCGCTCCAATCGAGGAGGCTAGGGAGGTCGATGCTGGCCCGGAGTGGTCATGATGGTTCCCGTTCGACCGGTTGTTGTTGACAGCTCTACTGCACCGGTAGTGGCCCGAGACGCACACCTTCCACCTCCCATTCGGGGAGATGACCCCCACTCTGCAGTATTTCGTGATACTGCTCGGCCTACCTATCATGGGAGAGGCTGCCTCCCTGGAGGATGTGCCTGCCAACTGGCGCACCGACCTGTTGGGCATGTTTGACAGGGCTCTTCCAGTCGAGGCCGTGCCAGCGTACCACGTCTTCCCGGCACGACAAAAGCATGGCCCGTCCATGCGGTGGCTTTTGTAGTTCTGGGTACGCATGCTATCTATTTTTCCTATTTAGTGATGCACTATCCTTGCCATATGATGGGCTTACTAATTTTTTATTTGTGCACAGGTCGAGCGGATGGACCCAGATGCTAACGAGTACCAGGTGTCGCGGTATCTCGAGGCGTACTTGTTGTGGCTGTTCACCTGGGTATTGTTTACCAGCAGCCACGATGACTCCGTTGATGCCTACCTCGTGAGGTATGCGAGGACCATCGCCGACGGGGGGAGGTGCACGTCAGCTGGGGATCAGCTGTACTTCCCATGACATACTGCGGCATGTGCGATGCTTGCTGCAGGATGACCCCTGTCCTCACAAGCTGCCCTCTCCTGCTATAGCTATGGTCATTTGAGCGCTTCCCCCTCGAACGGTCGATGCTACTGGACAGTGGTCTGTACTGCGGGAGCGCCATGGACCGGCCTACCGCAAGGTCCCTTTGGTGGCGTAGACGAGTACATACTCTCCTGAATCTGTACTATACATGTATTACGGGTCGTACTTTGTAACCACTGTTCTGGCTAGCAGGCACAGTTTGCACACATGCAGGTCACTCGTGTGTACGATAATTTTGTCGAGCACCTCGACCGCCTCATCGCTGACAACGTGCGTTGGGAGTCATACTCTGGTCAGGAGATGGCGAATCGTGCCCCCTCCAGGCTCTCGTCACTATGCTTGTGCGACCAAACGTAGTGGCTCACTAAAGAATATAGACTCGTTATTATGAGTTAATGATATGTTTTGGTAATTAATGACAATCGAATTGTGGGACTAATATTTTCATTGAGATGAATGAACAGGATATGTCTCACGGTGATGGGTGACAAAATGAGTTCATGCGGTTGATTATTCTCAAGCAATGTAAAGACTTCACATGTGCTGAAAAGTCATGACCCAAACTTGGAGTTGAAATATATGTTGTCAAGCTTCAAGTGGATGCATAAGGCAAATGTATGACTAGCTAGGGTTAAGGATGTGTTCCTAGTTTTTACCGGTCTTGGTGTTTAGTTGAAAGATCGAGTTGCTAGTATAGGATGTCGTACTATTAAGAGGGGTCGCGACTAGTAGCTTGAACGTAACAAGTGTTGATAGCTCACTTGATTGCTCTAGCTCTCTCTCTCTCTCCGTTGCATGATGTTAATATTTTAATGCATGATGTTAATATGCATTTTTAACATGTGACTTAATATTTACGAATGTGTCTTGTAACATGTTGAAGTCCTTGTGATGTGATTATCTCATGCAAAAGATACAAATTTGAATTTGGATATGTTCTATGATCTATTCCAAAAGTCACTTGTTAATCTTAAACTTGTTAATCTTAAATGTGTATTTCTATAATTCGCAATGCTTTCGTGCAAAATGGCTGAGAAATATGCATCTATTCTAATCTTTAAAAACTATTTTCAAGGTGGCGGTCTAACCGGCTTTGTACATGCGGTCAAACCAGCCAAATCAGTTTAACCCGGGCCGAAAAGGCAGTCTGGCCGTGGAGCGGTCAGACTGGTATATACTTGGCGGTCTGATCGGTGTGTACACGGCGGTCAGACCGGCATACTACTAGCGGTCAAACCGGCCTGCTACCGGCGGTCAGACCAGCATGCTGGTAGCGATATGACCGGTCGCGGAACTACCGTTCCTCTCGCGGTATATTTTTCCAGAGAGCGGCTGTGCTGATTTTTCTGAGAGCGGTCTGACCGGACCTGGCGGTCAGACTGGTCCATGTGTGGGCGATCTGACCGGTTTTTCAGTCCAACGACTAGTTTTTGTAGCCGTTGGGAGGGCGGAAGTACCGGCCATATGTTGGCGGTAGTTTCGGCCCTCGGGCCGATTCCTGTCTTTTCTTCTCTCCAACAGCTAGTTTTTGAGAGAAGTATATAAATACCTCATCAAGGGCTATTGAGAGAAGGTTGCTGGTGCTATCTTCTATATTGAGCTAAGAGCAAGTCCTCTCAACCTAGTGCATGTGTTGCACTTAGAGAGTGAGGAGAGCATAACCTAGTGCATGTGTTACACTTGGTGGTGGACCTTGTGTCTCTTGAGCTGCAATTCTTGATTTGTTCAAGCGAGGGTTTCCGATTTGTTACTCTTGGAGTTTGCCGACTCCTATACGGTGTTGGAGGCGTCGTGCGCGGTGATCTTCTCAAAGAAGGTTGTGAGAAGACCCGACAAAGTTATGAATATTGGAGCTCACCTACCCAGAGCGGGAAAGAGCTACCATTAGTGGATTGAGGTGTTTCGGCTTAATTTGTGGAGCCGGTTCAATTCGTTTGGGCTAACCTCAACGTGGATCAGGAGAAACCGACAAGTTTTCGAACACCACGGTAAAAACATCAAGTGTCATTGTGGTTTGTCATCTTGCGCTCAATTTACCTTCTAGCAATTCATATTCAAGTATTTATATTTATTGAATTGATTAGAATACTTATCTTCCTAGGATTGCTTATATTTATTTGGATTTATTTCGTTGATGCACTGAGTCAAATTTATATGTTTTAGGCCTTACTTGTGAATACCAAATAGTTCACACTTCCGCATTATAAATTTGGTAGTAACCTAAAAGAATTTTTAAAACCGCCTATTCACCCCCCTCTAGTCGGCCTCCTCGATCTTACACTCACGCGGAAGAAGCTTGTCTTCGGCATGTTCATCGAGGACTATGTGGTGCGTTGTCCCTGTCCCCGTCGGGCATTGGGTGCCTAACTCGGTCTACGTGTGAGTTACACACAACACATATCTCTATATATTTTTGCAGTTTTGTTACGATGCCTTCTAATTGTAGTTTTATGTTTCATAGGCACAATAGGAGGGGTGGTAGCAGGACGAGCTAAGCTGCAAAGATGGCACCGTGGGTGGAGGACTGGGCGTAGGCACTCTAGGACTTCGTGCAGGAGCCCACCGCTTATGACCCCAGCGCGTACGATGAGTACCTACGCTAGTAGGTTGGTATGTGTCGTTGACCCTCCCCCCACTCACGTACTAGCACCGACTGACACATACCCCGTGCACTTAGCGCGAAACTTTGCCCTCGCGGTAGGTACTCTCGTGTTTCAAAGTTTCTGAGTACGGTTACAACAATTACTAATTTGTCATTTTCATGTACTTCTTGCACACGGACATCACCGCTGAGATTGTGAGGAACATCGGATCGATCGTGGATAGGGTCGCCCACGGTTTGGAGGTGACGCGTGACAACCTGCTGCATATTGTCCATTGGGTCTATAAGAGGGCAACGTGTGCCCTCGCCCTTTCATCATGCAGACACTCCCGGAGGTGGCCACGTCGACATATACATCGAGGCCACCACGTTCTGCAACTCAGGTAAGAGGCTTCGAAGGGCCACGTGCACGGGCCACACCGGCGCCTAACCAGGCTGGAGGGTCGATGTGGCCATGTGCCTACCCCGGGCACCGCCACCACCGCCACCGGGCCAGGACGGACACACGTTGTTCGGCTGGGGTGGGTACGACAGTTGGCTGCATGCCATAGCCCACACGAAAGGTACATTTCATCTCTTATGGTTTTCTCACGTCGATATATTGCTGAAATAAACAATACATGTTCTGCAGGTATGACGCACCAAGCAGGAGTTCACCTATCCCTCTACGAGGATCTCCCGGGGGACGTGAGCGACTTCCTCATGGAGGACCCGACAGAGGTCCTTTTCGGGTCGCAGCTTAGCAGTGCCCCAGTTCCCACGCAGCCACAGGTAGAGTCGACCCCTAAGGCGTTGGCAGCACGGGCCAGCAGGCCTCCTGACCGCCTCACCTTGTTGAGGTGTTGGCAGCACGGGCCAACAGGCCTCCTGACCGCCTCACCTTGTTGGGGCGCTGACACTCTGAGTTGAGGAAGCCCAAACGGGGCCATACGGCGGCCACGGACTGGGGGTGGGACGTCGCGACGACAGAGGAGATGCTGCGAGTGGTGTAGCTAGTGGTGAGTAGTGGGTCTTTCTCCTTCTATGTGTACTTTTTTCTTGTTATATACGTATTTTGCCTTGTCTTCCTCCGTGTACAAATTCTCTATTACATCGTAATATCACTTATCTTTCTACTTACAATTGTTGCTATCTCAATCATTCTTACAAAATTTTTCAGAAATTTATCACACTACAATAACATACGATGATCGTAAAATGTTTTACAAATAAGATTTATTAAATATATTACCTACAAAAATTGATATTTACTCCGCCACAATTATTTTTATCGGATTTATACAATAATTACATTATTATTTTAAATCCCCCAATCATTAAACGACTTGGACTAGTTGCTCAACCAGGTCGGGTGACTAGGGTCTTGTGGCCCAACCGTTGGGCTACAGGGACTAGTCGCTCAACGGTTGGGCAACTTAGCCATGTGTTATTCAACGGTTGGGTGACTAGCCCAAGTCATCCAGCCATAGAGCGACATATGGTTAAAATTGTAAAAAATAAAAAATAAATATAATACTATAATTTAGAATAAAATGATTAATTATTTAAAAAAATTCATTGATCCTATGCACTGGCGGCACGACAGCGGTGGAGGTAGTAGACCATGCCTACAACTAAATTAGGTTTAGAAGTTCAGTAGTTTGTGGCTAACATCGAATTTATGTCACCCTACACATTAGAGTAGTTAGCAACTAGTTGAATTTCTGCGCAGAAAGCACGGCTAGATATAACAATACATAAGTTTATATTTGAACATGGAGTTGTATTTATTATCTAACTCTAATACTTGTGACTTGTATTTGTTATCTAACTCTAATGTTGTGCTTGAAGATGTACTTGTATCTATTATACAATTGTAGCAGCTCTCATATACATTTAATTCACGTACACTATTACAATCTTGATACACCAAGAGAAGTAATGTAGATATTTCTCTTTTCCTGCGATTAACGTGGTAATTTCTAGTGTTTGAGAGCGAAAGTGACAGCTTCTTTTTCTTTGCTTTAATAAGATAATAGATAGATATTAACAATTTTCAAGCAAATCTAATTTTATATTTTGCGAGCTTTACTGTGACACAGGAACCCAATTTTCTGATGAATGTCATTGCATGCTATCGAATTGTCTGTTGCTCCATTTGCTAAGAACCTTCTCTTCATGATCTAGGCTTTTTTTTCGGAACCACTGCTGCAGGAGAAGACAAGAACGCGTGCGTGCTAGTATGAGATTGCCGCCATGTCATCTTGTTCAGACAAACTGTGTTTTCCGTTCTTGTTAATGGAAAATATCCCTGTTCGAAACAATGTCGTCCTGTTCAGGAAAACCATCGCCGGCTGCCCAGATTTGCATGTCCGATGTTTCCAAATGCGCAGGCTGACAGTCCTAGTTTACTACAACTGCAAATGATGACCGTGCATTGAAAGTTCACGTTTTGTTATTGCCCATATGATGTTTTGCAGAAACGAGTCAGAATTCTAGCTTCTTACTACTGCTAACCCAGGTGTTTTAGTTATTTACAACTAGCTAGTAACAGTATTAGCACGGAACGCATAGTCCTATTTGATACACGTAAGGAATCCGTAAATAAAAAGGCAGCGCTAACATAATGTAGTACTGTGTTGTTCCCCAAGAACACCCCCTTCCAGCAAGATTGAAAGACAATTCTGTCCGTTTGCTGGTTTGTTCTCTTCTCGAGTGTATTTCCCCGTGAATATTTGTTCAATTGACCAAATTTTGTGCCCGTTCTTCTACATCCCCGGTGTTCGTGATTGTCTACACTATGGAACTATGTTCTCCAAATTCTGTTCGGCTATTGTAAATCTGGTTCTGTTTTAGGAGGTTGTTGGCAGCGGAAACAAAAGAGAAACAACGGATAATGGTAAGAAGAAAGATTGGATCGCATCCTCAACAAGGTACGTATTTGCGCACTATTTTTTTTTTCTTCTGAAATTAATATAGGCCGCTTTCGAAAATTGATAGGATGCAAAGCAAAGCGACGAGCAAAATCCCAATGGAGATACCAAAAGGTTCCTGAAGACGGCATGGAAACAACCCGTCGATTTGTCATCCAAGTAAGAAGCGGTTAATATGATCTAACTCATGCCATCGTCTACGACGTTAACGAAAACCACGTAGCGTTGTGAATTGTGATACTAGCAAATTCATGGACTTTGCTTCTCTTTCTATGGTGATGCTAGATCAAGGAAGTGATCGAGAAGTGCCTGAAAGGACGCATGACCAAGGAGCAAATGTTCCGACGGCTCCGCGAGAAGCGCGTGCACCCGATGATCGCTTACACTGGTAAGGAAAAAAACCATGAAAACAGAATTCCTCTTCTCCTTTCTCAGTTGAAAATCGAGATGTGTTTCTCCCTGCGATGTTTACGATCGCGCGTGCATTCACAGTGTACAGGGAGCTTCGTCAGCAGAACGAGGAGTTCTTCAAGGCCTACTACTCGACGGCGTACGTGAACAGGCAGATAGAGCGTTTCAATCGTCTGTTGGTCGCGTACCGTGTGCTACAGCGGCAGGCCAAAGCATCTGCTCCTACGTCTGGCTCGAACCGAGGTTGCGACGGCAGCAACCCTTCGTCTTCAGGTAACAACAACCCGGCTGCGGTAACGTGTTGTGCTACCACGACGCAAGCAGCCGCAACCGGGTCGCGCGCGTTGTCGGCGACGCCACTCGCGGTGGCCGTCCCGGGCACGGCACGGCTCGTGAACCACCGCGCGACAATGCCGGCGTACCAAGACTTTGGCGCCCTTCCAGGCTTGAGCAGAGGCGCCGTCCATGAGTTCGCTGGCCGCGTGACGGAGCGGCAGGCCGCGCAGCACGGCTGCCACCTTCAGTACTCGGTGCGCCGGTCGGGTGCAGGGCCTTCCAATGCCGTCATGGCAGGCACCCGTCCTCCGCTGGTGCAGGGTGGCGGCCTGGCCCAGCACTGTGCCGATCAACGTCTCCCTCCGGCTGATCAGGGTGGCGCTCGATATTTCCCTCTGCAGCAGCCACTGCAGCACGGTGGCGGCGCCGTCCAAGAGGCTCGCCTGGGGTTTTGCCCGCCACCACCGTCGCATGGGGAGGGGCAGCTGCCGCTGGCGTTGCCGTGGGAAGAGCAGCAGCAGCTGCTGGGGAGACAGAGCTACCAGAGCAACGGTGATTCGCAGGAGCCAACTCACCAAAGTGAGGGTCCCGGCCTGCTCTAAGAGGCTACCGACTTGACGGATCGCGAGTCCCCTGCTCCTCTTGCCTAGGATTTGCTGAAGAAACTGAATGGCTCACTGTTTCTTGTGTAGCTTTAGGAAATTGGGTTCGTATCGTTGGACTTGCAGCGAGTGTTTATCTTTCGTTTTTTAAAAAAAAATTCTTGAAGCATGACTTTACTATCTTTGGCGGATTGTACATTGCACCAGTTTGCAATAATTCGGTTGCTAAAACAGCCAGGCACAGAAATAGTATGTCTCAAAAATCTTCCACGACAATGGTGCAAACGGAAAAGGCGCCACGGCTACCGTTTGCTACTGTTTTACTATTCATAAATCTTTTCTGAACTTTTAGCTTTTTGAGCTTTTGCGGTTCAAAACTCGTGATGGGCCATATTTTTAAATTTTTAAATTTAATTATGCTAAATAAATTAATGCATAAAACTAAGGATCACCACCTAAACAAAACTCCCAGAATTAATGCAAACTAAGGACATATTTTCATTTTTTTTTTTTTGCGTGCTCTCATTTGGTACAACAAAGACCAGATTCGACCACACTGTTGTAGACAGTTTTGGGCCAGGTTCTTTTGGGATTAAGGTTCTTTTAGGTTTAAAGTTAGCTTATACTTATACTATCTACAGTAATTAATTTTTAAACGGTATGTTTTTTAAGACAGAGTTAATAGAAAAAATATAATAAAAAGTATACTGAGTTTAACTGCACCAGCCAAAATCGTATGTGACTATTTCTCTCTCGTGAACAGCCAAAATTCAAATATTTAAGCTATAAACCATCAAACCCACTCGTGTTTCAGCTCTCCAATTAGAGCCACAAGGTTCAACTTCGGAGCATCAAGTTCACATGACAGTAGAAACATAGAGCTAACATATCGAATACCAACATAACAAACAATGCGTGTTATCTAACTCGTTTCTCATAAATTATTATCACAGAAGGGCATTCAGAATTGTAGATAACAAATACAGCCCAAGCTGTCGCGACACGCCCTTGCATGTTTTTACCAAAGGACATCAAAAGACATGATCACAAAACTTGGAAAAGGCCCAATAGAACCAAGATTGTTTGTGGGATAATATAAAGTGCCACAGAAATTCGGTTTAGATCACCACTCTACAAAAATCTATTCAGTCCAATAGCATGACATGAGCAGCTCTTCCAGCGTTTTATCACCTTGGAATAGACAGACCCATCTCTATATAAAACGAAAAAAATAAAGAATACATCAGATGATGGAACATTTCAACACAGTAATCATTGTTCAAGTATAAGCGTGGAAGCATACAGAGTTGATTTTAGCCACTTAGCCCCAACGCTCGAAAAAGGACTTTACAAAATTTGACCGCCTGAAGCATAAATTCTATGACTAGGAAGGATCTCACAGTGATATGTGTGCAGCACTGTCACAATAGCCAACCACCCACCTTAAGATATTGCGTAAATGTTTCACGTACCATCATTTTCATCTGAGAAAAGAAGAATGATCATATTGTAAACTACAATGGCAGCCAGATTTATAAAACTCTCTTTGTTGAATAAATTTCAAGCAAGCATGCAGTTCAGTCTGAAAATGCAAACAAGGTAGTCCAAAAAATTGCAATCAAGATGGAAGAATTTCATAAATATTATATTAAATATTTATCGTAGACAGATAGACTTCAGTAAAAGGTCAACTATTGAGCAAAACATAGGAAAAAGATGCTACATTATTCCATCAAGTTTTTCCTCAATATAAGTAGCTAATAATTCTAGGTAAATAGCATAAAACTAGTCTTCGGTTACAATTTGACATGTTTAGGTACTCATTCTTGATGATTGTGTGAAGCAAAACAGCAAGCTCCCAGTAAAATCTTTCAAGAACTAGCAAAGTCATGTGCCTGCAGAAACCAAATGTCTTACTCAATTGACCTCAATTCATAAAACAATATTGTTCAACAAGTATATCTGGAATTGTTATAGCATAAAAAAGACTATCACGTTTTGCTTTTCAAAGGCCATGTAGAGCCTGATTTTTTGTTCTTTGAGAAAGGGAGATATGACGGTGTGCTGATCAGCTAAAGAATTTCACAAATAAGACTGCAATGTGCAATCTCAAAAATGCTATGCAAGTTGCTATTTGGTCCTGCTCCCACGCACACATAAGCAATATCCCTAAGAAAAGCTCAAGATTAAGGTAAACCCATGACTACGCACAAAGGTGTCATTGTGGGAACATCATTAGATAACTACAATGCCAAAATGTTGTTATACATGACATAATTTTGGTAGATTAGAGGAACCAAGGACCAAGGATTAGTGTATGCAAAAGAACCATCCCAATACTCACACCATCTATAATGAGCTGAATATTTTCCCTTGAAATAAATGATAGCCATTAAACGTCTGATGAACATTGTGACCCTTCACAGATAGAGCAGAGCACACAATGCTTTGGGGGCAAACACTACATGTCTACATGGATACCAATCAACAGGAAAACAACACGGCGACACAGATGAATCAAGCAGCATTAGATCCTTCAAACATTCTAAGCGAGCAACTACGCTAATGGCAAGGAAAGGAAGGTACAGGAATGCACGGGCACGGTTCTCACCCAAACGGAAAAGACAGACAAGAGCATCATCGATCGTATGATGTTAAAGTCCGGGATAGGTGCGACAGAGGATACCCTGAGAGAGCGCGCGGCAGCTCCGGGACGCCGTGCTCAGCAGCGACTTCAGCCTCGCCGCGGCCACCGCGCTGTGAAGCGGCAGCAGCGACCCTCCCGCGCAGCACCCCAGCTCCACCGGCATCCTGCACACAACCACCACCACAAACCCATCCGTTACCACCTGGGGAAGGCCATCAACGGCGCTACCATCTGTTTACCTGGAGAAGCACGGGGCGCCGCGGGCGGCGGGGCGGCCGGCGGAGGGGATGGAGCGGAAGGCCGCCGAGCGGCATGCGGCGGAGGCCATGCGGGCGGCGGCGCGGAAGCAGGTCGAGGCCATCTCCAGGGTTTGGTTTTGGGTTCGGAGATGGGGGAGGGAGAGGCGATGAGTATTAGGTTCGGCGTCGGGAAGATGCGGCGGCCGCGGCAGGAACAGAACACGTTCGGCCCATAATAACGGATCCGGGCTCGGCAGGCCGAATGGGCCCCACGGCAGGGCGTTTTCCTCGGCGAAACCTGTTTCGAACGTGCTTATATCCTCTCGCTTTGCTGCAAGTTAATTGTTCTCTTTTGGAATGACCACAATGCAAATTTGATTCAACTCAGACAAGTCACTAAACTTTTTTTAAGACTAAAGCAACCTAGCATCCCTTCCGTAATGCGCAATTGCGTGATTTTAATACATCAGTAGGGAAATGAGAACAGTGGGCATTCTGAGAGGACGACAAGGGCCTACAAATAATCAGTTAGAACCTCCCACTGAAAAATGACAGTGAAAGCACGAGAGGTCTACGCAGAATCGCAAAACTGCGGCTCTTCAATATGACAAAGTAATCCATAGGATGGTATGAGTTGGGTGTTCACTGACACTCGTCTTCATTCCCGGTCTCTTCCTTGGAAAGCTTGATCATGTCATCAATCCTCAGAATCGTTATAGCTGCCTCAGTGGCAAACTGCAAGGCAAGCACAGGATGGTGTGAGTTGCGTGTTCACATACTGCGGCAAGAAAAAGGGCGGCGTGCACAAACCTGAATAATCTTCACTTTGCTCATGGCCGGCTCAATGACGCCGTACTCGAGGTTGTTGCGTACTATGCCTTTTGATAGGTCAAGACCCATGCTACAGGATAATAAAGCAAAACTCTTAAGATACTAGCAAGTACAGAAGATTGGGAGAGAAATTGGGCAAGAGAATATAACCAAATGTCAGTGCAAACAGTAAAAGAAAGCTAAAGATAACAATTCACATCTAGCAAAGAACACACCTTGAGAGGTGTTGCTTATCAGCCTTTGTTTGAGAAGTATGATGATATGCCCTAAGTTTTGCCACAAGCTCAGTTGCGTCTTTTGCAGCATTAACAGAGAGCACCTGTCGTCCCAAGATCATGCAACATTAGTAAGTAGTTCAGGTTGCAAGAAATATAAGAATAGGTGCAAGTAAACAAACCTTGGGTATGATTAACAAAGATTCGGCAAATTCTGCAATTGCCAACTGTTCCCTTGATCCAAGAGTTGTAGCAAGATTCTCCAGGTACACAGAAAGTGCAGCCTCAACTGTACCACCACCGGCAACCACCTGCATCGCCAATGCACTAATGTTGATACCCAAACAAAGACCACTAGTTTACTTCCTAATTCCTATCCAGAGAAAGGAAAAAAGTGATGCGAAGGACCATCTAATAGAACTGCATTCACTATCAGTGCAATTGATACTATGCTGGCACCTTCTACTAAGTTTCAAGAGAGGAATGTGTTCACTGTTCGTGCAATTCCTTTGCAGATTGCACATTGAACTAATACCAGTTACATTCAGGAATCTTTGCAACTGGGAGAGTCCTTTATGGCTGGTTTAGGAATACACAGAGCATTGCCTCAAAATAGATGGGTTGGAGAAATGCAAAGTGTGGGGATGTGGGCTGAAAACGAAACCTCCACATGGTAATAAGGAACAAATTACAGTGGTAATTGCACAATACTAACGGTAGTGCTCAAGTCAGAGCAAACAATATTATCATTTTCTACACCAAATTCTCAGTATGACAAAGCAATGTGGTTGCTATGTATTCAACTATAGGGAACCAAAACTTATAGGAAAAATGTCAAAATGTTTACCATGTTAGATTCGAGGGTCCGCTTCACAATGCACAATGCATCATGCAAAGAGCGATCAATTTCATCAAGCATAAAGTCATTTGCACCTCTAAGTATTATTGAGACCTGCATAAAAGAACTGCAGTGTTAAATGCCCTGATACTCCAAGATCGAACAGCATTCATACAAGAGTGAATATTGGTGTGTGTAACATAGGTGTGAGAAAGCACGGACCGCACTAGTGTTCTTTGTGCCTTTCACCATAATTACATTATCATTGGCAATTATTTCCTCCCCAACTTCATCTGCATGTCCAAGGAATGACGAATCAAATGTTTCCTCGCCTTCCATATCAGCAAAAGTAGTCACCTGCAAAATTCAGTCAATAGATAAAGAGCTCTAAAAATTACACTCAAATGTTGGAGTATTATCAAACTAGTCATATAACACTTAAAGCTGGGAAAACATAACAACGTAAAATTTTGTCAGGTTCCAATGGACGTCACAAAAAAAAGTGTGCTGCATTCATACGTTGCTATTGGCTAAATCATCTTACCATGGTCGCTCCAGTAGCCTTGGCAACATGGCGCAAATCCTCCTTGCGTACACGCCTCACTGCAATTGCTCCAGCCTCAACAAAATACTGAAATAATATATCATGACACGATTAAAAGGCAGATTCAGCCAAAAACTATGGGCAGCAACATCTAAGCAATGACCAAAAGACAAATGTACAAACTGAACAAAGCACGAGAACATATTAGCTCCTTTGAAAAAGCTTGGAGTAAAAAGTATTTCATCATGTCATTTAAGCATTGTTTTTCAGGACTGAAAGGTTTGCAACAACATAACACCATAGTGCAAGACAGCAGGTAACTATAATCAAAGCGCCAACACAGCTACCAGGAGTTCCAACAGATAGAGAAAATTAAAGTCATAACTCATAACCAATTAACCAAACATGCAAGAAACTGAATCATCATATTAAACTATATGCACATGTTAAGGATAAGAAAAGGAAATAGATAAGTACTCTTATCTATTTCCTTATATGACTTGTATTCCTTCCATATACCCTCTTGTACTCTCCTATATATATGATCATTTGGGTCTCATATCAATACACACAATATTCATAACATGGTATTAGAGCCTAGGTTCCATACCTAGCATCCGTTCGTCTTCCGCTGTCGCTGCCCCCGGGAAAATCGATCTCTCCTGGGGGCGGCCATCTTCATTTTGCCACAACCTGTCCAGAGCGCTGTCTGCATCACCCAAAGCACGGATGAATCCAGAGAGCAAACGTGGTGAAGCGGCCATCGTACAGTCCATTCTCATCCACGTGCCCAATGTTGATTTGGACCGAGGCGTGGTCCTTGGCAGTGATGATCCTGTTCGTGGCCGAGCACTTCCTGGGACATAGAGGTCCACCATCTGACCCTCCTCGTTCTGCATGGTGGCGGCTGGGGAAATACCACAACAGCGACTTGAACTCTCGAAGGAGGTCTCCAGTTCTGCTGCCCCCGGGGAGGATTGATCTCTCCCGGGGGCGGCCATCTTCTCTAGCGCCGTGCTCACCGCGATGGAGCCGGAAGGCAAGCGCTTCGCAACCACCACCGTCCTGCCTCCGGACGTGATGCAGGAGATCCTGCTGCGCGTCCCGGCGAAGCCGTTCTACCGCTTCCGCACCGCCTGCCGGTCGTGGCGCGCCCTGCTCTTCGACTAGACCTTCATCCAGCGCACGCGCCCGCCGCCAGTCCTCCTCCGCCGCCACCATGGAGGACCACGCGTCATCTTGAGCCTCCGCCGCCACTCGTCATCGACATCATCGACCGACCGCGGCCTCAGCTCTTTTTTCGTCAGCGGACCTCCTCGCCGCGGCATCGACATGGCTCTGGGCTTTTGGATCCAGTGTCGCCAGTCATTTTCGTCCTTGGATCCGGCGTCGTCAGGCTTCATCACCACCGGATCTGGCGAACTCGTCGCCTCGCCGATCTTTTCCCGTCTTCCCTCCTTCGCTACCGTGAGTTTTCTTCCTGCGCTTCCCGGCGCAGGCTTCAGCCGACGGCCTCAAGTTCGCCATCTGCAACCCGATGGCAGGGGGCGTCACCATGGTCCCACCCTTCTCCGACAAGGAGAAGCCACGGGACTACTGTTGCGCGTTGCTCGCGGGTGACTAGGGGTGGAAAAGCAGTGCGGATAATTCGATATCCGATATTCGTATCCAGAAAACACGAATATGGTAAGCAAAATCCGATTCGAAAATATTCGATTCGATTCGAGAATATTCGTATCCGTATTTGAGAGTATTCGATTCGAGAATATTCGTATCGTATCCGTATTCGAGACTATTCGATTCGTATTCAATCCGTTTTTAGAACCCATGAAAACTTCGTATAAATTTTGTGATTCAAAATTTGAATTTAGATGGTTTAAAACCGTGAAGGTCAAAACCGTGAAAATCGGCAAAATCGCTAGGAATCGGTTTATCCGATATTCGATCCAGAAAATCCGTGATTCGAAAATATCCGTATTCGTATTCGAGAATATTCGATCAGATTTGAGAATATTCGAATTGTGATTCGATTCGTTTAAAAATATGGATTCGATTCGATTTGATACTATTCGACCGCATCCGATCCGTTTCCACCCCTAGGTGACGACCTCAAGGACTGCTGGCACCGAGCTTCTTCTTCCAATGCTTGTCTACACATGCCGCGGCTCGGCAAAGAGATGGGAGGGCCGAACTCGGCGGCCTACCATGAGCCTCGGCATCTCGACCTCATGAGCTCGATCTCGAGGCGACCAAAGTCGGCTGGGGAGGTCCTTGACCTTGTACTCCCTACGAACGAGGTCTTCTCCACGGAGAACGCCATGGGAGGCGAGGAGGGATTCTTGGATCGGATCTAGGAGGGATGAGACGGAGAGAGGGGAGGAGGGGTTCGTTTTATTTTATTTTCATCTGTTTTCTTTTGAGTCAGTTTTAGTTACTTTTTTTTCGTAAGTCTTCCGTTGCGTCCATCCAAAATCCGTAGTTTTTTAAATTTTTAGTTCGTCTCAGCCGTGCAAGTCCACAAGATTTATTGTCGGTCATAGAAGTGTAGGATTTTTATTTTGCATGGCAGCAGCAGCCGCTCTACTCTCTGAGCCGCGTGCAGATCGTAGAAGTCGTCATGATGCCGCCACTTCTCTAGCCGCCACCCCAAGCTTTAAGGCCGCCGCGCGTCTTCTGCACCTTGTGCACAGCGCCGCCGCCTCTTGGGCTTCGATCTACGCCGTCATACATCTATCTATTCCTCTTCGGCTTGATTTGACAATTTATTCAAAAACTGCACGCAACGATGATATCATCAAGTCTCGGATTTCGGATTTATCTTGTTTTAGTGTCAACTCTTTTCCAAATGCAATGCTATTGCATATGCCTTACATTTGAGAGGGGGTGTTAAGGATAAGAAAATGAAATAGATAATGACTCTTATCTATTTCCTTATATGACTTGTATTCCTTCCATATACCCTCTTGTACTCTCCTATATATATCACCATTTGGGTCTCATATCAATACACACAATATTCATAACAGCACCAACCAAGCAAATCTCCATGAAGCACAAATTTATGTCTGTACTAATCACCAAAGAAAAATTGCATATGACCAAATGCTGTAAAACTTCGATGCAAGCACAAAAGACATTTAGAAACGTATAAACAATAACTAAAAGAAAACACTTCTGGTCATATATGAAAACATACCTTTAGTGCCATGTCATCAATTCCCTTGGTGGTCAATACAACATTAGCACCAGCCTTGAGAATTTTCTCAATTCGCTCCTTTGTTATGTCTGCTTCTCTGCAAAAGAGTAAGGCCTTGAATTTGGTGTAACCATAAGAGACCATTACAAAACTAACCATGATTTGAATACTATATATGGTGATCTCAGCTACACAAGAAATCAAGAATAAATCTAACATCAAAATTCATAAAGAGTCAAAGAGATCGGACAAAAATGAGAGAACAAAAGAAAGCTCAGCCATTGTCAATTCATTAGGTATCAACAGAGAGAAACATACTATATATTACACAAAGGAAAAAAATACCAATACCTCTGACGAATCTTATCAAGTTCTCTTGGATCAGTTACAAGGACTTGAACACCCAATTGCATTTTTGTCTTCTGAAGATTAAAATCAAGACAAGCAATCCTCGCAGGAGCTACTCTAGTAGGCATTCCTTGAGCAGCACGGCCTGTATTTAGTGCATATCCATTCATCAGGTAGCTGTCCTTTGCACTTTTACCATGAGCTTTCAAAATGTTAATACTCTGAAGAACACAGAAGGCATAGTTACATACATGATAAATTTCTTTGGAAACAATAACAGAGCACCATTTCTACATGGCCCCAAGTATAGTGAACCATACAAGATGTCAATATACAAATCTAAACATGAAATCATGGCATAAGCTGCCAGAATATTAGGGTATCACCATGACAAAGAAGCTCACAGATGGCACGCCAAGCAGATAGCAAATAGATAATGCTAGAGTAGCCTACAGGCTACAGCTTCAAAGCAATACTGAAGGTGAAAATTTGCATAAGCCCCCCTACCTCCAGAAAGAAGATACCCAAACAAGAAGGGAGGAAAAAAGGCACAAGCAAAGTGACACACATCGTACAGAATTTTCTTAGTGTAGATTTTCTAATCACAACCCAAAACTAAAACCAAATGCATAATACTGACCTTGATTGGATACTTGAGTTCTCCCTTAGCATTGGTAGTTTTCACAGCTTGAACTGCATCCACGACCTATAGGATAGCTGTCAGCTCAATTTAAAGGGGTACAGTGATGTGCAACATAACTTAAACCGACTGGGATACAGCATTCAGCCCCAGATTATGAATTGGTTGTCAGAACTCAGCAAGAAACCATAATGGAACAACATTATCAAAACAAAACATTACTAGAATTTGAAATAAAATAAAATAGGACAAACTTGAAATTCGTGTAGAATTGACAGATCAAAATGTAAAGCAACATTTTTCATTCATAATATCATACAATCAAGTTCAGAACTTATTGACTCTTCAGACACAAGAATAAGATACTGAAGATTACAATGATGTGGAAAGCAATATGCTTTAGTCACCTAGCATGCATACTCAGCAGTAAGCGCAAGAATATCAGGGAAGCAAACATAGCTAGACAGCATACAGTACAGAGAAAATTGATGAAGATTACCAGATTAGCAAAGAAGTCACTGTTGCTATTAATCAGTTTCGAAGACATGCTGGTTTTTGCGCAGTTTATAAGGGAGTCTTTGCCGAGCTTGTCAACCTGAACAAGTACATTAACACACGTCAACAGGTTAAGAAGGATGTATCCTCCATAGTACCGTTTATTTCTGCAGATGATGTTGTCTTACCTTGACAGCCAATTTTTCTTCAACATACTTGCAAGCTTCACGCATAGCAAGCTGGCACAAAATGAAGGTCAAACAATATTCAAATATTTAGACGTTTATGGACATGCGGGATTAACAGATCTATATTGAGTTGTTACTGCAGCTCAAATATAACAAAGCTCACCCTGTAGCCACTGATAATAGAGGTTGGGTGGATTTTGTTTTTCACAAGATCGTTGCCTCTCTGTTAAAAAGAAACATAACTTCAAAATTAGGGCACCACGATGGTAAGGAAACGGAAACCAAAAAAGGATGTAATGCAGAACAAAAGTCCAACACAAAAGGTCCATTTCATTACCTTGAGCAATTCTGCGGCTACAATGACTACTGATGTTGTTCCATCCCCTACCTCCCGGTCCTGAAGTTCAGCCAACTCAACAAGAACCTAACAGTAGGATGCAAACTGAAACTAAGCAGTAATATAAGGAAATGAGATCATGCATGTGTTTTTCCACCAGTAATCACCTTTGCAGCTGGGTGCTCAACTTCTAACATCTTCAGAATTGTTGCTCCATCATTTGTGATGGTAACATCACCAATATCATCCACCAGCATCTAAAAATAGCATGTGATCATGAAAGTTAGTCTATTTCAATAAGCGCTTAGTTGGGTGGATATGCAATGGATCGGTGTAACATCTCCTGCAAATTCTCTCTTAAACCGGGTAAATGCTTCTAGCACTCTAAGAGACAGATATCTGCTTCATGTTCAGTGACTTGATCTTGGACACCAAGACATGACCATATAACCCATTCTATACTCGAAATACAAGGCTATAATAAAACACCAACTGAAGTTTAAATAGCAGTAATATCGTAACATCACCGACTCCTCACGAGTATTACTGCAGAAATGTGTTCCTTTAAGTTCTATTAGACCCATACCATTTTGCTATTAAGCTCATTAAATCAAACCACCACCCTTAGTATCCAAAACTAAACAGAATACCCTGAACTATTGAACTTAAAAGTTGTTAATGAGCACCAACGAAAATTTCTGAAATTTGAACATGCCACGACAACGACATTGGAACTTCTTATACCCAGTTCTGCAGCATTGTACTACTACATTGCAACTTCATACATCTAGTACTACAGTGGAGATCCTAAAGTTCAATTCGACAACAAGATAACTAACATTTTCAGCGCAATAACCAAATCTTTGGATAAAACGAACACTAATCCAGAAAATATACCCATCTAATCTCTAAATGCACAGGCTCAAATCCCCCACGCCTGGGAGCGACTAAATGGTGGAACAGAGGGAGCCGTTGCCGCATACCTTGTCGAGCCCGACGGGCCCGAGCGAGGACTTGACGATGTTGGCCACCGCCTGGCACGCGACCACTGCAGCGAAAACAAGCAGACGCGGATGAAACCAATCCGGATAGCGCAGAATGGTAGATCTCGGGGAGGAACCAGCGCAGAAATCTCCCGAATTGGAGGGGTGTAATGTAATGCGGGGTTACCGTTCTGCGTGCGGACGTCCTGGCCAGACTGGCGCTCGCCGAGAATGTCGGGGGTCGGGGCGGCGATCGCCATGGCGACGGCGGCGGAATCCCGTGCACCGGGAGTGAGTTGAGTTCGAGGCTTGGTATGTGTTTGGCTCTTGTTGCTTCAACTGAGACGGGATATTTGGTTTGGGCGAGCCGGGTTTTCTTAGGGTTCGTGGTGATGGGCTCGTGGGTTTAGGGTGTAACGTACCGTACTACGTGCGGACCGTTCAGATAATGTTGGGCTTTCTTAGTTGGGCCCCTCTAGATTGGGCGTCTTCTCATGGTCAGAGGACTTGGTGGCGTGGCGGATGGTTGGGATCGCGGATCTGGGTTTTGACCGATTTTTTTTTGAATCCTGTCTATTTATAGAAGATAGTATGAAGATAAAAATAATTATGTATAATTTTAGCCAATATAATTGAATCTTGTTTTAAAAATATATAATTTAAAAATTAATTACTATAATAGAAAGTGATAACCAAAAATCGAAACAAAAAAGAACCCAACCGAAATCTCGTATATTTGTCGTGCTATAGCGTTTGGTGGTACGTTGTTGCTGCAACCTGACCGTGACTTAAAACCTGACCGTCGATGCACAAGAAAACTTTTTTGAGGGAACATGCGCAAGGAAATAACTGCACGGGAAGAAGAGAAATGGAGGTGTTCTTGCCTTCTTGTATCGTGTATCCGGCAATAGTTTGGGTCTGCCTAGCAATCAATGGTATGTTTTTTTTTTAGAAAAAACCAACCAGATTTACCACCATATGACCGCTTTGAGACTCATACATCAACCCTAACTCTAACCCTTCGACCCCACCGTATTTCACTCCGCCCCATAGCCACATTTCACTTCGACCCCATTGCCTCCCACCCCACGTTGCCCCCTCGTCGTCGCCCTCCGTGCCGCCCACTCCTCGTCGCCGACGATAAGCTCCTCCCACGGCTCCTTTCTCACCAGAGCAACGCGCGTCTCCCCCCACCCTCTCCATCACCCACGGCCAGCGGTGCCCCTACCGCCTCACCTCATAGCTCCCTACCCCGCCCCACTGTGCCGCCGCCATCCTCCGGCACCGCCCACCACTCTCCTACCCTCGTCGCCCCACTGCTAGGCCACTACCCTTGGCTTCACTCTATGCCCAAGGAGAATGGTAAACCCTAGACACAGGGGGCGAGATTCTCTCCTCGAGCTCATTGGCGAGGAGGAAGAAGGGTTCGTCGGAGACAAAGAAGAAGGGGCCATCGGAGAAGAAAGTAGAGGTAGCAATATATAAATCTTTAGATACATCTAAAAGTTAAAAATTTAGATAATTTTTGAATTAACTTTATCCGAATAATGATTATCAAAACCATAAAACCCATAGTTTAATACTACTATAAAGTGATTGCTTCGTTATCTCGTCCAGACCTACGTGGCGTAGAATCAACCCGTCCCCAGAGCCAGAAGGCCTATCGAACAGAGAGCACTGCGGCAAAGGACCCTTCCACTGACGTTTTCTCGAAAGAAGAACAGTGCAAGGCGCGGCTAGACAGAGCCTAGCTTGCTTAGATGGACCAGCAAGAAAAGTCTTCCAACGTATGCAGTGCTTCCGAAAAGATCTAGAACGCAAGGGAAATATCTAGCAGTGGCGCTGTACATGATGGTGGTAGGGTGGCAATAGCTCGGCTGGTTAAGGTCACGTTGAGCTTCTAGTTTTGATTTATTTTTTTTAATTTCGTTTTTTGGTCTTTTAGTATTTTTTAGTTTTTTGTTGGTTTTTTCTTATGTTGTTTGTATTATCTATGATGAGCTAACTTATTTTGTATTTTTATTTTTTTAAATTTAGTTACGTTAAATAAATCAATATTAACTACAGTCTAATTTTAACTAGCTATAATATAATTTTAATTATAAATTAGTTTATTTTAGTCTAACCGAACAGCGCCTAAGGAAATGAGTCATATACTCTGCTCGATTTGGCTTGAATAGAGTCTCGAGCTGCCCCGTTTGGCTTACATAGTTGTGCATGATTTCGTTGGCTCTATATAAAAATGTATTAAGTACAATATACAAGATAGCCCAACCTAATACGCATTATATCCATCAAATAATAACATAACTATCAAATTTTCTTGTATAAAGACGACAAAAAATACATTAAATATTAGGAAAACTATTCTTCATATCAAAAGTTCGTAACATAAAAAATGAGTCATGACACATGCATGACAGAGATGAATTCATCACAAATAGCTCAGACATCAAAAGTTCACGTGAAAGTTCATGAAACAAAAGTTAAAATCGAGTGAACCATGATATAACAAACAAAAAATAGAAATATTCTAATTCAACAAAAAAACGGAGGTCCCTGATTCTGGGATCAATGGAATAGGTTGAGGCCGGGAGGGAGAAAGGCGACTGAGGGCCAGGGCTAGGAAGAAGGGAGGCAGACGAGGGCCGGGGCTAGGAGGGGGTGGCAACGTAGAGACTAGCCAGCGTGAAGGAGACGACGGCAGCGCCCAGTCCTAACCCTGGGCGGGAAGGGGGATGGCGGCTGCAGACAAGGAGAACGGGTTGATGGCGAGCGGGGAGAAGGGGCGACGACAACGGGAGAAGCGGAGTGGCGGCATCGACAAGGAGAAGTGGGGTGGCGCCAACCAGGGAGAAGGATGGCAGCTGAAAGATCAAGCTCCGATTAAGTTGATTTTGGTGTTAATGACTAATGCTTTTATAATGTATTGTTGTTAATGACAAGTAATTTTATATTGTGTTGGTAATAATGACAAATGTATATATGAGACTAATATGTTTATTTGAGTATTATTTATGCTTAGTCTTATTTGGATGAAAATGTGAAATCAAAAGAGATATATATTCGAAATCACTTTCTTATATTAATATATTCCTGTGATGAGACATCTAGTATAACTTATTTTGTAGTAATGGATAGGAGCTTGGGTTGCTTGTATATGTCCTGAGCTCAAGTCGAACTAAGCCAAACTTGTTTTGATTCCGAGTGGCTCACGAGCTTGTTTTTCCAGCTCTAGTAGTAGTACCAGCACAACGCTATCTTAATATGCGCAAAAATGTTCCGAGCGATGGAGCAGACATCTTAGCTTTCGGCACGGCCCAAACAGCGGCACACGGGCAGCAGCAGTGCCGCGCGCGCGGGGCAGGCAAAGCCGGGCGGTCGTTGCCGCCACACCACGCTAAGGAAATCGAAGTCGCATCCACCGAGTGATCGATCGATCAGGTTCGCCATGGCATGCATGCATGATCACGGTGGGAACACAGCACGTACGATAGGGCCAGAACAGCAGCAGTTTTAGTAATGGTGGTCCTGGTACTCTTCGCATGCAGCTCCCGGCCGCGCTCTGCCACGCCGCTAGGCGCGTGCTCCCGCTGCAGTGCGCTGCTCGATCCGGCCTGTGCCCGGCCGTCCGCTTTGCTGTAGTGTAGCATCATGCAGGTTGGCATCGCAGCACACGGAGCTTAGGATAAGGTGCGAATACCCTCTCAGCAGCGGGTGCCCCGATGCATGCATGCGCCGTGTCTTGTTCCACAGTTGATTCTCTAGTCTGTCTCTTAATGTTTCTAAAGATTATCTTGAAGATTATCACTTTATCAAAAAACAGTATTAGTGATAATCTATTCAACGGTAAATTATTTCTCTAACTACTCTATACTATTATAACTTTATGTATCACGTACTCTCACTATTTACGTTAGTTTACGGCCCCAAATCGTCTCTCGTATAAGAGACGGCATATTGTCTCTCCCAACCTCCTCTCTCTTCTGTATAGAATTTTAATCTTTTAATATAGTTAAAAGACATATGAGATGATACTATTGAAGATGCCTTGAGGCTTCTACCTCATCTAAAGGCAATATTAGAGACAACCTCTTTGACAGTAAACCATTCATCTAACTATTTTATATTATTTTTATCATAACTTTCTACCTCACACTATCTCACTATTTAGCTTGGTTTACGGGTTGAAGTCTTCTTTTGTATAAGAGACATCATATTATCTTTCATCATCTTCTCTCTTTCATATAAAATTTTACTTATTTAATATAGGTAAGAAATAACTAAGATAATACTATGACCTTACGCGCCAGCCGACTTTGATCTGCGCGTGTTCACGGATAGCAGAGGCTACCTCCTCTGTTAATACTCAAAATTAATACAGTGTGCATATACAGTGTATTGGAGCCATTTGAGTGATTGGATTTCATGCTTAGGCAGCAATAGAACTTTGGATCGACCTGACAGTAAATCGACAGTGGATTTATTTTCTCTGCTCTGTACTGTATGGATCTACTAAGGCCCGTTTGGATCGAAGAAATTTTATTAGAATTTCATAAGATTTTTATAGAAATCAGTTTAATTTCCATAAAAATAAATAAAAATTCATACATTCTAAGTAGGCGTAAATCAAATGGTCCAGCACACCCCCCGCATGCCATGCCGCAATAGTGCTTGCACTACAATAGCTGCAATTTTCGGCAACAGTCGCGTGTTGTGTGGACTGCCGACAGAGTTGACATGCAACAAAAAGGGTTGGCAAATATCCATATCACGTATCTCGTTGCTGACAGCGCTCTCTGTGTTGATCCATATATATCCAACGATTTTTTAAAATAATACACCTTTTTAATTAATATTACAAAAATATACCACCATTTCAAAAAATTAAGAAATAATCTTTTGTGGCCATTTGAAATGGCGACAGAGTCTCTATCACCATTTCAAATAGCGACTGAAGCTCGGTCGTTGAATAAATGGATGATAGAGTGCGCCCGCGCCACGGGTTCTACCGTCAATTAAAATAGCGACAGAGAGACTAATCACCAATTGAAATGGCGATAGAGGCCATCATATCCTTTATTGACCAATTGATTCTGTCACCATTTCATTTTTCAATTGGTGACAAAGTCCTACACGCTGCTATGCAAGATTTCACGTAGGATTGTCGCCAATTCAAATGGTGATAGAGATTTGTCGCCATTTGAAATAGCAACAGTAGATTATTTATGTAATTTTTTAAGTGATAGTATATTTATGTAATATTAATATAAAATATATTAGTTTTTTAAAAAAACTATGCTTATATCCAACTGCCATGCCGCTGTAGTGGGCTTGATGGTCTGGGGCTTCCTCTTCTGTTCGGTTGAGTTTGGCAGTTAATATTGTGGTGACAATATTGTTGGCCTTTCAATTTGAATACATCATAGGCCTGCTTATAGGCCTGCTGAGGATGTACTATGTCATACTAATTGCTTTTGAAAATTTAAAGCCAAATTTCTGGTAGAACAAATATACGATAGCACCGCCATAGATATGCACATGTTTCAATCTTGTTTCAGGAGCAGCTATATATTTTTACTCCAACTAATTCGATCTACAATATTGTTAGCGGGGAGTTTTCCCTCCTTTTTTGTTTTCCAATCCTTACATAAGTGGGAGACACTTGTGGTAGGCATAACACACAATATTTGACCATACACATCAAAGATCGTGTGGCCTTTGAAGAGGAGAAGCTTGCTGTAAAGATGGGGGCAGCAAACAACCAAGGAGATCATCCCACTCAGGAGAAGTTTATGCATGATCTTGACTTGAATAAGTGCGGCTATCGAGGAAGGCAAGCTTCGGGAAGACGAAGGGCGTCGCCCCATTGAAGAGGAAAAACTTGATGTGCAGGTGAAGGTTGTAAACACTGAAGGAGAGCATCCCAAACGTAAGGAGGTTGTGCATGATTTCGATTTGAACAAATTCGACGTCGAGGAAAGCGAACATCATCGTAACAAAGACCTTCAGAAAGTGATTTTAGATATGCTGAGAATTATGTTTCCATAGTTTTACTAGGTTTTCAGTTAGATTTGCATGTTATGTCGCTCAAGGTTTTACTTAACTAGCCAGCCATGTCGCAGGGCCCAGCCATGTTTGCATCATTTTATTTAAATCTTTGTTACTTCGTGATGTTTTGAGGTATTCCTCCGGTTCTACTATTATGAAATGAGACATTCAGTATGACGATTGACTGATGATGTGTTTACGGCCACTAAATATTATGTAATGAGTTCTTTGCACCTTTAAGTATTATGTAATGAGTTCTTTTGTGGTGCGCTCGATCTAATATTAGTTATCCATTTATGAATGATTCAATGGATTAGATTAGTTATACTTCTGCCAGCAATATAAGCACTAGAATTCTAAAAAAAGTAATATATTTCTGCCAGCAATATGAGCACTAGAATTCTAAAAAAAGTAATATATTTCTGCCAGTAATATAAGCACTAGAATTCTAAAAAAGTAATATATTTCTGCCAGTAATATAAGCACTAGAATTCTAAAAAAGGTAAAGTTATAAAGAAAATATATGGCACAAGAGACAGAAAACACGTATACAAGATGAGACGTAGGCTAGGGCGCGCATATGAGGCGAAAGCGAGCGTACGAGGCAAGGGCACGCGGAGCGCGCCTCCTTCCTCGGCAGCAATGTGGCGTACACACACTAGACAGGCAGCGTGCGTACGAGGTGGCGGCACAGGTGCGAGAAGGGATGGTCCTACTAGAAGGAATGGCTTAAGATTATGTTAATGATCATACCCTTTAAAAATTACGTTTAGGGTGAAAAGTCTTTAATACTTTTAAGGAATCGATGGCCATTTGATTTGAACTATCACCCCTTAACACCAGTGCATAGAAGTATTGTAAACAATACCTAAATATTGTACCTTCAACTTCCGTGCATGTGTGCCTTTTAACCATCAATTTTGCGCATGCTACACCAAACCTATTTCTGTGATTTTTCTTGTTCTCGTGTATTTTTTGCGATTGTAAGGTAGACGCGCATACACCACTATGCATGTGCACACACACACACGAGTCTGTTTCTTAGCATATGCCTACAAATATGGATCGCGATCTCACCAAGTTCTTATTGAAATACACTTATGTGTTTTTTTTTGTGTTCCAAAATAAGTTCAAACAGAATTTCATCTTTTTCTGATTTTTTTAGCTTTTTTGACCTTTTTTCCGGCTCTTTTTTTTCTCATATTCGTTTGCGTTGTCCGTGATAGGCTAAACATTTTTTTTGGTTTTTTAAATTTAGTTATGTGAAATAAGCTACTATCAGATATAGTATAATTTCAGCTATAAACTAGCTTATTTTAGCTTAACCAAGTGGCTGCTGGGAACAAACACTTGTGGTGTTCAGTGCGAAAGCATGCATATCAGTATATGCGGTCCGTGAGACCTTGGAGTAAACAAACACCCAGCATCAGGCCACTCGAAGCACTTATTATCAGGTAATAATCTTAATCAATTTGCTTCTATTTCAACTCATCAATACTTTGGAGTTATCCTTGCTGATTGGAAAGTAAATCTTAAAGAAAATACACAGTCATCTTTTTCTAAAAAGGGCGGAATGAAAAACAACATTGGAATTGTATTGTTGCGACGCATGGGTGGAAGTACCTTTTGATATTCTACCCGACAAGCTGCTCTAACCACTCATCGGGACATCAACAACAGTTACCAGTTGAGGAGGAGAGGAGACGAAGATGACGATGACGACCTTGATGAACTTGAAGATGTGTTCTTCAGGTCGGGATTTTAGGAATCTTTTGTTGACGAAATCAGTTGATGTCCTTTTGAGGAGTACAAGCCGTTCTTTTGTGTTTTGGTTAAGAACTTCAAGCTTTTGATCAGTGCCTTGCTTTGAAAATTATGTACAAGGCTTTCATTCTACAACGACCTTCCAAAGAGATGATATATTTTAATAATCAGTACGTTCATTTAAATATCTCTACATCCATATATTTCATTTTTATTGTGTGTAAGCTGTCCAATGTTTGATAACGTGTCATAATTGAAGCAAGCATTGTTGTTTATTTATAAATAAATATTTAGCATAAAAAATCATAGCAGTGGCATGCCTCTCAGGTTGACTTGCATATTCCCAACAGCTCAGTCGCTGATCACTTTTGCCACTCTGTTAGTATTGTTGGCTGCGTAGGCGTAGCTATATATAGGCCTTACAACGTTGTTGGGCACACCTAACAATGCTGCCAGGCTTATACTTGAAGCAATATGTGACAATGCTGTCGGTGAAGACACAATGCTGTCAGGCTTATACTTGAAGCAATATGTGGCAATGTTGTAGGTGAAGATAGTGGTCTTCACTGGCAGTGCAATCACACATGGATGGTCCACGATTCTTTTGACACCGGTCCGACACTAGGTTACTCCGACAGTATGCACTGTCGGCAAAGAAACACGGTAATATGGCTGTCAGCATTGTGACCATATTCCAACAGCTGTCGACAAAGTATATCCCAACAGTTTTCCAACCATCTCAACAGTTTCTTGCTCTTGCGGTTGCTATATATATAATATGGTTTAGCCACTGAAGTTGCACTTGGAACTTTTTTTACTGTTTTTAGAGGAGGTGCAGTTTTAGTTGATTGAGGTTCAATTGGACAAAAAATTCAGGCGACCGCAAAACCGATATATAATATGGTTTAGCCACTGCACCCATTATCTGCAGGGTTCAATGGATCAGGCGACCGCGCATACATGCACATCGCCGCGCTCCATGCCTCCACGTATACTCCACACCCCACACACACAAGATACGTAGTAATCAGGATTCAGGTCAGCAAGGGCGAAAAAAAAAGGAAAAAAGAGAGGTACTGCAGAACCACACGATCCAGCGTACGACGTGCATGCATGTTTGTTCTGTCAAGTACAAGCATGATTCATGCACCGCAGTGGCACGTTTGTTTTGATTCGATGATTAGTACTACCTTCCGGATTGATCTACTCGTGTCGACCATTCCGATCAAATTAAACAGGCGTATCTCCCGTCCAAGAAACCGTTGATTTTCTTCGGCATTTAATTTCCCAAGATTTTCCATCCATTAAATCAATATATCCACAGTTTAAATACACATCTCAGGAAACTCAACTCACGCACGCAAAAATATTTGTGATCACGTACGTATTTGTTCCTTTGCGATCACGTACACATGGACACGTGGACCGTCTCCCACGCCGCCCGGCCCCGTACCCACAAAAAACCTCGCACCTGGGGCCGGGACCCCCTCACCCCCGTCTTGCTGCCACGATCTCACTCTCATCTCCTTCCGGTATTTAAAACCTTCTCCTTGCTCCACTTCAATTCTTGCCACTTCTCTTTCTTTCCTGCCTCTTACGTTCCCCTCCTCTCGATCTCAGGGAGGCCACATCCGATCCAGGCTCGTCTCGATGGCAGCCACTGCCGGCTCCGTATGCTCCATGTGCGGCGATGTCGGCTTCCCGGACAAGCTCTTCCGCTGCGCCCGCTGCCGCTGCCGTTTCCAGCACTCGTACGTAGACCTTCTTCTCCTATTGAGACTTTGATATTCTTTTATTCATGAGGTCATGGCGTTGTCAGGACTGATCGATGTTTGTTCCATGCATGCATATGTGCAGCCACTGCACGAACTACTACGGCGACGCGGCCCCGGCCGAGGCGGGCGACGGTGTGTGCGACTGGTGCCTCAGCGACGCCGTCGTCGGGAAGAAGAGGTCTTCAGAGTCTGCCAAGCAGCAGCAGGACGCGGCGACGGGGAGCGAGGAGCCCTTCTCCAAGGCCTGCGGCAAAGGCGGCAAGGTGACCGGCGGTGAGCAGGAGGGCGGCCGGAGAGTGACCAAGGCGGCCGTCCGCAGGTACAAGCTCCTCAAGGACGTCTTGTACTAGCTGATGATCCTTAGATCGATCCTGGACCCCATCTGTCATGTATAAAACAATGCTTAATTAGACAGTAATACATAGCTAGCTAGTTCGATCCTTGTGTGAATGTTTGCATCCGACGAGGAGTGTTTTGGTCATATATTGTACTATGCTGCTACTCTATCATCTCTCTAGCCAGCTATCACATTATTCACAGGCGTGTCGTGTTTTGATTAGTATATATAATATCTGCTCGTCAAATGCACCCTTTAGCTATCACATTATTCCCCGTTATTTGCTCTCGTGATCGATCTCTTGGGAAGCGATTTGTTCGTTTGACTCGATGTCTAGGCCCTAATCAATCCATCTACATCTCCTTCACCTCTCATACATGAACTATCAGTAAATGTACAGCCAGCGATGATATACATGCATGTACGGGCTAGATCGACTGTAAAGATTCTTCTCGAACTGTTCAGTGTAAGTCCTTTCCTTTTCTCCACACCGATGATGCATGCAACTTGGAAAACTCTAGAAGGTGGTCACGCTGCATGCTCAGCTCCCTCGGCGCCTTTTTCCCTCGGTGATGCCGACGTATTGGAATCAAACCAAATCAGCAACCGTACGCAAAGACTATAAAGTGGCCGACAAACCCATGGTAAAGCAAGCCTCAAGCGGTCAAGCCCCACTCGTCGCTTAGCCTCGGACGGCAGATCTTTGTGGGCGTACGCGAGAATCCATGGAACGCCAGCACTCCCGGTCTTCCACCTTGTCGATCAGACAGACAGCCCAGTCTGGTCAATAGTAGTATAGTGAGCTTCTAGTCGATCTGCTCTGTGTGCCGTACAACAAAATCAACAACGGTCTGTGCGGCTAGCATTGTAGCATGATCTCAGCCTGTTTAACCGTGGGTTTTAGTTATTTACCAGAGAGTCCAAGGATATTCACATTAAGAAACCACTTTATTTAGAATAAGATAAAATACGGCGTGCCCTGATAGTATCATAGCATGCTTAAGGACTGTTTATGTTGTATATATACAGTTTTAACAGAATAATTTTATATTTAATTGTGAACATGAAAGTATAAATCCATAAACAAATAAATGAGCATTAATAAAATGTCTACGAGAACACAAATCCTTCTCAAGTCATATAAGCAGAAAATCATATTGAACAAAATGTAACAGAGAGTACAAACAATTAACATAATGCTCAAATTGATGTAATGTGTTTTGCTCTGAGATGTCGGCTGGACTGCTCTTGTGTTAGAACAAGGCCTCCTCGCCATAAAATGTCTAGGCTCTTCAATGATTAGAGTAACATTTTCTAAACTTTCTACTACATTTGAGCTCTGCAACTTACCACTGAAATCAACTGTAGTTCATGTATTAATAAAAATAATAGAAGTACAATAAAGAAAATGCTATGGTAAGTAATAGGACAGCAGTAAATAAGCTACTGATAACTCAAAACTAGCAGATGATTCTAAATTGTCACAATAACCTCACTTAGACCAAGTTATCCTCACCGAACAATTTGAATCCCACAAATCATCATGCACAATCACCTAGTACTAGTGCTACTCAAAATATAATTGACAGATAGCAAAGATTCACTAATACGGCACACTAAACAAGATAACCAAATAAGAACAGAGACAACTCACTAAAGCGATGGCACTCAAAGCCACCAAGCTGCGTACGAGGCAAGACCCTCAAAGCCACCAAGCTGCGCACAAGGCAAGGCATGTTATAGAAGACATTGTCCTAAAAAATCTATTGCCACCGCTATGCCTACCAAAAGGCACGTTAGCAAGGTACAATGCAGAACCTACCAAAAGGCATTGGCAGGGCATAAAGGACACCTTCCGATACCTCCAAGAAAGTAAGGACCTTAGATTGTTCTACAGAAAGAATCAAGATTAACTTGATTGGCTATGCGAGATCTTGGTACTGTCGAGACCCCATACCGTAAGGTCACAAACAGGCTATGTATTCCTGTGTAGTGGAACCGTAATTTCCTACAAATCGTCTAAGCAAAGTCTCGTAACGACTACGACGAACCACTCAGAAATTATAGCACTGTATGAAGCCGCACGAGAATGCGCTTGGCTCCGCCGAATGGTTCACCATATCCAGCAGTCATGTGGGATGAACATTGTGTAAACCCTCACGATTATCTATGAAGATAATGCAGCTTGCGTTGCACAAGTACAAACGGGCTATGTGAAGAGTCATCTCACTAAGCATATCAATCCCAAGTTCTTCTATGCACATGAATTGCAAAAGATAGACGAGATTAAAGTACTGCATACTAAGTCTTGTGAAAATTTGGCAGATATGTTTACTAAGTCACTCTCCGTATCTAGCTTTGAAAGGTGTGTGCGAGGGATGGGAATGATGAGACTTAGAGAATTGCGAATCGGGGAGAATTCTCTTAAGCCGTTAGTAAATCTTGATAAAACTAATAGTTTGAAGGAATAAAAAAAACCGAAATGAATATAGCAATGTACTCTTTTTCTCTTGGGAGTTTTTAGAAGTTTCTCGACCAAGGTTTTAATGAGGCAATTCGTGCATCGCAGCATAACATGTATCATGTACTCTTTCTCTAAATTTTTTCCACTGGGTTTTTATGGAGTTTTAACGAGGCATGAGCGTGTCGGATGAGTGCCCAAGGGGAGTGTTGGGAAACCTGGGCCTGGGCTAGCAACTTAGGCCTATGGTGGACACCTCATTGTAGTCTATAAATAGAGAGCAATAACCAATATTTTGTACCACACTTAAGTATAATCTTGAACTGAACAGTTCTAAACTGGTACAAAGATTACCAATACTTCCAAAAATAGAAGCTTACACCACCACGGCTGTCGTCAACAACAGCCCACACCACAGGACAAGCCCCAGAAGTCCAAACCCCCCTCCCCCCGCGCGTCAGACCGCCGCCAACGCCCGACAGATCGCCCCCTCAGCCCAGCTTCCTCAACTACGCCATCCTCTGCAGCCCGACTTTGCCGTCAAACAAGTCGACGGGAGGCTAAGCTGTAGGTTGCAGGAGTGAGGAGCTGAGCCGCCATCGTCATCCCCGCCGAGCAAGCTAACGACAAAGACAACTGCGCCTGATCCAAGCGATTGCTTTGAATCGAGAACACAACTGGTAGAGGATAAGGTAGGGGATGAAGAGTAGCTCTCGAATCTAAAGAAGAGGAGGACGAGCCCGTCGTCTATGAAGAGAAAGATCAAGGTGACGCTGCTCAACAGCCGCCACTGTAATCGCTGGGGATCACAGAAAGCAAGTAATATCACAAGTGATGGAGTTCAGTTTCTGGCTTCTAATTTTCAGAAGTTCGATAATTTTAATTTTTTTTTGCTTTTCTACTTCTTTTTTGCTTCTTCCTTCTAATTCATTTGTATTGTCTGTAAAGGTATAGCAATATTATTCTTATTTTTAAATTAAATGATACAGAAAAATTAACAACCGCTGTAGTATAATTTTAGCTAAAACCCAACAGTTAGAAGCCGCTAAAAAAGCCGAAATGAACGGGTGCTATATAACGGAGCTTCTTGGAAGAGAACCCCTGAATTTGGTGCCAAATCAAAACACTGTACTCTGAAGTACTTGGACTCCGAAGATTTGATTCCGTGATCTCTGAGACGAGGTCTTAGTCTGGCTTCGGCACAACTCAACTTGTCTACGTGTTGATCTGCAGAAGATCCGGACAGGTCGTTCCACGCTTACAGCACAGTTGTACAGCCACAGAGGTCAAACCCTTATCTCGCCAGTAGTGCACCACCATGCGTTGACCACACCATGCACATGAAGATATGGTCCTTTGTAGGTGCCATTTAGTCAAAAGGATCAAGCTTTTTGGAGGTTTATTTCAGGATGTGGGCGGCTTGGCCTTCGTTGTGCCAAAGAAAGACCAGTTGCGTGCTTTCAAGTCGGCAATGTATGTGGTATTGCGGCACCCGTGCGTGCACGCACCTCCCGGCTGGGCGGCCGGCGACGCGCCGTGTGCGGGGCATCAACGAACGACGAAGCAAACGACGAATTGGTACTAGTTAGTTTGCTACTCAAAAACGTTTGCTGCTATCACAAAGCATGGCATGGAACTGAACAATTTGAATTTAGATCTTCAGCTAGGCAAGTTCTTCACACGGGAACTCGTGCATGGCTTAGTAAAACAGATCAAATTTACTAGTCATTTTCTCTCACAGACATCACTAGTGGCTTCAGGACCAGAAGATTCAGAACAGGCAACAGACAGAAGAGTGTACTTGCTGTCCCTATGCAACGGACGACGAGTGACTGTTACTTGCCCCGTTCTTTTTTAATTGACGTATCTGATTTTTTATGGTCTTTTAACATATAACTTTTACCGCTACTTTGAATAATTTTATATTAAGATATATTAATGAAATTATGGCTTTGTTCTTTATGGCTTCTAAAAGCAAATTTTGCCTTTTGCTACAGTACCTAATTTTTAAACAGTATTTTCTCAAGACGAGTTCTACAAGTTAATTATAGTACACGTTAAAAACCCAACATCTGTATCAACCAAAATCACAAGCGAGTCTCTCTCTATAATCTCTGTCGTAAATAGGTAAAATTCAAAAATTTAAACCAAAAGTTACAAAGCCGCAGCCGTATCAAACATGCCCTATAATATTATAGAAGTATTTTTAATAACAATTCTAATAATAAAATTTTTGTATAGCCAATTGTAAGTTCAAATTCTATTAAGTTGATTTTGGTGATAATGACAAATATAATTGTGAGACTAATATGTTTATTGATTATGATATTGGTTAGTCTCATTTGGATAAAAATGTGAAAAACATAAGAGGTATGCATTCAATATGAAAAGAGAAGTCAAACAAAAGAGAAAAATCCTTTGTGTGTCAAAGGAGAAGAAAAAGAAATACCAAGAGAAACATTTTGTGTAGGTGGAGTTTTTTTCTTTGTTAAAAACTTATATAAGTATTTTCGGCCTACTAAAGCAAAAAGGGTTAAGTATGAATATTGAAAAAATTATTTATAGATCTTATGAATGAATGTGTTTCATTCGCTTGTGCTTAAAACCATAAAAAAGTTCCATGAAACTACAATTGAATTGGTTTTTGAGCTCTAGTTGAAAAATCACCCTTTCTTATGTTTTTAAAGTGTATTTTAGAATAACTTATGAATGGAGACTCCTTTTTTGAAATCTCTTGTTGGAAAAGTTTCTTAGGAGTACAAAGTTTATCTCTAAAAAATTTGAAATCATTTCAACAATATTTGAGAAAGTTGTGTATTTTCTCATTTTAACAAAATGCTGAAATTTCAGAACTTGCATGAATTTGGACAGTTTTGTGATTTTTGTATCTTTCGGTGTGCTCATAATCTGAGGAAGGAATAATAATGACTTTTGATCCCCTATTGTTGACCTATACTAATAAAATTTTCAGATTTATTGGACATCTGCAGGTCAGGTTTTCAGCAAGCTTTTGAAGCTAAATTGAAATATCAAAATCTTGAAAATCTGAAACTTCAAATTGGATTTTCAAGTTTCAAGGATGGCATAATATATTTCTAGATTTTCAAGTGGGTGGTAGCTACCTTACAAGTAACATACATTTGTACATGAAATAAAGCATGCAATTTGAATAATTTAAATGAAGGTAATTTGCATGAAATATGGAATTGAAATTATCAAAGCATTGACTCACCTGGGTCAACGGTTGGGGGGTCTTGCTATGCATGGGGTGCGTCAACTTGTGGCTCTGTCGCGTCTTCAAACTCTACTTGGACGGGAATGCCAAAAGCAAACGACACGCAAAGAGAGCAAATAAATACTAAATAAAATTTAAATGAACTCAAAATTTAATCCAACCAGAACCAATAGAAAAGGTTGAATTTAGAAATTTTTATAAACAAGTTTCACTAAATTCGGAGCTACAACGAGGGAGAACGAGCCTTCTAAAGTTTATTTTCAGGAAAAATCCCAAAAATAAATAGAGGAGAGAGAGTTCTCTCTTTGACATGTGGGTCCCACCATTTTTAATTGATTTTCAAAATATTTTTAATTCTTAAAGGTTCAGTGTATGACATATGTGCCCACGGGTTATTTAATTTACAGAAAATGTTTTCTTTTTTAGAAATGGCTAGAGGATGACATGTGGGGCTGTGACACTGTGTAAACAATGTTTTGGACCCACCGGTCAGTGATCTTGATTTTTAACAGGGGTTTTAAAAGATTAAAACCAAAGTGGGGCCGCATGTTAGTCTAGCAAAGGACATAAACCGGTATGGGGGCCAACCGGTTAGTGGGTCATTAGCATCTACTAATTATAGTCATTAAACACTAATGATAGCATTTTAAAACTAATGATGCGAGAACAATTCCCTCCCGCCCAAGCGTCGACGAAGCTCGTCGACGGCGAGGGAAAGTACGGCGGCGCGAAAGCATTTCCGAAATGCAATTCTCACGCTCACGTGCAATTCAGGGTGAAGTGACGCGGGCCGAGGGAAATCGGAGAGCTGCCGACGGCGAGCCCTGCAGCGGCGGAAACAAGGGAGGGTCACGACGGCGATTTACTTGCCTAGAAAGCAATTAAAAAGGAGGGAAGCATCTAGAAGTGATTGGGAGCTCACCAGGAAAGGAAGGGGAGCTCAGGAAGGTCGGGGAAGAGCTGGCGTCATTGGACCAGAGCGACGGAGGAAGGCGATCGACATCGGGGGAGACGATGTGGCGGAGCTCCAAATTGACATCGCGGACGGCTTCACGGGTGATGTGGATGCTCCGACCGGAAGGAATTGGCCGATAGTGGGCAGAATCGCCGGTGAGGAGGGTCGGCCAGAGTTGAGGAAGAACTGTCCCACGGCGGGCTGTGGGGAAAAGGATCCCGATTAGGCTCCATGGGAGCATTAAGGAGGTAAGAGGAGCTTACAGGAAGTGGCAATGTTGAGGGTGGTTCTCCGAGATGAGCTAGCGACGACGGTGGCTGTAGAGGCTTCCGGCGACGGTGATTTTTAGCGCGGGAGTTAGAGTGGGAGATGGATGGGGATCAATCGGGGATTGATTGAGCTTTTATAGATGGGGAAGGAAGTGGGGAGCATTGGGCGAGAATTTAAGGCAAGCGACTGTAATGGGGCATTGTTGCACACTTGAGTAGAGGGAGGGCGAGGCCGAGGCTAGCGCCGAGCTAGGGAAGGGAGGGTAGCACCAGGTGCGCACTATGGCTGCTGAGGCGTTAAAGCGTGCGGGGAAGAGGCAATACTGACGGGGCATTTTTCGCTTGCGTACGGTAGGGCGACGGTGAGGCCACAGGGCGGAGCTCGAGGGGATGGGCAGTAGGGCTAGGCAAAGGGGTGATGCGAGTTCGGCACAGGCAAAGAAAATGCGGGTGGCTTTAATGCCCTGGCCAACTATGTAGGCCTTGATGCGATGGTGAAACCGAGGGTGCTCCAACGGTGACCACGGCGGAAACTGGAGGGAGGCGACGCGCGGCGGAGCTAGAGGGCGAGGCGGGGATCTAGGCTTGGCTTGGGGAGAGCGGGCTGGCGACGGGGCTGCCACGGGGAAGTTTAGTGCCAGGGAGGAGAGGAGCATCCGAGGGCAGCGACGCGGCGCTAGTGGCTCATCGCGCTCGGCGGGAACAGAGGAAGGGGAAGAAAGAAAAGGAGAATGGGAGCCGGGCTGGCTGGGTCAAAAGACCAAGGAAGGGTAAAAGGGGCCAGGGACAGGGAAATTTCGAAGGCCAGCGGGAAAAAGGAAAAAGGGCAAAACTAGCAAACCAAAAACTGTAATTTAAACACAAGCCCTTGAACTTTTAACCACCAGCTTCAGCAAATAGCTCACATTACAAGCAAGAGTAACATGCCCAAAATGGGATGTTACAGGGGGGAAGGGGGCAGTGCAGGCATCGAGCTTACGACACACCTGTGTTGCCTCGCAATGGTGGTATGGGCCGTATGGCGGTTTGTGCAGAGGCACACAGCCTAAGCGTAAAATTTGCAACGGCATGTTGGCAGCGCCGTCGAGCCGAGCGACGTTGGCATGGATGTTGCGGCTGCTGGTGTATGCATTTCCTAGCTTACTTACCGCTTGTCTTCGCTTCTTTTTAATATAAAGCTAGCACCAGATAGAACTTTCCAAAAAAAATCTCTCCTGTCGCTTTTTTTATATAAAGATGATCCTGTCAGTCTTGTTAGGAGATACTCCATCGAAATGCTAGCTCGGCCCAAAACTGGCTGAATTTACCGGTCCGGTTTCCTTCGGCCCTTGGGCCAACCTACGCTACATGTATCATCCGTGGCTGATCAATTCGGACGGCTTTACCAGTACGTGAACACTGTCACAGTGTCGCTACTCACTACGCCACGCCAATGGCAACTCTTCCTTGCGACAGGAAAAATGCTTCCCTATGATGCTGTACGCGGCATCGCTAATTTCAGAGCCATGTGGCATCTGGCAACGATGTTTACCCATCCGCCCCACGTCCTGACTCGTGTCCGTTTGCTCCGACAAACTCGGCGTGAGATTCACCGGCAACAAGCCAGCCCACATAGAAAAGAATAAACTAGCAAAGAATGTACACTGGCGGGCTCACGAGTCCGAGGTGTTCTCCGTCCGTTCCACTTTTTATATGCACAGGATGCAGCCGAAGCCCGACGCGCCTGTCTCCTACACGCGCCCCCAGCTCTGCAGTGCAACGTACGCGGACGGCGATGGCCACGCTGCAAGCAACACTTTTACGTGTCGCTCCACGCTGCAGCGCGACAGGGGCGGCAGCTCGTCAGAAACGGAAGACTTGGTGTTTCCTGCCGTCCGCACAGCCTCTTTCCCGTGCTTCGTGTGGCTGGCCTTCGCGCGCCCGGTCCCCATAAGTAGACGGCGAGGTATCGCCGGAAGACGAAATGCAAAGAAGGAACACTGCGATATAGCAAACGGACGGTTAGAGAAGTGGGGATGGAAGGGTACTTGTTGGGGAGGATGAAGAGGAGGGACCACCTGCTGCTCATGGACAGCGCCGGGGCCCCGGCGGCGGTGCAGTCGCCGCAGACGCCGATGGAGCCCATGGAGTTCCTGTCGCGGTCGTGGAGCGTGTCCGCGTCGGAGATATCCAAGGTGCTGACAGGCGGCGTCGGCGGGAGGCGGAGCTCCAACTTCGTGGTCGACCGCCTGTCCGGGCTACTCATGCCGGAGACGCTGGCGCTTGCCGCCACCTCCGGCACCAACGTGAGCCCTCGCAAGCGCGTAAGATTACAAGCAAATTAGTAGTACGAATTGTTGCGATCACGTATACAATGTGAACGTTTTGTATACTGATCTGTAGCACAAATTCGTACGTGCAGACTTGCAGGAGCAGGAGCGCGATCTCCGCGCACCACCACACGATCGGGAGGTGGTTCCATCACAGGGAAGGGAGCAGCAGGGTCGACAAGGCCCGCGCCGAGAGGGCGCGAGTACACGCCGCGGTCTCCGTGGCCAGCGTGGCAGCCGCGGTCGCCGCCGTTGCCGCGGGCGCCGCGAACCCGGAGGACCTCGAGGACGCCAAGATGGACGCCGCGCTGGCGTCCGCCACGCAGCTGCTGGCCTCGCACTGCATCGAGATCGCCGAGCTCGCCGGGGCCGACCACGACCAGGTGGCCTCCGCCGTGGAGTCCGCGGTCGACGTGCGGAGCCCCGGCGATCTCATGACCCTGACCGCCGCCGCCGCCACAGGTGAGCAATCGCGCTGCTGCTATATGACACTGTTTGTTATGCGTGTCGAAGTGTGACATTGCTAAATGCTGCAGCTCTCAGAGGAGCGACGGCGCTGAGGCTGAGAGCGCAGCGGGAGGCGAGGAGCAAAGCGGCCGTGGCGCCCTTCGAGAAGGCCGGCAGCTGCCGCGAGGACATATGGTGCAAGGAAGGGACGCTCCTCAAACGCAACCGCAGAGGCGCCCTGCACTGGAAGCGAGTGGCCGTGTACGTCAACAAGAGATCGCAGGTGATCGTGAAGCTCAAGAGCAAGCACATCGGCGGCGCCTTCTCCAAGAAGAAGAAGAGCGTTGTGTACGGCGTCTACGACAACTTGCCGGCCTGGCCGGCGCACGAGTCCGCGACGGCGGCGGAGATGGAGAGGTGCCACTTTGGGCTGAGGACGGCGCAGGGCCTTCTTGAGTTCCAGTGCGAGAGCAGGGTGCAGAAACAGGACTGGGTGGAGTCGATGAAGGACCTGCTCCGGCAGGTGGCCGGCGGGACTGCTCAGCTCGAGCACTCCTTCGAGTCGCTCAGGCTTAGCGCCTCGTGAGCCAGAAGTTTGTTTCTTGCTGCTTGGTGTAAATTTGCCTGTCGCGATTTCCTCCTCTGCCCGTTCGTTCTAGCACAGGGAGCTGCCGTGGTGCTGGCTCAGAAGAATAAAATGTGCAGACGTGTATGGGTAACTTGTAACAATCGGTAGATAAATGTCGATGTTAAGATGTTGGGCTATGTATCTGCTGACGTACGCTGCGTCCTGGTTTGAAGTACCTGCTAAACAACATCACTGCTGATCCCAACGCTTCAATCAAATTCTGATGCAAACCGAGCATGCATCGGCACGAATCTTTCTTGTTCCTGTACGTACAAATCGATGATGCTCGCAACTTGCCAATATGCAACACGTATCATTTGGAGACGTTTTCCCTTTTTCCAACTAAAAAAATGGAGACATTTTTTGCTTTTCGTCAGGGAAGAAGGCATTGGGCTGCTTCATTTACGGGCCGTCCTGCAGCAAGGCTAGGCTTAAGAATCAATCCCGACTCAACTGACAGAGCGGCACTGTCTCATGAAAACCTGGCCCAACTTAATTCCAGATTCTACTGCTCACGGATGTGGTTGGCTTGGGTGTGATCTTCCCTGTATCTCATACTTGCTCGCAACTTGTCAGGTAATGGTGTATGTCTAGTTTGATTATGGTAGGTAGTGGGGAATGCGCAAAAGGTGATTAATTGCCAGCTTTTCTCGTGCCTCGGTCATGATTTATTTGTTGTTAGTTGTTAATGGAAGGTGAGGACATGATATGGTACATTGTGTGTTGATTTACCTTTTCTATTCTGAATAAATCAGAGAGTAGTGGTCAACTTTTGTTGGCTTATTGGACTGGATTGTTTCTTAGATAACCTTTTCCATTTGGATTTTGAGCGAGGTTATAACTAATGAGTTCACCCTTGTATATTGTTTAGTTTGTTGGAATTACAACAAGGGACTAGTGTTTTTCTTTTGGCGACATGGAGGTTTTATTTTTCAAAAGCCAGCCTTTTAAATTTCTGACCATTAGGTAGTGATTCAAAATTGGTTCACTTCCATCTCGTGTTCTTTGCTTCCGAGTTCCAACTTTGTCCAACTAGTATATAGGGGTGCAAATGGAGCGGATATTTTCTGACCGTCCGTCCGTCCGTTTTAATTCGGATACAATTTGGAGCAAATACTAGGATTGTGACTTGCACCGGAGAAGTTTAGCCTACTGAGAAGAAGCAGAAGAAGTGCACCTCGAAGGTTTGAGACTACTATATTAAATATATGGTGATTGTTGACACAAAAAATGGTAGAAATGAGAAATAACTTTGGGTGTAGTGCAATAACTTTGGGTACGAAGGCCTTGTGGAATCATTTGCTAAATGTAATGAAGTTAAATGAACTAGTGATATACTTGACTACTTGGCTATGAGCAATTTGTACTTTTGAACCATATGACATGTAACTAGCTAGATACTACTTGTTTAACTAGTCTCTATCATTTACTTGCTACCTTGCTAGTTAGAATTTACTAGTTGCTTAACTTGTCCCTGTTATCTTGTGAAATTTGCTTTCGCGCATTATCCGATCAAATATTCATGACCGAAACTAACCGTATTCGGAACGGCATGTATTCACCCCGTATTCGTGACCGAAAATATCCTCATTCGTATTCGTATCCGGCACTATCCATATCCGACTCCGACAAAAAATATGAAAAAGGATACGGGATGAGCAATATTTATCCGTATCCGCTCCGTTTGCACCCCTAATAGTATACTTGGAGCATGGTTAACTAGGACAAATGTCCTGACTAAGGAAAACTCCCATCTAATCCATGATTAATTTAGCATGCATGATATATTATATATCATTGCACTGTACTCATATAAAGCAATTTAAAGGTAGAGAGGCTTGGTGCCCAAACATCATGGTGCCCCATTTCAGCGTCCTATGTAGTATATATATGTAGACTCATAGAAAAAGAACAGAAATACACACACACTCTCTCTCTCTCTCTCTCTCTATATATATATATATATATATATATATATATATACATATATATCATATATCATTATACTAGTACGCATCTAAAAGCAACCCAAAGGCAGGGAAGCTTGGTGCCCAGACACCATAGTGCTCCTGTTATTTATACTATATATGGAATGGGCACCATGATGTCTGATCACCAAGTCTGCATGTTTTTGGATTGCTTTTAGATGTGTGCAATTGTAATGATATATAATATATCAAGTAAATCCCTTAACATTCATTAATTCAAAAAGACATCAATTCAAAAAACGAAATTATTGATTTAATTAGGTGAAACCCCAATTCTGGTCCTGCACGGCCTTGATAAATACTAGCTACTCACAAACTTACCGTATTTAAGCTTGATCTCGCGATCTTATCTTCAGATCCAACGGGAACACAGCCGTCACGTCATTCCATCATTGTGTCTCCCTTGCTCATTCGTTCCGGGCCCTTGCGCGCGTGGCGCCTTGGTTTATTCTGCACGCGATCGAGACCGGAGGTTCGACGCACGTACGCCGTGCTCGACCGTCGGCCGTTCTCTTTCTCCCCGCGCCGCGGCGCGTGTCGCCCGCCGTCCTGCTTTTGCATTATCCATCGTCCGCCCGTTCCTGGACACCGCCGCACGCTTCGTGCACGGCGGCGCTACGATTTCGACTCGCGTTCCACTCCATGCCGGGTCGCGTTACGATTCCGAAGCGCGGTGCGTGATGACGTGAAGGCAGCAATCACACCCGTGGTCGTGGTCGTGCTCGGAAGCGCCATGTTGAATCGGTCAGGGCCAAGAACTCTCCGCGGGGAACAAACCGTACGTGCGCAGGCAGAGTAGCGTATCTGAATTCTGAAAGCTATGGCATGTGGGGCCGGAGGTTTTAGAGCGCTCCGTGGCAGAGTAATTCCGTACACACGTAGGCAGTTCGTTTGCTCCTTGGGGGTGAAACCGTCTTTTGCTCGCAGGGCTGCAGGACCTCATGGGGAGAACGGCGACGTGGATACATTGCACCCCACAACGAGAAAAGCAATGCTTTTTGGTCCACGTCTGAGGTTACATGCATGGCCCCCCTAAACTGTTTATTTCTGCTGGTATTTTCAATGAGAAGCATGAGCTAATATTGGTTTTTGTTGTAAACTGCATTTCTCCCTAAAAATATGTTGCATGAGCTACAAATGTTGTTTGGCTTAACCTTGTAAAAATAAAAAATAAAAAACCAATATGATTTACGAAGTTTTTTTAAACAAAAAAGAGGGTTTTGGAGAGAAAAGTTAGAACTCCACAATATATTGGACTCATATCATAGACATCTGCACATGGAGTAGCATTTTTATTATGTCTTTGTAAGTGTAACTACTAACTACAATCAACATCAGATTGGGTGTACAAAATTTTTGTTGTGAAATAGCTTGATTTGAAGTATTGATAGATTTAACCCAAAAGAGACAATATAAACCATCTACCATGCATATGCGGTAAAAGAAATCCCAGCTTTTTTTTAGACCAAAAATGACACTTTTAGTACACACGTATTTCTAAGTTTGTAACATCACTGCATATATGAAAAAATAGTTCCTAGTTATCGCACATACATATTTGTAAGTTTTATAATATCACTCACCAAATATTTCAATTCGAAACAAGAGTGCCACTTTGCCTGAAAACTATAAAATTGCTATTATGTAAAGAGAACAAAATATTTTGGAACAAATCCATAAATACCTCAACAATTATCATCCATCACAAAAAAAGGAAAAGATCTAACATAATATATCGGGATTCCTAGTTATATAACACGTGAGTAGGAAAATAAAGCAACCAATGAGCATGCTCGATACCACAAGAAACCAAACGAGGTGCTACAAGATTGGGTGACGCCAAACAGTACTCAACCCCTTAGATATGAAAGCACGACAGATTTTACATCCAACTTCCGAGTCATCGGTTGCTTTTACGACAGATTGGAATTGGATAGCGCAGGCGACGAGGCCTCGCCGATAAGCTCCGCGATGAGGAACCCGCCCGGCCGGAACCTCCTCCACGTCGCCAGCCGCGCCGTCCGCTCCTCGTCGGCGCTCGGCGGCGCCTCAACCTCCGCCGCGTCCCCTGTCGCCGCCTCCTCCCTCGGACGCCGGCGCTCCCGCGGCGGCGGCCGGCTCCTGCGCGCCACCTCGCCGCCCCCGCCCTCCGCCGTCGCCGACGCCGTGTGCTGGGAATCCCGCACGCTGCGCCGGGACGGGGAGGAGGACTGGGAGGAGGTCGTCGCCGGGGGCGAGGAGGCGGCCCCCGGCGCCGGCGAGGCGGAGGAGGACGAGTACAGGGTGGTGTTCTGGTCCCCGCCGACCGGAGACGAGGTCCGCGCCGCCTTCTCCAGCATCCAGGAGTAAGATTCGTTTGCTCGCTCGATTAGATTGGATTTATCTGTGCGTTTGATGATGCCCCCCTTGCATGTGTTGGTGATGGGCATGATGCTGAGTTAACCTTGCTCGCGTGGGTTGGATTAGATTGGAAACGTCTTAGTATTCAGTTTGATGTGAGAAAGTTAGTTTATGTGTCTTTGGATTAGATGGGGGAGCCTTTCGTGCTTCAGGCCTTTGATTTTGAGCTTTCTGTTAGTTGCAGTTAGCATCCTTTTGTCGTTATTACTGGTTAAATCCGTGCTCCAGTTGCGCGGGCTGTGATTGTATTTGTCGTGTGCTGTTTGTGGTAGATTGGTTTCTTTGCCATGATTGGATGGAGCCCGGGGGGAGTATCGTGTACTTACGTGATTTGCACTGATAGACGCCTACCAACTTCCAATATTTGTCATGCAGAATTCATGAACAATCACGAATTGGTTATAATGTTTCTTGAACTGTTGGATATTTCCGTGGCATGTGCTATATGGTAATCTCTATATCGAATGTTATAGAATGTTTGGATCCACCTATTGAGCGCAGCAACTTTCAATCAGGGTTAGCTGAAGCTATACACGGAATTAAAGCTGGAATACTAGTAACGATTCAATGTTTGCTTGCAACATTTTCCAACCGTATTGGCAGAATTCCTTGTATGCTTTGGTTTCTTCCTGCCTTCCAAAATGATTAAAAAAAAAGTAGCTTTCTTGTGCTAACAAATGGTAATTGTAGCTTAAAAAAAGATCGAATTTTGCTATCTTGTGCAGATTTTTTCCATGTGTTTTTGTTTTCTCGCAGAAATCATCACATTGATGCGCATTTCTATAAGGTAAAAAGAGCATTTTTTTAGATGGAGGTGCTGTAGACCTTTATGTAATAACTCGGAGGTGCTATAGACCTTTATGTAATAACTCATTCATAATAAAGAGGGGATCATTTATATGTAGTTTCTGTTCGTTGCTCCGACTAATTGATTTACCATTTGCATTCAGGGTGTTTGAGAATCCTTTTGGTGAGGATTCAGATGAAAGTGGGAAACAAATAGCATTGTTGTCTACCTCAGGACATTCTTCATCTGACAATTCATCAGGATCAGATGACTGGATTGAACCTGCTGCATATGTTCTCAACTCAACTGCTCTTCTGACTAGGGAGCATAGGAATGTTTTGGATGCCTTCCGTCTATTGCAAAAAGATCCTAATGTTCAGGTGAATGAGGCCTAACCTATTTTCATGTGCTCCAAATTTTTTTGTTAGATTGTAACATTATCAATTGCAACATGTTATTTTACATTGTCAACTTTTGATGTACTGTTAAGTTTCTAAACAGTTTTTCTCTACCTTGATGTGTTAAACTTGTCCTCGATGCAGAAAATGGTTATGTCCTTGGCATGTGATAAGGTTGTATGGGATGCTATTATGAATAATGAGGCAGTGCAAGAATTCAGGAGATCTTTCCAGGATGGTATGTTATACTAAAATGTACACATGCTTACATTTGTTTGGCATAAGTAACACTGTTCTCTTTGTTAATTGGGTAGCATTATTTTTTCTCTCAAAAAGAATAATCAGGCAGAAGCATTGTGATGACCCTTTTGATTTTAGTCGTACAAAACTTGCAAAAAATGCTTACTAGTTCTGTTGGATTATTATTTGCCTTCTGCATATGTATGCCTTGCCTTGTCTTGCTGCAATTTACCTCTTCTTTCAGACAAAGAAACAGATAGAAAGGGCAATCCTGGTGGTCCTGCTGGAGTGCTTAAGTGGATCCTGGGCAACACCCAGGCAAAAATAATGGAATTCATCGATAACATAATGAAGATTGTCAACATGCTCTTCCACCCTCACAGCGATGAAGAGAAACCCGATCTGTACAGTGATGCAGTGAAGGTGTCCTTCATGCTCTCGGTGTTCGTCTTCATCGTGGTGGCCATTGCTCGTATCAAGTGAGCACAACAATTCGTCGACTTTACATTTCCATGTTTCATGGTCTCTTAGTTGTGGTGCAGGGGCACATCTAGTCAGCTTAGTTCAGTCAAGATTGATGCCAACATTAGTTTGACAGGCCCAGAATTTACATTGCCGGTGTGGGAATTATGATATATCGTAGTATATCTCAATATTTTCTTATCTTATTCATTTCCTGGTGCTTTTGGATACAGTTATGAGCCGTGGGATTTCAGAGTGTGGTGATTCAAGATTCTGCAAGCCGTGTGAAAATGTTTTGTAGGACATCTCAGGCTTTATAATTCACATTCACACGAAATTATACATTGATTACTGGGCTGTATCACTTGACCCTGACAGATTGTTGTAAGGGAAGGGGTTGTTCGTTTTGGGTCTGTTTCTCGTTGGTGTAGCTCAGAATCAAGATACAATCATACTGTTGCGCTTCGATGATGGCTTCGTTGGCTTGGTATGATTCCGTCGTTTCCAAACAGTACTCTGCCGCGTGCTGGACACGCCCCTGCTCATAGAGCTTAGCGGTGCAGCAGCCAGCAAGCATGCCGTGACGTCAGGCCCGGCCTCCGTTCTCGTCCAAACCAGAGCTCGTAGCACTGCGTTGAGCACTAACGCTCTACCTCAAGTCAAACCGAAACACACACCTACCTCAGGTCAAACAGCAGCAGTAGCAAACAGAGCGCATGCTTACCTTTGAATTGACACTAACTCTTCATCTGAATTAATTTGCACCAAAATTGTTACATCTTACCCATGAATGAATCTTATGAAGTCACAATCTTTCACAGACATTCTTTAATTATCACGTTTGTCACAATCGAGAGGTGCTAAACCATCCCATGTTTCCAACCAATGTCAACAAAAAATCACAAAAACAACGAACAAACCATCTTTATTGCAGAAGCTAAACATTGCCGGACAAAAAAAAAATCAGCCGGTGATCATAGTGCCGGTGCCCTCATCGGTGAGGATCTCCAGCAGCAGCAAGTGCGGGACGCGGATGTCATGAAGCTCGCGGTGCGCACGCCTTACGCCAGAGCGCGTGCACGCAGCATTCCACCTTGGGTATCATCCCGCCGCCCACTTTCCCGTCGGCCACCATCCGCCGCACCCCGGCCATGTCAATCTCCTTCACCAGGCTCCCGGGGTCATCGCGGTCCGCGAGTACGCTGGACAAGTCGGTGAGCAACAGCAGCTTCTCGGTGCCCACCGAGGCAGCGATCTCGCAGGCCGCGGTGTTGGCGTGAAAATTTTTAGTCTAAAATTTAAAAGTTTTTAATATAGATCTCTAGAAAAAGATTTGCAAAAATAGACCCCTCGCACGGCACCAAAGAATACGACACCTAGGGTATATAGCATGATGTCATATGTTTTGACGCCGTGCGTGAACATATAGGAGCCACGGTGGCATAGCACAACGCCAAAGCCCATGGCGCCGTGCTATGTAACAATGGCGCTAACGGCCGTGGCGCCGTGCTTTGGGACTTAAGTCCGAGCACGCCCGCCCCCAAAGCTCATGGCGCCGTGCTATGTAAAAACAGCTACTAGAGGATAGCAAACTAGCATCAAGGATAATTTCTTTTAACTTGAAGGCACCATCATCCTCAACCAATACCATCAAAGCACGATTCAATTTGGGACGAGATACATTTGCAGCTAGTATTACTTCCAAAGCTAATGCTCATCCTTCCTCAATTACAAAAATAGCACCTACGTCAAGTGAGAAGAAGGCTACTCCATCCCCTACACCTTCAACTGTCGCTACAACAAAAGATAGGGAAATTCAATACTTCAAGTGTTTGGGACATGGCCATATTTCTAGAGAGTGTCCCAACAACCGGATTCTACTTGTGACGAAGATGGAGAATATGAATCAGCAAATGAAGACGAGGTTGAATCTAGTCATGAAAAGGAGAGATATGAGGATATATCAGATGACAATAAAGATGTTGATGTGTTGAATTATGAAACGGAGATGCACTAGTAGTAAAAAAAATCTAAGCATGCTTGCACAAGAAGGAGATACACATCCGCGGTGATTCAACTTGTTTCAAACACAAACCAAGGTAAACAACAAGGTAATTAAATATAAAAGAATATATCATCTCGAACAATGCAAAGGAATAAGAAAAAAAGAAAAGGTAAAAAGCCCAAAAAAAGCCAAAAACTAGAAAAAACGAAATAGATGAATAGGGTAGAGCATATTGAGGTTTGCCGTTGCATTTTCTTTTCTTTTCATTCTTAAAGAAATCCAATCTCTATAACGTAGACTTAGTCAACGGTCATGTCGGTAGGAATTGAAGGCTCGTAGAAATGAAGTGCTTAACATATTCATTGGTATACAGGGATATATACAATAGTGATGCTAATACAACAATGGTAATGTGAATACATGCAATATCATCTTGAACCGAGGTGTCACCATCAATCGAGGCGTCATCTTGAATGCAGACAACATGGTGCATGGTAGGCTAACACCCCCGATAGTTGGAACGGGAGCGGGACGAACGTTCAAATTGGACCAGAATTCCTTGAAGGTCACTGTTGGGAAGGGAGTTGGCGAGCCTGTGCTTTCAATGCTGGTGAAGGCGGGGGCGAAGAAGAAAGGTTGACGGCGGTAGTCCCCGACATCGATAGATCATACCGACGACGCAAGTAGAGGGAAGGGGGAGAGAGGTAGAGGTAGGGGGAGGAGTGAGTAGAGTAGAAGAGCGGTGGCTTCGCGGTGGAAGGAGGAGGGTAGCCTGAGGTAGGGACACTGGTGGCGAGGAAACTATCAAGGGTGGTGGATCTAGAGCGATAGAGGGTCGAGACCAAGAGAGAGAAAGAGAGGAAGAGCGAGAGAGTGAGAAGAAAGGGGAAGGCGACAATGGCTGAGGAAGGTGGAGGAGGCCGTCAGCGGCAGGGATGGTCACCGGTGTCAGTAGATCTGAAGGCGATCTAGGCGAAGAAGGGCTGGCCTGAGAAGGGAGCGGCAGGATCCAGTAGTGTGGGTGGGCGCGAGCGACGGCTTGGGTGCATGTCGGTGTGCGACGACGACCAGAGGAGCAGGTGGTCTAGCGCGGGGCAGCGACGCGGAGGAAGCTGGATCGGGTGCGGAGTTGCTGGATCGGGTGCGGAGTCGCTGGACACAATCGGATCTGGCACGATGGCGCCCTCGGAAGTGGAGATGTTCCTCCCCAGGTAACACAACGGAAGACGAGCGGCGACGCTAAAATTTGGAAGCTAGAAAACCTAAATATCTGATAACACGAAGTCTTATAGAAATGAATCACTTAACCAATTCATTGGTATATAGGGATATATATACAATGGTGACAATGTGAATACATGTAGCAATGGTAATGTGAATACATGCAATATCATCTTAAACCGAGGCGTCATCTTGAATATAGACCACATGGTGCATGGTAGACTAATAGGAATGAGCCCCATTCTTTTAGCTTATGCCTTTTCCTAAATAAGCAAATGACATAACTTCTTTGTCGCTTTTCAAAGCAGCTTATTGGGACATATTTCTCAAAACGATTTATTAATATTCGGTTCGTTTATATAAATAAACACGTTAGTACTTAAAAAAACATTAGCTACCAGCAGAAAAAGAACACTTCTATAAAGCCCCCTTGCCCTCCGTCGACACGCGCCGGACGCGTTCGTCGGACTGCTCCTCCCGGTATCTACGCCGGGGTCTCCACTCGGTTCCCCAGCCCGCTCGCACAATGCCACTGTTTGCGCCACCCCTCCTCGCCACCCCTCCTCCCCGGTCGCTTCTACGCGCGCGCACCAAAACCACCGCTAATTCTCACCCCACCCCGATTCGATCCGACCTCCCCAAATCCCCAATCGAGCCGTACAGTCGCAACCCCCTTCTTCGCCGCGCCCAATCCCCCCCGTTCCGCGAGTTTTTTCCTCGCAATTTTGCCGCTTCTGATCGATCCGTGTGCTAGGGTTTGTGTTGTGACGTTGGGCTGGTTTGGTGGTTTGCGTTCGCCTGGTCGAAGGGATTAACCCGGGTGTTTGGGAGGTTGGTCGATAGGAGCTTCTCGATAACTGCCATTTCACCTCACTGCAAAGTTCAATGCATGGCTTTTCCAGTTGCCGATTTGGTTAGACCTAAACGGTCTTGCTGAATTTGTTAAACACACGATTTGTGTTTGATAGGAAAAATGATTGGCATAGCAGGCTGTGTTTGTGCCTGCTAGGAAAACAAATGTAGTTTGGATTCCTCAGGATAACTGTCGCTCCATTTTTTCGTTGTGGTAGGGAAAAAATGTTAAATCAAGTGTGATCTGTCACGCCACAACTCACAACTGTGCTGCTAATTAGCTGACAAAGAGTATTGAATATTGATGATTCATGTAAGGCTGTAAGCTAATCGCATATCTCACTTCTTCCATTTTTAAAGAAAGAACAGGCTGGAAGGTGGGTGAGGACATTTTTGTGATATGCCATATTGCAATTACAATGTGGATCCCTGTTTGTTTGTGATTTAGTGAGCTAACTATGGGATGCAAAACATGCTGTACTTTTGCAACATTGGTTGTTGTCAAATCGCCACTCTACAGTTTATACAGTCTAATTGGATAGAAATTTCTGCTTGTATTTTAAATAGAAATCTATTTGGTATATGTTGTGCCAGATGAAGTTCAGACTGCCGTAAATAGATGTATGAAACGGACACATTGGTCATTAATGTATTCTTTGCCATACTGCTCTTCCGTGCATGCAAAATAGTAATGTTTCCTGTTCTTGCATTCACTTCTTGTCATTCCAGCATATTTCCAAGCTGTGTTCATGTGTTGGATTCCTTTTTCCTCTTTTGAACAAAGAAATCCATGCGGCTTTATGGCTCTCGTCTTGAATGTTTCTTTTTGCGCCTTTTCAACCATACTGAAATTGTCGTTACTTCTTTTTTTAATGCCGTGTTAACCTATAAGGCTATAACTGCAACATTATATTCTTTTTGTTGGCAGCTTGATTTTGCTGTACTTAAATACAGGAATCAAAAGCTTGCAGAACAACTAGAAGTTCATAAGTTTTGAGTACTGTGCCCTGGAGGGTAAATGTGATGATCTAAAACAGAGGTAGAGGGCTCACAACGAGACCCTAGATCTGGTTAACAAGTCTTGGGAGCATGTAAGCTATACCCAACCTTGTTCTTTTTACTGCAAAAGACCACAAGTCTTCTAACTTTCCCCATAAATGTTTTATTTGAACAGCTTGTGAGAGATTTGGAGGTTACGTCCATTTGCAAAAGTGGGTCTCAAAATTCTGCTTGCAGTACAGGTCATAGCAATGTGTCTACAGGTATGGCTTTGTACTTACCTTACCTGAATTATTCTTTATGGCCACTAGGGGTGCAATCGGGTCAGATTCGGACGGATATTGCTTAAACCGTATCTTAATCCATATTTTTTCTCCGGATTCGGAATCGGATATGGTTGTTAGGTGGTACAGGGGTTATTTGCATATTAACATGTACACTTTGTATTGGATGGGTTTCATTTCAATATGGTAACAGAGCTGGGCTAGCCAAGGCGTCGCCGTCGCCGCCGCCCGTCTGCTCTTCTCACCCTCCTCCCCTTCCCGCTTCTACAAAACCAAGGTGCGCTGCTACAACTGCCAAGAGTATGGGCACTTTGCTAAAGAGTGTCGCGAGTCGAAGAAGGAGGTGGCTCTTCTTGCTGCGGTAGATTTAGAGGATGAGCCAACACTATTTTAAGGCCAACCTTGAGTCGATTTGTTTATATGGCACGTAGGAGTGTTGCATGTGTCATTGAGTTGTTTGTGCACGTAGGAGGTGTGTGACATGCGTGCACATAGTCGTGTCATGGTCGTGCACGTAGGTGAGTCAGTGCGTGATGCATGAGTATGTGAGTTCTTGTAGTCGTGTCCAAGTTCTCATGTGTGTAAGCTCTGATGAGAGTCCGTCGCCGTCAAGTTGTGTCGCCGGCGAAAGACAATTGGAGCTGAGGTAGTGATCGAAGTCGTCGGCAAAGTGTGTCACCGGCGGTGAAGATGTGAAGGAAGCTGGCAAGTTGTGTCACCAGTAGTATAGTCAACAAGAAGGCAAAGCTCCTTGGAGACGCGTCAGGAGATTGGACTTCGTCTTGAGAGTCAAAGTATCAAGATTAAGGGGGAGAATGTTAGAATTAATCTTGATAACTTGTGTGTGGTCGGAAACGACCAGTTTGTGTGTCGTCGTTACGACCAGCCGAAGTCATGGCGCCTGTGTGCATGGTCGTAGCGATCATGGTCGTAGTCGTAGTGGCCGTGGCCATGGTCGTAGCGGTCATGGTTGTAGTCGTAGCAGCTGTGGTCGTGGCCGTAGCGGTCATGGTCATAGTCGTAGCAATCACGGCGATAGTCGTAGCAGTCACGATCGTGGTTGTAGCACCGTGGTCGACAGTATGCGTAGTCGTGGCACCATGGTCCACAGTGCGCATGGTCGTAGCTACACTAGCCGTAGCTACAGTGTTAGTGGCTACACTAGTCGTAGCTACAGTGATGGTCGGTGCTCGGAAGACCTGCGTGGTTGAAGTGTCGCGCTCGGAGCGACCGCAGTCTGTGTGTGGTCAGAGCGACCGGAGACTGTGAGTGGTCGGAGCGACCGCAGTCTGTGTGGTCGGAGCGACCGAAGTCTATGTGTGGTCGTATACTACCGGTCTGCGTGGTCGTAGGCGTAGTGGTCTGAGACGTGGTCGTGCCTCAAGCAAACTTCTTGTGCCTGGTTTGATTGTTTCTCTTCCATTGTCACTGCAGCTAGTTTCTCTGCCAGTGTTTATGATTTTGCTCTTTTTATTCACACTTCACATCGTGGTCGGACGCTTCTTCTTTTGTATGTTGATGATATGATTATTACTGGAGATGATTCTCAGTACATGACTTTTGTCAAGGAGCGTCTTCATGAACAATTTCTCATGTCTGATCTGGGTTCTCTTCGCTACTTTCTTAGGATTGAGGTTTTTACAAGAAAAGTATATTCAGGATTTTCTTGATCGTGCCTCTTACTAATCAGTGCACCGCTGAGACTCCCATGGAGCTTAATGTTCATCTACATCCCACTGATGGTGAGCTTCTTACTGATTCTACTCGCTATCGTCATCTTGTTGGGAGCCTTGTTTATCTTGGTGTCACTCGTCTTGATATTTCGTATCCTATGCATATCTTGTTAGTTTGTTTCTGCTCCCACTCAGTTCCACTATAGTCATCTTTTTTGTGTTCTGCAATATCTTCGTGGAACTATCCCTTGCTCCGCTTCTTCTGACTCTGAGCGGTGGTGATCCTCTAATCACGGTCTCTCGCTATTGTGTTTTTCTTGGTAGCTCTCTCATTGCTTGAAAGACTAAAAAGTAGACAGTAGTTTCTCATTCGAGTGTTGAGGTTGAGTTGTGAGCTATGACTTTGTTGACTGCAGAGGTTACTTGGTTACGGTGGTTACTTGAGGATTTTGATATTTCTTTTTCTGCGACGACTCTTTTGTCTGACAATACAAGTGCTATTAGCATTGCTAAAGATTTTGTGAAGCATGATCTTATAAAGCATATTTGTGTTGGTGCTTCCTACATGTGGGCACAGGTGCAGGACCCGGTTGTTACTCTTCAGTATATGCCTTCAGAGCTTAAGTTAGCAGGCTTTTTCACAAAGGCACAGACCAGAGCTCAACACAGCTTCTATCTCTCAAAACTTCATGTTGTTGATCCACCATAAGTTTGAGGGGGTGTTAGATGTGTATTATACCCGTGTATCTTCCCTATTGTATAAGGGGTTATCTGTATATATGCTATACCTATACGTGTATATATACTGACCCATTGGCCTTATGATGAATACAAGCGGTATTCATAACAGTTGCCACAAGAGGCAATTTGATTTTAGCAACTAAATTTGCTGTTTGGTTTGCTCATGGAACCTCAATATATCTTCATGTTGCAATACTAGGTTGTGAGTATTAAATGAACCAGCCTCACAGAAAGCATATACCTGAGCATGTGACTACTAAAGTAGGTTTGTTGCTGATGCGAAGTTTTAGGCAAATTCCCAGTTCAAATATTTAAGCGTATACCTGAGTAACAGTTAGTGAGGACTGCTCAACTAACTACATTTTTATCAAGCAATTTGTAGTCCTTTTGGGCTCTTGCTATGGTAAACCTTATTCTCGGAGAAATATCACACATTGTAAGTTGTAACGCAACTAAGGGCTAATAGATTTGAGCCCATTTGGTAGTTATTTCTTGATTATATATGCTAAGATTGCGAGTACTAGTTTTGAACAATATCCATATTGGGGGAGGCCAAAGCCCGCATTGAGCAAAGTTGTCTAAAGGGTACATGTTTCACTTCCAGATTTTTTATCTTTTGGTCAAGGAGGTTGTCACATCTCTCTTTTCGTAGCTCCTTATATTTTCAAAATGGAATGTTAGCTGGTGCAAATGCCACTTACTCAGTATTAATTTCATAATTGCAACTGGGATTTTCAGTAAACTGTTGGCCATTGCTGAAGTTCATTAGTACATTATAAAAATACCAAGTTTCTCATTGCTCCCAGGAACACTACTGTTTTGACTTTTGACCAGATAATTGGACTTAACTGCGACCCCACATTATGTTAACAAAAGTTGCAATGTTTATCTACTACATGAAGACAGTTTCCTTAATATTTCAAGAAAGACATAATGTGCAAAATTGCATATAAGCAGAAGTCATTACTATGTTGGAGCAGAGGAGATTGGATTTATTTCATGCAGGAATTAAAAACACAGTTCTGGGAAAAATCCGGCCCATGGCTGGCACGGTTTTCTCCTGGGCAAAAGTACTGCAAAAAAATTGAATTTGACATCTGGAACCAGCCGGTTCATCGATTTGAATTTAAATTTATTAGTTTAAAAAATTTCCAGTCGGTTTTTGTTGTCCTGTAGATGACCAGGATGATGTGTTCCCAGTGGTAACTGGTCGATTACTGCTGGGAATTTTATCCCTGATTCCATGTAAGTTCCTGTTATTTGACTTATTTCAGTTTTGAGGAGTACATGTGGGAATTCTTTGGAGACATTTATTCAAACATGCTTTTAGCTAGGCTCTCTCTCTCTCTCTCTCTCTCTGGTGTCGTCACGAAACCCATCCAGGGCATTGTAAGTGTTGTTTCCTGGCATCAGATTAACAAACAAATAGAGCTTGATCATGAATGAATGATACCGTTGGTATGTTTTAGAACGAGGAATAACCCCCTTGTTGGTTTATTGAAACCGAAAACAAATTAATACAAGAGTTCAACGTTGGAACACCATCACAAAAACATCTGGCAGGCACAACAGATAGAGCCACAACCAGGGAAAAATCTATTGCCAAAATTTTAAACCGGTCAAAAAAATTTGGATTCACCTAATTTTCATCTGAAAAATTCAAAAATTCAATTTTCAATTCAAAATGTTTGTCCGAAAAATCCAAAATCCGGTAACCAGCGGTTACTGGTTCTATCGCTACCCTCCGATAAAATTTGCAAACCGATAGATTTTTCCCTAGCCGCAACACAAAATAACAGACTGAGCTGGTCCACACTTATACTACAACTCAAGTCATTACATTGCAGGCTTTCAAGGCACACAAAAATAGCAGCTTCTAACTCCCTTATCCCACCATTAGCAGCTTAGGCATGAGTTGTTGGTAGCAGTAAGATTTAATTTTACAAGCACAAAGTAGTGTTTATACTTTGTAGGTAAGACACTGTATCATGTGAGGGATGAGTGGGCTAGCTGGTTCAGATATAGTATCTGTTTATGGGACCTCAGATTGCCGACCATTATTTGGCCATCTGTTAATTTTTTTTAAATTACTTCTATGGAACTGGCCCTTGCTGTTCCCAGGTTTTTTAAGAGAATCAGTGGACTGATGTTACCACTGTGTGATTAGTACTGATCTCTGGTCAATTCAGCAAACTGGTCCTGGTACTAGATGGAACACCGACAAAGGTCCAGGAGCTCTTGATTTCGCCGGGTATTAAGCAGAAACAAGCAATAGCTGGCATGGTTATGGCTGGATCCTGGTGAATCTTGCTGATTCTTTTTTTCTTCTTTCCAATTTTTCAAAGAGTTATGAAATTATATGTTTGTTTGCAGTAACAACACGAAGCTTGGGCAGAGTTTCTGAAAACCAAAACCAACTTGACACAAAAGGACCTTATCCTTTTTCTTTGGCAATTGTATCTGTGGCTACACTTTGTTGCCGGCTGGTCGGCTGAACCACATTGGAATAGAAAAGCATTACGGTTGTTTTTCAACTGATCTAAACATCGGCTCTAGCCTTTAGCACTACTACTGGCGAAGAAGCTGGTTATTGACAGTTGACAGTTTGTCCTAACATGAACACGCCTTCCTGTTGGATGAACCCAAAATCTTCAAAACACGGTTGTCCTTTTATGTTGCAGTTGAGTTTGCCTATGTACTCGAGTTTACCCTTCTCTTGTTCAGCAACGAATAGTAGCTGCAGTTATACCAGAGTGGAAGTGTGCTGTGCTATATACTGAAGTTGTAGAAAATTTGAAATTATTAATGTACTGGCGCAACCATATTTGGTTGATGAATCAGTCAATCAGATAGGTACAAGTAAACTGATCATCATCTATGAAGTTCTGGAGAGGGTCATGTTTGTCTTGATTTCTCAGATATGGAAGTAGAAGAATCTTTTACAGCAACTACTTGTATAGCGCAATCTTATTTTTCTAAAGAGTAAGATGCATGGAGGGTCAGTAAACTTAGTCGGGCATGTTATCCATGTTACTGTACTTTAAAAATGCACATCTAGGTCACTGATGTGATTTAAGTGGGTTATTAGTCCATCCTAACTGGCCACATTTGCATATTTCGTTCGTGTGGCATGACATGTAAGATTCAATGCTTTGAAATTAACACAAAACCCCCTGCATATTATATTTTTCTTTTAACCATATCTCTTTGCCCTTATGCTGATCTGGTCGAACCAGACCGAATCCATTTGCACCAGTCACTCGAGACCGTATCCTCTTCTTCCATCTACATCCTCTTGAGACGAAACCATTTAGGCTGCGGTGACAAAGTGTGGCGCTGGCGGCGGAGTATGGCTTCGTCCTCACAGGACTCATCATGCTCTAGCTAATGAAGTTATGATGCATGAATCATGATCCTCTCGCACGCGTCGCCTGGGAGTCGAACAAAAAGTAATGAGAAGGTATAGAATACGGTCTGGTTCAGGTAAGCGCACATGGGTAGGGCTAAACGAAAAAAATTGCACAGGGGTTTTCTGCAAATGTTTCGTCAACTGCTTTGAATCCTACATGTCGTGCCACACGCACGAACTATACCAGCGTGGGTAACTAGGGTGGATTAACGACCCACTTATGTAATATCAGTGACCTAGATGTCCATTTTGAAATTTCTATGGCCTTTACTCTTTTCTAAATGTTACTGCAGATCTTTATGGAAGGTGTTAAAATGAAACAGGCGCAAGATGCTTTGCATTTAGAGGTAGGGACCTTGCACAGAAATTTGCTGCAGGCAAATAGCATGATGGATCTCTTCGATGAGAAAATTGCTCAATTATAGAACAAGGTAAATGGAAACACATGCTGTAGGGATAGAAGAATATCCTATTTTTACAGTGCTGAACACACAGTTTTCCTTACCTATTCGCAGTTAAAAGTTTGGTAACAGCATGTAGGGAGACTTGTAGAGGATGGATGGCGTCATTCTCTCTCTTTGGGCAATGCTCAAAGAAAGTTGGTGGATGTACAGGGAGAGGCTCAGAAATTGAAGCAGTCAATGGATCAAATACAAGCCAAGGTTGGGAGGAGTCGATTGGAAGTTGCTGAGCTGCTTATAGAATCAGAGAAAGAAAGGTAATTCTTTGCAGAGATATCCTTCTCTACACCCCATGTGACCTTCATATTTCATTGCCTTACAAGTTTAATGATGTTTTTCCAGGTTAAGAGGAGAATTGAGGATGAATTGGAGCTGATGTCAAGGAAAGCTAGTTCTCTTAGAGCAAAGACAGGGGATCAGCAGTGTTCGAAAAGCTTCACCAGGAGGTCAAGGAGTATAGGGGATCATTGAAATGCGATGTCTGTCGCGACCGACAGAAAGAGGTGAAGAATGTTGTCTTCATTTCCTATAACCTTGGTCACCATATTGAATCTAACAACGTATCCTTTCCGTGTCGTTTAGGTTGTGATTGCCAAGTGTTACCATCTTTCCTGTAACGAGTGTATACAGAAGCCACTTAGAAACCGCCAGCGGAGGTGCCCTTCCTGTGGATTAAGCTTTGGGGTTAATGATGTGAAGCCTATCTATGTATGATGCTGCAGTGGTAGCTGGTGTCATGGGGCATCTAGGACAAGTGACTTCATGCTGCTTGTTTGGCTTGCTAGTGACATGATCCGATCGTAAATGTAACTTCTGCAGAGAGGACCCATAGCATGGTCTAATTTTTTCGGCTATGTGGATCTGCAGCAGTGGCATATGTGATGCCACTGTGGCTTCCTGCTCCTTTGTAAAGTGTCATATTCCTGTTGAAACAGCTAGCTTAGTTTTTGCTTACCCATTCTATTATTTGACAGACCAATCGTCTAAGAGGGGTTAGTGAATCCAAAACATACCATACATTGTATAATATATAGCTTGTAGCAACTGTTGGTGTAGCTGACAATAAGTATGTAGGGTCTTGACTGGTGTTTCAGCTTGTATTTTGTACATTTTTTGTCATGTTTTTGCCGATAAAGAAAATAGTCAAATGCAGTTCGTGTCAGAATATTAACTTGCTGGCTTGCTCGGGCAACCTGCGTCGGTTGATATGCTTTCCATGTATTTAGGATTGTTGGCACAGGCTTAATTCTGCATGTTATCATTGTAAGTAGCGTCACTAAAGCTTTGTGGTTAGTGGGGGTGTGGTGTTTTGGCTGGACCCTGTGTTGTAACTTCTGAACTTTTTACAAGCTCCATTTCCTGACAAGAGGACATTGATGGCTTTATTTGTGCCTTAGTGGAGACAGGTTGGTAGAGACTGCAGGAGCATCAACCCTTCTCCCTGCCTCTTTTTTATCATACTGGTACACTGGTGAGTTATGCCAATGATGCCCACATTGATTGGCGGATTGAAGGCTGGATATGCTCTACATCTCACTGAGATGGTGGATCTTTATTGTAAGCTTCGTCTGTTGTTTCGTGTGCTGCGTGGCGGAGTTGGTTTCGACGGCCGGAGAAGGGTCGTCTCATGAAAGGCTACGCACTTTCAACTGTAGCAGTATCATTTTTTTAATTGCAATGCAGGACGCACACTATACATACACCACTTGTATATGTTTCTGATGTATGTATAACTAGACTTATGTCAAAATAAAAGAGGAGAGTATGAAGTTTTTGCATATTGAAGCTGTTAAAAAATCGGGGTAATATGCGAAAAGGTAAAGGCTTTTGAAAAACTGACATAAATAAACGGAGCCGAGCAATTTCTAAAACCGCGGAGGCTATCAGTGGAGGGCTAAAAACTTTGAGAACCAAAGATTTGTCGTAATTTGCAGGGAGCTGTATGCCGTCTCATTTTTAGTGCTAGCTGCGATGTCCCGTCAACTGTATGAAAGGCTGAAAATTCAGTGCTCACTGTTCAGTAGAATCCTCCATCTCTAGTGTTCCAACTCGTGGCATAATCTAACCAATGTACGTCACTTCACTCTTCACAGGCCAGAATTAACCGGAATTAAGCGTGCGCTGCACAGTCCTACCAGGAAGTCACTTCGCAGCGGGATCAAGCGTTTGTTGCAACGTGGATGGCATAGTGCTTGGAGCACGCATAGCAGTTGACTCGACATGCGGTCCTGCTCCTCCCGGCGCAACGCGACGCTGTTGCAGTATCGACCAATGGGCACACTCCAGTACTCCATTTCTGCTCCAGACTTAACATTTTGGCTCTATTCTTTTTACTGTAACTGATCTTTGTTATGGCTGATAGTTTTAGTTCTAACTTAAACATTTGTATGAATAAATTAAATATCAAGAGTAACTTTAAAATAACTGTCTTGATAAATCGTTTCGAAACGATGATGTCGTCATGTTTATTTGAAGAAAGTAATAAATCATAAGCTGAAAGAAAACTAAGCTTTCAGCTACCACGAGCCACCGTACCATGTGTGGCATTTAAAGGCCGTTCCCCACTGATTTAACGCACCTTACGAAATAAGTTCACCATAAACGGCACTGCTCCCTTACTTCTTCCCGGAACAGTCGCCGGCTCGTCTGCAGCCGCATTCCCCGGCGCCCGTTGCTCCTACCAATTGCGGCAATTAATTGAGATGATCAGATGACCGCATCGCAATACCACCATACGTATCGTACCCATCGCAATCCGCTGCACAGTGCAGCATACACGTATCGTAACCATCACACTCCGCTGTGCAGTACTGCAGCGTGTAGCTGACCACCTTGCACGCGTAGTCTAAGCGAACAGTGGCCAACAGGTGCCCTGATCGCTCGCAATTATGCATGCAGCTGCGTCCTTGGTTATTAGCATGTCGCTCGATCGATCGGCTGAGCATTCACGGACTTCACGTCACGGCAGGTACACTGCGCAAATCGTGACAAGCTCGTTTCACTTGCCCCTCTCCTTTCTTTCTTTCTTTCTTTCTTTCTTTCTTTCTTTCTCCCTTCCGTGTAGCTGACGAGGATGGATAGATAGCTCCCTATCAAGAATATTGTGTGGGCACACCGGGTTTTGCTAGCTAGGCTAACGTACGGGTGCACGAGACTTCGCTTGTGGGAGAGAGCCAGTACGTACTACGTAGCCGTCCTGACAAATGCGCCTCTTTCGGCCAGAATTATTTGCCAGGTAGGTCATGGGGAGCTGAAACCATTTCCTCCCACTGTCGACCTCGCCTGCACTGAAGTATTTTGGACTCTTTTTATTCAGTGGCGGACGCAGGACAAGAATCAAAGTAGCTAGGGTCACATGGATAACGAATTACTAATATATATGCAACGATGATCAGATGGGAGCTGGAAGCGGGAATGTGAGTTTCCCAGCGATATTAGGAGCTTAGCTCGAGTGACATATATGCACTATTCATCTTCTTTGGCTCTGTCAGGCGAAGGTGATCTACAAGGAACGGCCTGAGCAGCCACCCCTGTTTTTACGAGGGTCTGTGCAGTTTCACTCACATTGCGAATGAACGCGCTTTTATCCGTCTATTTTTCCTCTCCAGAGCACTTAGTCCCTTTACTTCAAAGCGGGTTCTATCAGCCCCTTGGCTTTCGAGATTGGCTTGGTCTCACAGAAAGCAATGTGGCGACGACCGGCCGCGGTGTGAAAGCGTGTCAGCCCCCAGGTACAGGGAGCTGTAAAAAGCTTTTGGCACAATGAATTAATGTTCAATAGAATCGATAGTACTGCTCTCATGAGCATTTCATTCTGTGGTAGCGAGGGACCAGAGATTTTGCCATGTACTACTCTGGGGATTGTTCTGATCGAGATGCCCAGTACATAGCAATTTATGTATGTATACATACATCCTTCCATGCTAGTAAGTCTCTCTCACTGTTTGCACATCATTAATGTTGACCCCAACATTAATTTGTACTCCTACTGTACGCTATCTCAGAAGAAGAAGAAGCAGAGAGAGAGAAGAAACTTCACCGTTCGCACTCGTGGCTGGCTTTGCCGGGGACGGGGGCCTAGAGAGCACCATCATCGCGAGACGAATTGATTCCACCTCCACTGCGAGCGAGGCGCGCGCGGAGGATTCCCTTCGTTTTGATTGTGATTCGGAGCTATTTCCACGTACGCTCGCGGCCAAGGGATCAAGCAACGGCGGAAGAAGTCCACGGGCCACCGGGCGACGCAGATTGAGAAGAGGCTTTGGCGTGATATGCAAAAAAGTCACGTAAAATTTACGAAAACGACAGCGAGCCGGCGGCTACCGCAATCGCCACATGTTTTGTGTTCTGTATGAGTTTGTTTGTACGTGAGGCATTTCCACTTGTGTAATACGTAGTCAATTCTTCGGCAATGTATATATAAGGTAGTAGCAAGCAAGATGATCTTCGCTTTTGAGCTTGGGAGTTGGAAGCTTAGGAACCTAGCACTACAATACCTTGCTTCCATTGGGATGCAACTGCATTGTTCTTTCTTTCGGCCCCTTCTTTTTATTTTTTTGGCTTTTCCCAGGGTTCCGGTTCCTGCTATGGCTTGCTTTTAGCTAGCCCATCTTCAGGAATTCAGGACCATTTCTTTGGACTGTATATATATATATATATATATATACACACACACACTTTTTGAGTACATACTTTCACTTCTCATATACTGTTTTAATGGTGTTGTTATATCTTTTTATCTATTTAAGTGCACTATAATAATAATTATAATATACCCTAAAGTGAGTTTCATGAAAAATTTCATAATATCTACTTTTTATATCATAATTTGTGTATATAGTTCTTTTATGTATGGAAAAAGATATATAGCAAAAAAAGGGTTCTAATAAAAAATTTTCAACCAAGTTGTATTGGAGTATCTTAAAATTAGTATTTAAGTATATCGAAAGTGATAAAGAAAAATAAAATATTCGTTTAAGTGATATATTGAAAATGAAAGTATATACTCCCGGGAGTACGGAATAGTCTTAACACACACACATATACATGCATATACATACACATATATACACACACACATATATGGTCGATTGGCTAGCATATGATCATCGTTCTACCTATCGATTGGCTAGCTCCCTCCATGGTGAGAGAGAGATGGACCCATGCATATATAGTTGGCTAGATTTTCTTGTCTTGTTCTTATTACCACCAGCAAGTGCAGTATGTGGAGGCAGTGTCGAAGTAGCAGTATGTGGATTTCCTACCACTCAAGTACGTGCCGAACATCGATCACGTCCCTCCTTTTTTGCCCGCCGCAAGTTTCAACTTTCAACCCTCTCTTTGCTCTTTCGCCTGTTTTTTTTTTTTTTTGGCCCTAGCTGAGCCCCTAGTAACCATCGCCTACACAATCATAAGGAATCTATTCTTTGAATGCCTTTGATCCACGTCATTATGCATGATCCTTTATTCACCTTGTCTCTACGTATATAGTTGCTCCCATCAAAGCTGGACTTTAATGGTGGTGGGTAGGGCATTCCTTTCTTGCAGTACGTCAGGCCAGTGCCGCTACACAAACGTGCAAAGGCTTTTCCTCCTTCAAAGAGTGCATGCTAGCTAGTCATGTCGATTAGGTTTAGGTATGTTCAAAACGATTTTTGCTGATAGCTTTTAACTATTTATATCAGGTTTTAATCGAAATAGACACTATAATAGTTATTAACTTTTAGCTAGGATATTCAATTAAAGAAAACTAAGGAAAAACATAAAAACCCCGTTATATCCCTACGAATAATGTAAAAAACCATATTAAAAAAATCCACACGTTCAAAATAAGCTCTAGGGCCTATAGAAGGAGTTTGCATGGCATACTGTATTTTTTTTATTTACTTTTTAGGATTTTACTCCTCTCCGACTACGAATACAGAGTATATATATACCTGAGAGGCTGCTAATTTGTATGCGCGCCTGAAATAGTAAAATCCATGATCCAAAGTCTGCCCGGCCGACTTCTTTTGCCGGATCTGGGGGTTAAAATAGCGAAGCTGACAGTGTCCAGCTAATTGTTTTCATGTCATCTTCGCGCTCCCCACAGACCTACACTTGATTGGTGTGTTGTGTATATACCTAATATCTCGTCGAACCAGCTATCAAGTAGTACGGACGACAGCAACCGATGGTACCGGTCGCATCCCCTCGTATTGGACGCGCATGATGGTGTTGCTGGACACGTTTGGGTGTCTCGACTGCGATCGCCGTGTACGTATATGCGTTGCATTGGAGACCACTAGCTAGCGAATTGAACGTACTGCGTACCGGCCGGCCAGCGTACACTTGTCCTGCTAGTCATGTCATCCCATGATTACCTATTAATCTGCCCGTTTCTGTTTGGGTACAACTTGGCAGAGTCATCCTTGCTGGTCTGTGTGTGATGCAGCGAACGGCGAGGTAACGCTTCACTGCATTCACTACTACAAAAAAAAAAAAAGTCATCACAGACGGTTCAAAAACGTCATCATAGACGATTTTGTGAACCGTCTGAATTTATAGATCGATGATAATCGAATGTTATCACAGGCGGTTGTCGAACAACCGTGCGTGATATTGAAATATCACGACGGTTGTTACAAATCGTCGTGATATTTCAACATCACAGACGGTTGTTTTCAGATTATCACAGACGGTTTTTAATACAGACCGTCTGCGATACTTTAGTATCACAGACGGTTCATCAGTAACAACCGTCTGTGATACTCGTCTTCTCCGACGCCACCTACACAGACGGTGTCCAAATTTTTTTGTTACATGCCCTTTGAAAACAAGCAAATGCACACGGAAACACAACAACACACATTCAGATCTATTACAGGATAACAAGCTAACGAACCCTTCATGACACGACGGTACCGCTAAAAAAGACACACTTACGACACTTACGGGCGGCAAGAGTGTGTTGTCCAGCGGCCCGCCGTGCCGCGACGGAGGCGTTAGCTCACAGCGGAGGGGAGATACATGCAGGAAAGCTAGCTAGTGGAAATGTAGATGGGGAGTTATTAATAAGGGCCGAGCAGTGGGAGGAATGGTGTCTGTCATTCGATGTGGAGAGAATGGACGGGTGAGATCGAAATCCAAGGTATACACCAATTATTGGTTATCGATCGATTACCACAGACGGTTATTAAAATTAACCGTCTGTGTTATCTCGCTTATCACAGACGGTTCGCTTTAAGAACCGTCGTGATTCCTGACGGTTCTTAAAACGAACCGTCTATGTTGTCTCGCTTATCACGACGGTTCGTTTACGAACCGCTCGTGGAATTTGACAGACGGTTCTTAAAACGAACCGTCTGTGTTGTCTAGATTTTTACATACGGTTTCTATTATAAACCGTCTGTGAAAATATCACAGACGGTTTTCGTATGAACCGTTTGTGATATAGTCATCCAGTTTAACCTCTTTTGTAGTAGTGATTTTGGGCACGAAGATCTCGTTAATGCTCGCGTCACGGTATCAGAAGTTCAGAACGGCACCAAAGAACGCACACGCATGGCTATTTATTTGATCTGGCTATGGCAGCTGTGCAAACCAGCAAATCAGCGTCGGGAAACGTCAAACCTGCAGGGAGAGAGAGAGAGACCCTTTTACATCTTCGATCTCTTGCACAGTTGCACTGCATCCTGCAGGCTACCGCTTTGATCACGTCGCTGATACCCTTTGAGCCCAAAAAAAGTCGATGGTTTCGGGCCTGCTCTTTCGATTTTTAAAATCAGCTTTTAATTTTTAGCACAATATATAACTTTCAAATAGAATATATTTTTAAGACAAGATATATAAGTTTATTGTAGTACACGTTAAAAACCCAACATATGTACCATTCAAAATTCCAAGCAAGTATCTCTCTTTATAATTTCTATCACAAATAGCTAAAATTCAAAATTTTCAATTAAAAGTCATAAGGCACAGCCATAAAGAACAGGCCCTCGATCTCGTGTATGGTCAGTTGCTCTTGACACCATACGACGAGACGACAACCCGTACATGCGTGAGTATTATTTATTTTGGGGGTGGTTCGCAGATGGGTATCAAGTGGCCATCACTCGTAGAAGCACCACCTACGTGGGAGACAAAGGGGTTATTCAGGTCGTAGCGAGCATGACGTGGACACGGCAACAACACAACGCTATCGGCTATTTAGGGTTTTCTCTACTACCAGTAGTAGTAGAATACTCAAGGGCGAAGTCTAGTTGGCCCACCGGATGTCCGATTCAAAGTCTGTGCACCCAGTTGCCCGCGGCGCGGCTGATCACCTCCCTCCCGCCGGCCCACGCGTAGCTCCACTTTGCCCTCGCCGTGGTGCTGCCGGCCTGCCATGCATCGCACCATTGCCTCAGCCTCGTGCTAGGGTTGACCTAGGAATTGGGAGTGACCGAGCAGGCGGGTACTGACCAAGAGTCTGAGATGAAGCGATGACCGATGATTTATAGGTTAGTGGTGGGCCTCCAGCCTCTTGCCTCCTCACGCAAATGTAGCCCATGAAGGCCCAACCACCCAAGTTCTTCGTCTAAGCCACTTGCTGCGAACGATCGAACGCCATGGCCAGTGGCGGAAGTTTGGCGGACGAAGAGGGGAAGGAGGGGGGGGGTTGGCGGAGTTGGCTACCTCAGGTGGTCACTCAACCTTGCCCGATTACTGGATCCGCCCCTAAGTGACATCACATGAGGCGTCGTTGGCTCGCTGCCTTGTAGCCTATGAGCAAAATGAGGCTCTTATCAATCATAAACCCAAACGAATCACCTCGACTCCTCACTATTCTGTTCGTCTCGTGCAATCGTAGGTAGGAGACGCATGCCACGTTGCATGATCACACCCAGCCAAGTAGAGGCACTGGTTGCCCATCACCAGAGAACAGGAGAAATCGGCCATCGTCGGCCACCCTCGCCTACTATTTCACCGCGATGTCTCCTAGCCTCCCCTTTTGCCTCACGCCCTCGTCGACTGAAGGACCCAATCACCCATCTCACGAATCGGCACATGGTATTTACTTTGATCTAAATTTATTTCAATTCTTCAGTTTGTCTCAAGCATAGGGACTAAATGTGTGAGTTAAGGTTTCAATGTTATGATTATTAGTTCATGTTTGTCGAATTGTAGGGTTAAGACTTGGGGTTCCAGTTTGGTTTTAAGTGATTTTGTTCTCCTTTCTATAGGCTATTGAGATCGGATGATGTATTTTGCTGATGTCGACCATCTTTTGTCCATAATTTTGCCCTTAATTTCTTCACACTAAAATTAACCAATACTATTAATAGGTTTCTTTATTTTGGTATATGTTTTGATGGTTAATTCTTTATCATTTGCATTGCCATCGGCCATGTGAAATTATTGAAGGTAATAATTATCAGGCATATTACTATTTAGTATAATACTACTTAAAAGCTATATATATATATTTATATATATATATATATATATATATATATTATCGTTCTAGTTTCGTCCATAAGCATAGCGGTCTTGTTGCTCTCACAAAATACTCCTACATGAAACGGGAGACAACGGAAACGTACCAAATCAGAACCAGAAACAATCCCGCGGGTGCTGTATGGGAAATACACGCCAGATTCGCCCGGCCGGAGGAGGCAACAAACCAGCAGAGATGACGCGGCCGGCGCCTCCCCTCCGCGGCTCTCTCCAGTGCGCTGCAACTGGCGGCAAGATCGATGATCAATTCACGTGCGTGACGACGCTGCGCACTGCGCAGACGGGGTAAACCACCCGCGCGTGCGGCACGCGGCGACTTTTCCTCACCCCCCACCGCGCGCGGCCGCGTTTTCTGTGAGCTCGATTTGCTCGTGCGCGCGCGCGGCACCGCGTTGCATCGCAGTTTGCAGCCTTGCACATGCTGCCGCGCGCTAAGCTGCGTGCGGCAAGAGAGGTTCCCTCCCGTACGGGCGCACTGTGAAGCCTGCCCTCGCAGGCCGCACACCTGGTCTGCCTGCCCACGGCATCGATCGCCTCGGGTTCGGGGTTCTCACTTCACACAGTCTCCATGCCTCCTCGATCGGCAGGACCGTTTTGACCGCGCGGCCTCACATAATTACACGCAAACATGCATTGCCGTCTCGCCGCCGTATCACATTAGCCGGCCGCCGCGTCCTGCCCTGCGCGGCTTGGGACTCGGCAGATGGGCAGCTATATTCGAATTCGCCTGCTACGAATCATCATAAATGAAAAGTGACGAGCACTTCGGCCATTTGTTGGTGTGTCTGCAGCCCTCAAGCTTGCAAACTTTGCCTAGTCTCCTACCCGTAGTACTGTTGGTCTGTCTAAGCCCATAAGGTTGTTTAAATGAAAGAAATGGAAGTGACCTGTAAGACTCCACGCAGCTCTCGTCTCGTCTATTAGAGGTGCCGAGGCTGCTAGCTAACGCTAAACACTAGTGGTACTAGCAGTGAAGAGACACCATGGCCCCAGCGTACGACCTCTAAGAATGGAGTTTGTGCAGACTTGCATGTTTGTATAGCTTTCTAGCTCATGGGACGTACGCGATCGACGGTCCCAAGAGGCCCACACGGTACATGGTGCTACGTAGAACAAGCGTCATGTTTCCTGGAACTGGTTTGTGTTTCCTAGTAGCATTCTTTTTTAAGGGATGTTTCCATCTTGAATTTTACTCATAGAGCGCTGGATCAAGACAAGAATCAACCATGATATAAACAAAAAGATATTTGTTCTCGGTTCTTCTCAATAATCTATACGCCTACGGTGCTATTTTCTTCTTTTTTTTCGGCTAGGGGTGATAATTTCCCGTGGGGAATATCCCCATAGGGGGCAGGTCAAGGGCGAGGGATAATCTCTCCCTGCGGGTGGAACAGGGTGGAGCTAGCCCCGCTATGCTAGCGGGTTGGGATGGGGTCATCCTCCCCCCTTGGGGTCTCACAGGGATCCGATAAAAATAAAAATAAATATTTTTATAATATATTATAGTTTTTTATATAAAATATTATATTATTTTCTTATATATTTAAACTAAAACTTACATTTATATGTTAGAATATATATTCTCAAGCTATATATATTTTTTAAAAATATGTTTAAGTAATTATAAATTAATAAATAAAGTTAAACTATTATTTTAAAAATAAATCTAGCCTTTTTATTCTCATGGAGATAGGGTCCCATGGAGACCGGGATAGGGGCCATCTACCCTAGGAGGCTTAGCGGAGCGAGGCGGGGCTGGCCGGGGTAGGGGTGGGCGGGGCCGTGGATGCTTTCGCGATCTTCACCCTTGCCATCCCTATTTCTGATGGAATCAGCCATATGCGTAAATCATCAAGAATTAGCATAAACTTACTTGATTATCCTGTCAAAACAAAGCCTACTTGATTAGCATGATCATTTCGTAACAGTCCGCGTAACTGTAGAAGATGTTAGCCACTGGAATACAGTATGCTAAAAATGATCCATCGAAATGAACTTAATATATATGACAATAAGGATCAGGTGGCAAATGGCAAGAGTTCTTGACGCGGCGGCCGGTCAAACAGAAAAGAATGTATGCATGCATCACGTGTAGGACCGAAAGTTTGTTAGGATGGAAAGTCAATAGTGGGGTGAATGTTACCGATTATATTTCTCTCCAAGTATTCTTCTGTTAGGATGGAAAGTCAACAGAAAGGTGAATGTTATCGATTAATTTGTTTTAAATATTCTTCTGTTAGGATCAAAAGTTAACAGAGGGGTGAATGTTACTGTAGGATCGTATGTCGCAATCAGATATGGGTAAATGATTATCTCCGTTTTTTTTGAAATCTTTAAGTAGTCGATGAAGGTTTCGACAGCTCGATCGACTACTCGACGCTTATCCGCTTTCCTGAATGCTCAGCTCCAATCTTCGGGTAGATTGAATGTTCTCTGCTCTAATCCAGAAGTAGAGTCTCTCGATCACCTTTGCACGTACTCGAACAATTCCGCTGCGACAGCAATCACCAGAAATCTTCAACACATCACGGACCAGATTGATTCAAGATGTTCTTTATAACTAGATTTCTGTGGATTTACAAAGCGCCCACACAAGCACCCTTAAAAACCTAGCACAAAACGCTTCCTAAAAAACCACAGCTAAAACCCTTAGGCACTACCTGCTGGATTTATTGTTATCGTGTCTTCTCCCGCTGCAGAGTTGATCTATGTATGTGTACTGCAAACTGTTACCTAAAGTGGCCACATGCATACGTACTTGTCATATTAGACGCATAATATGCACATTGCCTACAGTGGCCACATAATATGCAACAAACGTAATTTGCAACGAATGGCAACAAATAACAACGAAATGTGGAATAAGTGACAACATAATTTCCAACAAATGACTCAAATAAAATGTACGTGTAATGTTTATAACTAGAAAAAAATTGTGCAACTATATACAGTCTTATCAAAACAAAAATACAAAATTTGTACCTCATTTTGTGAAAACACGAAGCAGCTAATCGATGAAACCCTAACCCTAAACAGTACAACAGGTCGTGCGATCGGGCACGACTCCGGTGTCGTGCGCTCCCCGGCCGCACGATTGCCACGCGTCGGCCCTGAACAGATCATGCGGTCGGCAGGGGGCTAGAACGGGAATTACGCTGTTTTGGAGGCTATTTTTGGGTGCAACAGTGCTATTTCCGTCCAAAATTCACAATATACAATGAACATAAAGTTTTATTACAACTCCAGTAGATTAGTTTTCAGTTAAAAACTACAAAATTGATAAAATTTATAAAATTCACGGGGGACTGTAACCAGTCGCCCCCCATTTAGGCTACTGCACTTCAAGTCCCCCTGTTTGGCGATTGACTTCAGTCGCCCCCCTATTAAACAATAAGAACATATTTCTATAAAAAATATTGTTACGGGTATGTTTTTGTAATTTTAAATTAAAAATAGATTATTCGTACAAAAAAAATTCAGAGACACTGGCTGGGGATGTCGACTTTTCCTCGCGGTACGACGTACGTCCCCGGCCAGAGCACACAGAAAAAAAGAGAAGATAGTGCCATTTACACGCGCGCAACCACTCCGTTGTCCTCGCGCCCGGTGGCGCCATGCATGGTCGTCGTCCGCATCAATGCCATTCGGCACCCGACGAAACGACGCGTCCAAACTATTCCACCGCCGAGCGGTACGTCATTCACGCTCGTTCGGGCCAAAGACGACGGCGACCGACCGCGCGATACAGGCACGTCCGCTTCCTCTTAATCACGGCCCGGAATTATATAGGCCGGCGCTTTTCCGCACGGTCGCCATCGCTCTCGCTCTCCCCGGTCTCTCACCTCACGGGCTAGATCCGTAGTTCGGTCGCGACCTTCGCTTCGCTTCGCGTACGTACGTACGTACTCACGAGTCGAGAAGAAGAGCACGATACGTACGCCAGCTTAGCGGTTAAAGAGTTACGACCGTTTGCTGTTGCGTGACAAGTCACGTGGTGGTTCAGGTTCTTATCGGTACGCGTTGAGTGGAAGAGCTCTGATTTTTAGGGAGAACTAGAATGTTTTCGTTAAAGGATAGTTACATTTTCAGCCTGTAACTCCAATTGTGTATTAGGCGACGAATTAAGGGTATCAACAAACAATGGACATGATTACTGTGGGAGCTTTGTGCCCAAGTGGAACGGGACAGAGGACGAATTGGTCGAATCTTACCTTAATTTAAAAGGTGCATCTTTAAAGCATTTCGTGTCGCATTAGTCCAAAACCCGAGTAGATCACCTTTAGCACTAGTGCTAAAGAAAACGCCAGGAAAAAGGAGATGCGCTGTTAATTGCACACATATTCTTGCCCCACAATCCAAGCAAAGCGAAGGCGATGAAGAAACGAGGCTGATTTTATACAAGGTCTGCTTCCTAAATTTGGCAAAGCAAATGTAGCGCTGATTTCGGTTCCACTTTTGGTTCACCGTTGGTTTGTACATGATTTCTGGTTTATTACGACCTACGAGCCATACATGCGGCGGCGGCTCGAAGTGGCGCTGTTTGACAGTGGCGAGTGAGCTGCGCTTGGCTTTAGTACTCCCACAGCAGCGGCTCCTCGAGGCGGAGCACGCCGGCGCCGGTGAAGGTCACGTCGTCGTCCCACGAGGATGCGCACGAGAGCTGGCACGACGGAGGGCCGTATCTGAGGTCGAGGAGGAGGTCCGGGAGGTCGAACAGCGCGTCGTCGGTGGTGTCCGGCGGCGGCGAGGCGGAGCCGGCGCTGGCGTCGGAGGGGTCGGGGTTCTTGGCGCCGGCATTGGCGGAGGCCGGGAAGTCGGCGGCGGCTGCGAGCGCCGCGGCGGCCTGGACGTCCTTCGGTGCCGCGGTGGCGGGGCGGGGGAGCTCGTGGGCGAGGTCCGGGAAGTTGAGGTGCGCGGTGCGGCCCTTGATGGCGAGCGCGGCGACGTCGTGGGCGCGCGCAGCCATCTCCGCGGTGGCGAAGGTGCCCAGCCAGATGCGCGACTTCTTGCGGGGCTGCCGGATCTCCGACACCCACTTGCCCCAGCTCCGCATGCGCACCCCGCGGTACGTCGGATGGTGCCCGTCCTTGCGCGGGCGCTTCTTCTTGGCTGCGTCCGAGGACGACGCTGTGGTGGCTGTCGGGGACGGGGGCGAGGCCGGCACCTCCGCCGAGGAGGAGGTGGTGGGCTCGGAGCCGGAGGAGCAGTCGTCCATGGCGCCCATGGCTGCCGCCGCTGCTTTTGCCTGGTGGTGGAGTTGGTTGGGAGGGGAGTGAGGAGCGTGCCGTGCGAGGAGATGAGTGGTGTGGTGTGGTGTGGTGGGATGGGAGGCAAAGGAGTGGGAGTGGGGGGTTTTATGATGAGCAGATGAGGTGTTGGGGGCGACGTGGAAGAGGAAAACGAAGCGTGCAATATCACAGGTTTTTAGGACCTGGCCTGTTTTTTTTTTTGTTACGATTTATAGTTTTTAGTTAAATTTTTTAAATTTTGGTTGTTTGTGATAGGGATTACGGAGAGAGATACTTACTTATGATTTTGATTGATACAGATGTTAGGCTTTTACGTGTACTACAATTAACTTGTCGATTTCGTCTTGAGAAAATACTCCATTTTAAAGTTAGGTACTATAATAAAAGCCAAAAAACCATTTTTAAAAACCGTAAAGAACAGACCTGAGCGTTGTTTTTATGCTACTAAACCACCTTAATCTTAGGGTTACTGCAGCCTAGCACCACATCCACACAATGCGAACAGCCTGTTTGTGTCATTTTGTGTGTGCACACATTTCTTGTCGCAAGATGCCATTGCGTTGTCAATATAGGTATTTGGCAATGGTGCCTAATTGTGAAAATCCTGCCCTGTTAATCTATTTGTTTAGCGCGTACTGTGCTGTAGAGAATAACAATCTGTTTGGAAATACATAATTTTCACTGGAATTTTATGGGAAACAACACAGTTTCTATAGGAACATATGTAAATTCCAAACGGGGTCTAAATATAGTCCGATGAATGGTTTACGTGTATGTATAGCTGGAAAAAAAATTAGTACAAGACGCCAGGTACTAGTAGTATCACAACATCAACATGTATACTGTTACTGTTGCCAAGTGGTCAACTACGGCAGTGGTACCTAATTGTAAAAATCCTGTCCTGTTAATCAGCACGTTTTTTTTCCTCCTTTGTTGGGTGACGGTTGGAGAGTTAATTGTGCGAACTTTATCACGGTGACATCCGTGGGTGGTCGCTAGCTGCTACATGTCCACATGAAGACGAGTCAGATAGTCCAAAGCATACTGCATGGTGATGGGGTTATTAATTTATTTTAGCATTTTCTTTCTAAGCCAACGAATGGAGTTATTCACTGATGGTCATACAAGTACGTAGTACTATTATGTACTTCTGCTAAATTTTCTATCTATATATCTATTCTGTTTGCAGGAGGGTGAGAGATCAGCAGTGAAGACGAGATACCGTACTGTGACTCGTAAGAATGTAATCACTCCAGCTATTATGATAACACACATTATTAATTCACAAAAGCAAGCAGTCAATCACAGTAGTGTTTCAACTCTAATTTGACAAACGTAATTAAGGAGAAACTTTAGGGGGTCAATGCTGAAGTGATACAGGAATTTCACATCACAAGTACAATCTATCTGTTATATTGTTAAGACGGAAAAAAAGAAACCAACGTATTCACTCCCAAGGGTCATAAATTACCCTGTTAATTGGAAAAAAAAAGAGAAAAATTTAATCATCGATTGAGGTAAGTACAGATTAACGGTCCAAATTAATCAAATGTATATGGAAGCTATTGTAGTAGTATGAGAAATATACTTGTATTTTCAGTCATATATAAATATTGAAGTTGGATAGAATGATACAACACTATTTTAGCTAGCCGCATAATTGCGTGAGAAATCCGGTTATGTAAATCACATAAAGTTCCTGCATTTCAAACAAACAAAAGCTTGCGAAATTGCAAGTTGTAAAAGTACTTTTGGTGCAAGTTACTCCCTCTGATCACTAACAAGTTATGTTTTCGACTTTACAAAGCCAGCAAAAATACAAGGTGTCAGTTTAACCAATATATTATATTATATTATATTATATATAAAAATTATAAAAGTGTACTACGATGATAGTATTTTTCTTACAAATTTATGCACATCATTTTTATATATTAAACTAAGTATTACAAACATTATATTTTGTGAAACTTAATCGAGGTATTCGAAGGTATCACTAAGATAGTGGAGGGGGTAGTTGTCATGCATGCTCATTAATGATGGGATAACTACTCGTAGTCACTCTCTAGCGTGTCACATGCATGTCCAATTTGGCCCCAAGATGATGAATCAGTAATAACTAGTCAGGTACCTATACATTGCAACGAAGTTTTAAAAAAGAATAATACATATATCAGCATTCTTTATGACCTAGATATCTTCTTTCACATCTATTTTTCTTTATTGCTTCTCCCATGACCTTTTGTGTTTTAACTTTAAAGTTTAATAATTTAGGGTGATGCATCCACAGATTATCGCAATATTTCTTTCGGAATTTGTCATGTTCATGTGATACTACCTAGCTCAGTTTGCACTTGATATATCCCCTATACATTCATGTAAACGATACCACAAATATATCGTATGATTGAGATGGAAGACACCAAAGCTTGATGCAAATACAACTCAAAACAAAAAACAAAATTCTTGAAAATTAAGCTAAAAGTTCTAAGGTAATACCATTGTTCTCTCCAAGCCAGCGCACAATAAATTTGGCCAGAGAAACATTGAACAGGTTACATGCAGTGAAAGGAGAAGAAATTTCATTCGCACTGACTTGAGTCCAAAAATATCAAAGAAAACAACCTAAAAGCTCGAATTTCCTATCATAATGTACATCTAATGTAACATCTACTGAAACATAATTGCCTTGCAACATCAGTAATCTATCTGCAAAAAATCATTAAAATAAGAGAAGAGAGTACGTAATTCAAGAGCATTTCGTTATTATGACAAAGGATGTATGTATGTGTGTGTATCAGAAATCACCAGTCTAGCCTTTCATATGAAGGTTGCTAAGGATTAAGCAAAGGCAAATTTAGCTCCCAAAGTTTCCAATGTGAGCCTAACTCTCAATAAGGGCAGCACGTATTGACCAACATCAACATTCAACAAGCATTATGGAATCTGTGATCTAGCAAATTTACTAATTCAAAATAATAACCATAGCAAAATACGAACAGCCTAACCCCTATGATAACAGATCCCAAAAGAACATCCCAGTATGGACTTTTTGCAGAGATATTACCTGTTGAAGTTCCTTTTCCTGTCTTGCCGATCAAGCCTGATGTTTCTTCACTATCTTTGACCTCAGTTGAAGACAACACTGCCTAAGGGATGAACAAATGTATAGGAGGATCGATATTAGATGACCATGAAGAGATAGTTCATAAGGTAAATTATGAATATACCTTAACAGCAGATGATATCTTGGTTATATCATCCCCAATGTACTCCTTTCCGGTTCTATTAAAAGGTATACCTTTGTACTTACAATGCTCACAAGGACACCAATCCTATCCTACTACCGATTAATTTTGTTGCTGCTCCACCTAAAAAAGAAGGAAAAGCAAGAGTTATAGAAGAAATCTGGCATATAAAACTATAAAAGAATAGAAGTATTTTACCAAAAAAAAAACTTACTCGATCTTTTTTACAGCAGTTCTTGTGATGACATCAGCGCCTTGCTGGAAAAGAAGTGGTACTATGTTTTCAAACTTCAAAAATATTTAGACCCTCAATAAAACAAATGTAAGAATTTCAATCATCATTAGAAGAATATTATTAAAGCATATCATGATAGTAGGGAAAATATAGAAAAGGCAACTCCGAGATTGGAGCTCAATGTGTGATATCTCCCCAAAGGAAAAGGAAGTGTACATTGAAGCTCTCTAAATGAGCAAGAATACAAAGTGCTCATGCGATGCTATTGAATTCAAAAACGCAAATCCATAAATCATTTCTAAGAGTGAGTTATAACTACCAAAATAGTTTGTTATTATTGTAGATAGGGTATGGGATGCATACACAATTATTCTTTTGTTCATTTGAAAGCTGGAAAGCTAGTGATCATAATTTTAGATCAAACCAAATGTTCTTGACTCTGTAGTTATTTTTTAGTGCATAGAACAATAACATGGAATAAACAAATATTAAATTTACTTCATTATTTTGTTTCTCTGAAAGCAATATCTTACATGGTTCAATTCAAGGAACTAAAATATTTACAAGGTTTAACTCAACTAAATTGTCAAACCCTGAACATCGTAATGTGCAAAGGTATGTCTCAGAAACATGTGTCACGCGTATATCTCAATCTGCAAGCAGGATTTGGGCTTGAATGACCAACGACAGTAAAGACTCTGATAGGATCGACCTTACCGATCTAACAACACTAAGATCAATCTTGCATGTGTAATCCTTGATTTGTGCCTAAAAGCATGGCATGCAAAAGAACATGTAAGATTATTTTGTATAGACAATGTCAAATCATAACTGAAAGAAGCACCACCTTTAGATTTTTGCATTAGATATTTCTGATAATTTGATTAGTCTTTAGGCATACATCAGGAATGCAGAATAGAAAAAGAGTAATCTGTAATAATAAGCACATGTAAGCGTTGGCAGATCCCAATTCCACATTATATAGATCCAAAAGTTAATGAGGCATGTCAAAAACTCCTTCCATATCAAATAGAAATAGGACATGAATGAAAAAGGGAAGAAAATACATGTCGAGATACCTTCCTTCTCAAATAGAAACAGGACACGATGGAAAAGAAAAGGAAAAACTTGCAAGCTCTCATTAAGAGGGAAAACTCTAAAGAAATAGTAATTGAGTGTGAAATGCCACTTCCATTCCATTGGTTCAAATGGACACCATGCACCTCCCTTTGCATAGTAGATGTGCAAAATAATTTGATCCTGTCATGAAAGAGCCGGTTTCTAGTTAGAATTTTGCGATCAGAACAAATCCAGCTTGCACCATTAAGAAACACATGATCTTTTGGAAAATATGGACAAAGAAGAAAGAGATTGAATATATACCTCCTAGTTTTAGTTTTTCAAATCATTTCTACAATTCAGGCTAGAAGAGCAAATACAAACATAAAATGCAAATATGAAGCTGAACCAATGCCTCATTAAGGAGTTAAAATTATATTAGCGTACAAAGTAAATAAGAAACATATGATCTATTGAAGCATTCACAAACGTTGGAGGAGACCCGAAGGGGCAAGATCCATGATCGAGGCTTGACTATACAGAACCACAAAGCTGATATGGATCATATGCAAATTAACAAGGAATGCTCAAATAAAAAATAATTAATATTCATTTTCGAAGCTCTTTCGGGACTATGTAAGCTGTACTATGGCTTCTTGCTTGGCATGTAAGCTGAGACGCTTGAAGCCAACTTGGCTCCAAGTTAGCAACTAAAGAATTTTTTATGGCAAAGAACAATTTTATTATTGCAGGGAATGAAGCATCAGCATGCACCGCCTTTCTCTTGGTTTTCTTATGTGATGAATAACTGTGGGTGGCTAATCTCTCATAAGAATAAAAAAACTGTTGGATAGTGTTAGGGCCGTGCCGTGAAATTTGGAGGCCCTGTACAAAACTCTAAGTGAGGCCTAAACCAAAGTACCAAATATAGCCAAAATAATGTATGTATTGCAGAGCAAATGCGATATATCAAGAATAGTACCTTTTGAACTCTTGGTTTGCATAATCTTTACTTGAATAACATCATTCTCTTAGTGTTCTTTGAAATAAAATCTTCAATAATATGCTCATAATTAATCTTCTCCAGCAATCCACTCTCAAGTGCTATGTAGCCAAACTATTAAGTCTTTCTTGTGTCATTGTAGAACGCAAGTATGACTTCAATAGCTTCAACTTAGAAAAGCTTCGCTCCACTGATGCAACAGTCACAGGAATGGTCAATAAAATTCTATATGCAATAGCTGCATTTGGAAAACAATCATGCCGCTTTAGAAACTTAAGAATTTCAAGAGGACCCATATTTTCTTTTGGAATGAAATCTTGAAGAAACCTCAACTCAGATATAGTTCATTGGCATCAATATCGATTTTCCATCTCTTTTAAGGGTGCTTCAAGATTGTCACAAGAAGATTTCAAGCTCTTATTATCCAATGACCGCAATGAGTCAGAAGTAAATAAGAAACCAAAATTCTTTTGGTAATCCTGATATTGTTCAAATCTCCTTGTAAGCGAGGAAATAGCTTGATCAATAATATGTATAAAATAGTTGATTCTAAATGGTTCCTCTGCAGACTGTGTGACAACATTTGTGTCATCTGGGTTCTCATCAAATTGTCTCTTTTTTTAATTTCTCGCTTTTTACGAAATGTTGTGTTGATATCCACTCAAGTGCGATTCCTTTGGTCGCTCCAATGCTTCTAAGAAACCGGTTTCTATACCCTTTGAAGAAAGAAATTAGCCCTTGCATTTTCTCAATAGCAACATCAATAAGCATATCCTTTGCTTGCAAGTGTTTGCTTACTAAATTAACAGCATATAGTACCTCATACCAAATGACTATTGCCACTATAAATTCATATTCTCCAAGTTCATTATTTGCCAAACCTTTAGCCTCACTGCTTGTTTTTACATCATTATCAATATCAGATACCTGAAATTAAAAGAAAGAAAATATAAGTTAAATTTTGAGGACAACCAGAGGAAATGTATCGTTATTAATATGTCAATGTCAAATACCTGAAGTAGAGCCTCTCGAGTGTCAGCGCATTGAAATCTGATAGCTTTAATACTTTCAACATGACTCTCCCATCGTGTAGCTGACACTGACTTGAGAGTCAATCCCATTATGTTATCTTTCAGAATCTGTCATTTCTTAGTGGAATTAACAAAAGTTGTATAGATGTGTTGGATGATTCCAAAGAAGTCTTTAGCTTTCCCACAAGTCTTGGCCATATCACAAAGTGTTAAATTAAGGCTATGGCAACCACAAGCAGAATAGAAAGCTCTAGGATTTACATCCAAAAATACACTATCAAGTTCCTTAGAATAGACAAGCCAATCTCTATCGCAATGCTCTCCAATTGATAGAATTCTAGTATAGAATAGTGCAGAAAACCTTCTAGAATATCTATCCTTGGGACCTTTCTGAATTGATAAGTCTCTTGTAGGGCCCTTTTGTGCTAAAATGTCGATCTGTTTAGGATTAAGTGAATCCCAATATCTCGGATCAAATATATCAGGCTGAAAAGAATCACCAACATTCTCACTGTTATCACCATCATTATCAGTTTCAACATTTGTGTTATTAATAAGAACTTCCTGAACTTCAACATTATTTTCTGTCCCTGTCGACCATCTCTAGGATCATTTTCAATATTACTATCAAGTGCAGGAGCTTGATCAAGTGCCTGATTACCGGAAGACACTTGTGATTCTTTTATAATAAATCTATCCATTGCTCCTTTCTGACATTGAGTTAACTCCTCAATTCTTTGTTTCTTCTTACGTTTTTGGGAACCGGATTCATATTTTCTGAATCGATTTGCAGAAGACATGGCTTCAAAAGATGAAAAGAACAAACTTAAAATTATACAAACAGTTCTAGACTTTCATACGAAGGATTTAATTAGTACAATACAATTAGAATTGAAAAAAAACGAATACCTGCACTCCTGCAGGCCTCTCCTGCACCTGCTGCCTTGCTTGCTGGTTACTTACTATTCGCTAGATGAATGGACATTGGACGAGCCGGCCGGCCGGCGCTCGGCGGAGACGAGACGAACACGAACTGACGAAGTCACGAATACAAGAGAGAATACGAAATGCCGTGGGGGCCTCGGGGCTTGGAGCCGAGAATACAAAGCGCCACGCATGCGAAGTCGCCGCGGGGAGACGCGCGCGCGGACTCGAGCTAGGCTCTGGCGCTCTGGCCTCACACGAATACATGGGCCTTTTCCTGCTGCCTGCTGGGCTGATTTTTTGAGGCCCTGGAAATTGGGGGGCCCTGTACGGTCGCACGGGTTGTACGCCCATGGGCCCGGCCCTGATTGTGGTTTGTTCTCTTATGCTCGATTTACATTCAAGCAATTTTTATTCATATAATTAAATTGATTGTTTGTCTTCCTAGGATTGCAAACTTTGACATAGCCTTAGAATTATTGGTGCAAATAGGTGAACATAATTGTTTTAGGTGTTATTTGTGCTAAACATTTTTGAGTTAAGCTTCCGCATTATACACTTGGTTTAGCCAAATAGAATTTGATAATAATTGGAAGAGAATTTTTAAGACCGCTTATTCACCCCCTCTAGTCGGCCTCCTCGATCTAACAACCGACCGTGCTCCAAGGAGGGCCGTGATCCAAGTGCTGGCCATTGTCGAAGGAGGGCCGTGGTCGAAGGGTTGGGCGTCAAAGGGTCGGCCATAGTCAAAGGAGGGCCTTGATTGAGGGGCCGACCGTGGTCGAAGAATAAACTGCTACAAAGCAATGTTTACTATAGGAAATAAATTGAATTGATTGCTTGTCTTCCTAGGAAATGTGGCATGTTCACAAAGTAACAGAACGATGGTCACCAAATCTAATTGTATCCCATCAGGTTAACTGTGAAGTAATTGGGGAGCGTTGTTGAGCATGTCGAGTATGATCATAAACTTGACCCGGCTTCCTCTAATGAAGGCATGCTCGAGTTGTCACACCTTGGCATCCTGCAAGAAGGTAGTAGAAATCAGTAGAGGAATTAAGCGCATACGGCGATATGGTATGAAGAAGGAAGGGGAACAAGCAAGTAAAAGTACCTTGGTGGTGAAGATGACGTGGTTGACCTGGCAACTCCTGTTGCCGTCACAGCCAACCATGGTGCCGTGGATACGGATCATGTGCACCATCAGAAACCAAACCAAATCCTGAGAAAAATTACACGCATATTCTAATAAATTATTCATCGAAACAAACACATGTGAAAACCTAAAAAAATCCTTGAAAATCATCGACAGACATGTATAGGTCTTGTGGAGAACCTCCAACGGAAACCGAAAGGCATGCGAAAGAGGAAGGGGAGGAGCTTGATAGCTCAAAAATCATCCGCGAACCTATATAGGTCTTCTTGAGAACCTCCAACGAAAATCGGAAAGCACACGGAGGAGGAACAGAGAGGAGTTTGACTAGCAGAGGCAGAGCAAAGTCTTGTCAAGAACCTCCAATGGAAACCAAAAGGCACGCGGAGGAGGAAGGGGAAGGAGCTCGGCCGGCGGAGGTGGAGCAAGCGACGCCGGTGTGGAGCGAGAGGAGTAGATTTGGGGGATGGACTAAGACGGTGGCCGATGCAAGGGAATCGGACATGCGGGTGGAGGGTCGGATCTATTAGACCGGAAGGCATGCGAGGAGGAATGGGGAGGAGGTCAACTGGTGGAGGCAGAGCAAGCGACGCCGGTGGAGAGCAGTAGGAGTAGACCTGGAGGAGTGACTGAGATGGCCACCGCTGCGAGGGAATCGGGAGAAGAGATAGGGTACGGGCCTAGGACACGCGGATGGAAGAACAGATCAATTCGACCGGAAAGCACGCGGAGGACGAAGGGGGCAGCTCAACCAACATAGGCGGAGCAAGCAGCATCGGTGGAGAGCGGGAGGAGTAGATCTAGGGCAGGGAGTGAGACAACAAGCGCTGCGGAGATGCTAGCTACGGTGTGCCACCAGGAAAGTGACGCGCCACGAGGAAAGCGACGTGAAGATTCGCAAAAACACGCGGAGCTTAGCGCTGAGGCGATGGATCTTGCCGGTGGGGCGATTAGACGGACAGCAGCAAATGAAGGGCATCGGAACGATTTCGGCCAACTCGGAGGGCTCGTTGGCAAACCAGATGGCGTGGACGGGTTGGGAGGCCATTTTTTGGAAAAATAAAGACCTGTACGTAAAAATAAGCACCTATATGTAAAAATAAGGGCATATATGTAAAAACTAAGGATCTATATATAATTACGAAAAAAATAAAAGGTACTTTTATATTTCTAGTGAGGTGGCACGCTTGGGGATGGAAATCCCTAGTTTAATATAGTTAGTATTATGGTGTGCACCGCTGCAACGTATGAAATGGCCATGTTGATCTACGATCGAGCGGGCCAAATCCCACTAATCAAAGGCAGTTCTGGCACTCTTTCATATGGTATTTACAGAAATAGCAGTATGCGCGACGTATTAACAAAAATGTCACTTTTGCTGCCGGCGGACCGGGCGACAGCGCCCACAAGGCGACGCGTGGCGCTGTCGCCGGTGGCAGGCGGGCGGCAGGTAATTAGGCCGGTTAATTAGCCGGTCTAATTACCTGCCTATTTTTTCAGTTTAGTGTTTGTTTGAATTTTTAAATATATCAAATAACCTCAAAAAATTACGAAACTTTAAGTACAGCCTTCGAACACAATTTTTTTCAGTTTAGTGTTTGTTTGATTTTTATCCACGATGAATGTTCCTAAAAATTTCAAAATTCATGAAAAATCGAACAAACATGGCTAAGGAACATTATGTAGGAGATTGTAATATTTTATAATTTTCGAGCTTGTTTGTAATTTTTATCTCATTTAGCAACATTCACCATGGATATGTAAAAATAAATTGTAAATAAAATTGTGTAATATATTAAATGTAAAAAATTAGTAAAAAAAATTATACAGATAATTAGGCCGGCTAATTATCCAGCCTAATTACCTGCCGCCTGGGGGCTGGCGGCAAGCATACTGTAGCTACTGTTCCTCCGGGTTGTACTAGTGTAGTGTTGGATTAAATTGATGTTAACTTAATCTAGCTAATTTGGATTGTATAAAATTCTAAACAAATTACATAATAACTATTACTATATCGGGACGCTTCACATAAAATTTTGTAATTTTTGGAGCTCGTTTAGTATATATAAAAACTTATAAAAATATCAGAATTGTACGAATTTTTAATGAACATTTGTATTGGATAAAATTCCAAAAATTACCCTACGAGCAATGTTATGTTTAAAGGTTGTACGTAAGATTTTGTAATTTTTAGATCATTTAATATATTTAAAAATTCAAACAAATACTAAAAAAATTAGTCAGGTAATTAGACCGACTAAGTAGCCTACCTAATTACTTGCCGCTTATGGGTTGGTGACAGCTTGCCTCTTGCGCCGGGGCTAGGCGACATGCGCTGTTGCTCGGTGGTGGGGAGGCGGCGCTGGCTGGCACCGGCGATCGTCACACGCGTCATCTCACGGGTGCTATCACTCCATCCGCTCACGTATACTACTATTTCTACGAATAAACCTCTATCCGTGCAGCGAGCGCCACCTCGACACCGCTCCACCGACACGTCGCCCGGTGAATATTGGTAAATGTCCTTGGTTCTCGCAAAAGGTCCCCGGAATTTTTTCTAACCCTCCGTTTTACGGGTCCCATTTTTTTTAGTCCTCGGTCTTTGCAAAAGATCTTTTGAAAACGTTTTAGTTTTTAAAAACTCGCGATTCGTCTCCTTTATTTTGATTCTAGGCCCATAATACATATGAAATTGTGCCAAAACTAGGTTGATTCCCAATCCCACTCGTCGTGCATGTTGTTTCCACGGAGACCATGTATCCTACAGTTTTTGCCTACGCTTCACTTTTTGACACCGTACGCTGTCCTTTTGTTTTGTAGTTTCTGACCAAGCCTTCTTCATCTTTTTTTCTTTTTTTCTTAGAGTATTTATACAAAATTCGACTATTTTTAAAGTAAAAATAGTCGAATTTTAGGATATTGGATGGTGATCTAACATTTTAGATCTTTTTTTTCGAAGAGGTGCTTATATGAGATATTTGTTTTTGAAGAGGATGCTTAAATGAGTGAATTCGTTGAATAGAGATCCAATATCCTTAGATCATCTAACTATTTTTACCTTTTTTTTTTTGCCGTGACCTGTCTCGTGCTCGAGGAGGTTTTACGTTCGTGATCCGTGAATCACGACTCCGAAACACTCTTCGAGAAATATACTTGGAGCAGTACGTACTCTCTTGTACGAAGGATTCCACGGTGGATCTTGGGTAGGGTGCATATTCGGTTTATTCGATTTTATACGATTTAATTTATTTGATAAAAAATTTATTTTTTAAAAGTCGATAACCGAATTAACTAAATTTAAAAATCGAACCTAATTAATCGAATTATTTCAATTCAGTTAATTAGATTTTTCGGTTAACCGAAATATGCACAATGCTTTAACATATAATAACATTCTTTAATCTAGTGTTATCATATCGGATTTATTTTTTAGCGAATGATATCTCTAGAAGCTACTAATGTTCTTCCTTTTGAGATGTTAAAAAATACCTATAAAATTAAATGAGAATAGCATTTGTTTACTACAAATTCACATAAGGAAAAATAATATTTCGGTTAATTCGGTTTTATGACTTAAAAACCGCACAAAAACCAAAAATGAAATAACATGAAAATATAAATCGTACCGAACACTATACACCGAATAAACCATACTTTCAAATGTTTTTGATTCAATTCGGTATTTCGATTTCGGTATAAAAATGGTCACCCCTAGTCACGAACAAGCAAGTTGGGTTATTGCCCAATGAGGTGTACGTGAAGTAAGCTGGTGAGCTAAACTCCTGACATCTTTAAGCTAAAACTAGAGGGTAAATCCCGCAAAACATTACATGACATCGGGCTACCACTAGGAAAAATTCCGCTGTCACCGTAACATAGGATGATTTGTATCACCCCAGCCAATTAGAAGTTGACATGTGGCATAAAAAAACAATGTAAGCATATACTTAGCACATACTGTACACATAAAACACAGCTGCTTCAGTACACTACAGCGTTGCTACAGTGTTTACATGCCGCGTGTCAATTTTCGGTTGGCCCGTTACATAAACTTGATTGGACCAACCGGAGATTCAAAATAGCAATCCATGTAACCACCGTGTTTGTGCAGCTCACGCACTTGCTTCACCAAATCTGACGACTTCGACAACAGCTAGCAGGTAAGAGCAAACAATTCCTCTTTTTTTCCCCTTTCGCTGAAACGGCCGGACAACAAAACATCTCCAACCATACCGATATTCAATTGTTGTAGCTCTGTTGGCAGAAGAGCCAAACTAGAGCATAGATATACTGGGGCAGCAGCGATCGATGGCCGTCTAACGTAGCCTGAATCTTTCCAATATCGGTGCACCGATTCTTCTTATAAAAAGATGTTGCTGCCGTAACCACCACCCTAACAATAATCATACCGCTTTTTATCTCCGGACGTTGCCATGCCTCCAAGCATGATTGTCTCGCTTGTGGCAAAAGGTGGCCACCACTATGGTATACCAACAAGTAACTACACATGGCATCTTCACTAGTGACAATTCAGCTGTTTCTTAATTATACCATGTTAGTAAATTTCTATATAGAAAAGAGAAGGTGAGAAAAGTGAATGTGCTATCTTTTATGTAAGAACAATATAAGTACACAAACCAACGTAAATTGTAATAAAGTGTGAGGGGGCAAAATATGATAAAAATAATATGGAATAGTTAGAGAAATTAATTTTAAAGATGAACGATTGAAGATGTTGTCTCAAATACTATCTTTATATGAGATAAAAAGTCTTAAAACAAACTTAAGAGACAGACTATTGTACATATCTTTAAGAACCCATACTAATAATAAGATTCTTTTTGCATGGCTATTGTATGTGAAACTCATGTGCGATTTTGCCGATATAAATGGAAGAGTATGTATTACAATTAACTAGACTCTATCTTAAAAGCATCTTGTAGAAAAGCGAAAACTTTTCGCTATAGCATCATCGTTCTCGCTTAGGTGGTCGAAGACGAGGATTAAAGAAGAGGAGGCTTCTCAAAGGCTGTCCATATAATTTTGTTTTATGACAGTGGTTTCATAGACGAGGATGATTTGTTTAGGAATTTCTGGTAGGATTATATAACAAATCCCCCGTATCCAAAACAGTAGCTCAATGGCACTACCAAACACGATGTGAATATTTCTCGATAACACATTAACATTTATGAAAATTTGATCGGCTCTGTGATTGCGGGTTTATGTGTCAAGCTATGCTTCTTCTTTCTTGCAAGAATCCAATACTCGAGCCCCAGCATACTATACTACTATAGCTAGCTGGAGAGCTTGCTTTGGACAACATGATTTGGGATGGCATTTCTTGAGAAAGAGGAATCGTTAGGTACTAGAGAAGAATCGGGGCTTATGGATCGATCACCTAGTAATTTAGGGAGTAAATTTCACAAGACTGCAGTTTTAATGGCTAAACTACTAGATAACTGCAACATCTGTCTTAGATTTCATGGAGCTGAACATTTAACGAGTAAAATTTTCACTGAACTGCAACTCCGTTACTCCTGGCTCGTCCTGGTAAACTAGCGCCCACCTATCATGGTGGTAGGGCCAACTCGGGTCGTTAACGGTGCCACACGTGTGTGCCACGCTAGCGTTATAGGGTCTACGGAGCAAGTCTTTTCGTAGAAACTTAAGCGGTAGGGCCCATATGTCAGTGTCTTTTGACTCTTGATCCTATTCCACGTGGGGCCACTATCTCTTCTTCTCCTCAGCTCGAACAGAGAGAGGGAGCAGGGGAGGCTGCCGCGGATGGCTCGGGCCGAGGTTGGCACCAGTGAAGCAGGCGACGGCGGCGGAGGCCAGGATCTCACCTCAAATGGCGCCCACGTCTCGCCCATGCCTTGCACCGTAGCCTCCTCGTCGCCGCACAACTGCGCCATCGCTCCCAATGGGACTGGCTAGCTCTCGTATTAGCTAGAAAATCTAGCTATCTATTTCAAAGGTCCAAGTCAGAATATCTCAGATTAAATGGAAGAATCTCATATTAATAACAATCCAAATTAATTAGAATTTGAAATCGAAATAAAAAAGTAGTAATTTGGTTTCATTGGACATCTAAAGTAACATCCATAAATAACTAAAATTCAGAATAATAATTAAATAAAAATTAGCAAATTAATAAAAGAGTCAATGTCAAGTATAATACAAATTAACAAAATTTCAAGGAGGTGAAAATTAGTGATTTGATTTCTATACAAATTCTAAAGTAAATCCCTGAAAAAATAAAATATATATGTTATATACTAAAAGTCGATGGCATGAGTTTTACAGTTGCTAAGAAAAAAGAAAAATAAACTAAAAATTCTCTAGAGAAAAAGGAAAAACATTTGCCCCCCGATTCAGTGGGTCTTTATTGTGGTCAGTAAACGATTATCAATGAATAATAAATAAAAAGAGTCTTAGATGGCCCATACTAAAAACAACGTATAAGAGGAAAAGGACATAGATGTATAAAATAAATGAGAGAAAAAAAAGAAAATGTGGCACTTGGCAAGAAAAAAAAGGAGAAATGAAAAAAGATAAGACATATTCTACCTGCATGTTTTTCAACAATGTGCATTTTACAACTTTGATTTTTTTCTAGAATCGTCATCAATGTAGTGGGTTCTAATTAAAGTTGAATTATATCAACCATCTGGTATTATCTATGGTACAATAAAAGCTTATTGATTAATCAGCTAAGAAAAAAGAGAAATATTATAGAAATTCTACTAAAATAAAAAACAGTTTACCTTTAATTTGGTGGACCCTAATTATATTTAGCAATCTATAACTGATGGATATTACCTAATAAATAAGAATAATCGATAGAAATTCTAAAAAAAGAAAAATATGTAGCTCTTAATTACGTTGCACCATCTTATGATTAACATATCATAACCAATTTAGAAGCAAAGCAATCTTTCTTTACAGAATGCGCCGAGATACTGTCGTCAAGTATCAAATTAACAAATACCAACGTGTAGTTCGTTCTGGCACTATTCACTACTGTATTCTGCAGTTCGTCCCTGTTTCCCAATACTCTACAGTCTACACAGTCTACTCTACTGTATTGTGCCATGATTAGACCACTAGCTAGTATTCTAACTCCGATTCTTGCATGCAACTCATGACCAGGGATAGTTTAGGGCACAATGCACCATATCTCTGGCGATATGTACCTGAGATTTAGATCCCCTAATTTGATATCCAGCTATATCTGCGATCAGCTATTTTAGTCTGTTTTGTTGTATGATTAAGAATTGGGTTTGCTTTATCATCAGTTAGTTATACTTAAAGAGCTGGCTGACGCCTCTCAGGCACTAAAATACAGCTCATTGCTCTCATGAATGCATGATTAAAGGCGAAGGGGAAAAACTAAAGTATTTGTGCTCGAGTACAATAAAGGAAGAAGAAAAGAAGTCCATGCTACTGGATATGCATATATATGTGACTAGTCTATTGCTTCCTCCATCCAAAAAAAAATATAGGACGTACTTTTTTTTAATAGTTTTATCTATAAATATAGTGTGTATTTCATATTCTAATTGTCGACGATTTAAAAGTCGATCTTACGAATATAGGAAAGAGGAAGATCGCTTAACAGACTACATAAAAGAGACAGGGGTGTCTTTATTGCTATATAAATGTTTACATTTATTGCTACATAAATTTTTACATGGATGCTTAAAGATACTTTGATTACAATTATGTGAAGGATTGAAATCCTAGATATCCTTGTTTTCTTTATCGACATCGGCTTAGCTTTAAATAGCTTCTGAAGGGGTGGCAGTTAACTCTCGCTAAGAGATGTCTCTTCCCTCCCAAGACTTAGTCGAGAGACGCCCAGTTGATTCATGGGATCTGCACGTGATGTCGGTTGCTATCAGTGAGATATCCTTTGTGCAGAAATTCGAGTGATTGTTGTCAAAGAGATATTCTTCCCATACGAATTGTCGTGCAGTCCTTGTCAGTGTCGCAGGAGAAAACATAGGATTATGATAGAGATATACCAGTATACTTAATTTGTTCCCTTTCAACTACGCAAAGCAAGGCATTTAAGGCTTATTGACCACTCGAGAAATGGACCCATATAACAGTCTAGTGAGTTCTCTTGAAAGGTCTTTGATCAAGAATTGGTACTGATCGAATATCTCCCCTCCGCTCCAGGGTACACTTAGGATCTTAATCGGAAAGATTATGATGACTATAATTAATAATAAAGTACTAATTATAGGTTATTTAATCCTCATCACCAAAGCAAAATAAGTATGTTGTTCGCTTTATATCTTAAAATATATATAGTTTTATTTTGTATTCTCTACATACATATACTGAATATAGTACTTAGAGATACTCTCTTCGGATACAAAAGATTGACGTTTTTGACTTTTCAAAGTCAAGAAGATGCTCATTTGACCACTAAATTCTCTTGTTATATATTTAAAAATATTAAATGTGCAATATTGTGAAAGTATTTTATGACAAATTCACTCTTATCATTTTCATGCAGCAAAACCATATGTTTTAAATAATAACTTTGGTCAAAATTATTAGGTTTTGACTGCACACATTCTTGGCGTCACTCTTTTGTGACTGTAGAGGGTAATAATAAGGTATAGTCTAGTTATTTTTTCTTGGTCTATATCTTAGTCTATATATAAGAAAAAAAGCACAGCCTATATTTTTTTGGACGGAGTGAATATTACTCAAGCCGGTACAGAATGGCATATTAGACAAGCGAGATAAGTGTTGTGTGGGTGTCAGGGCAAGCCCAATAGCAGTGTCTCATGTGTAAAGAAATGTACCGTTTTTTCCTTGTACTTGGAAAAATAGTACTTAGAAAATATATAGTTTTCCTTTGTATTCCTTATATGCATATATTGAATATAGTACTTAGAGTTACTCTCTTTAGTTACAAAAGATTGACGTTTTTGACTTTTCAAAGTCAAGAAGATGCTCATTTGACTATTAAATTCTCTTATTATATATTTAAAAACATTAGATGTGCAATGTTATGAAAGTATTTTGATCACAAATTTACTCTTGTCATTTTCATGCATCGAAACCATACACTTTAAATAATATATTTGGTCAAAATTATTAGGTTTTGACTGCACGCATTCTAGACGTCACTCTTGTGTGACTGTAGGGAGTAATAATAAGGTACAGCCTAGTCATTTTTAATATCTCTTATATCTATATATTGGCCTATGTATAAAAAACATAGCCTTTTTTTTGACGGAGTGAATATTACGCAAGCCAGTACAGAACGGCATATTAGACAAGGCAGATACGAATATATGCGTGATGACTAAACAAGTGATATATGCATGATGACTAAACAAGTGTTAGACCATAAGATAAATAATGCTCATGCACATGCGTAGAAAAAGCTTCGTAAATTAGAGCCTCCACATGAGCCCCAGACTGTTGTGACTTGTGCAACATGAGTCTGCCCCTTTGCCGATTATTTAATTGGGCGCAAGAATGCCATGCTGCTCTCGAATGGACTCAACCAATTATTAACCTATTGGTCTGTAGTATTTCTCACACACACATATATATATACATAGATATAGATCTATGGTGGCTTTCTTTCTAGATATCTTAATCATGCTATGCCGATTTCAACACACAAAATTCGATGGCGCGTCGATCTACAGATCGAGTTGCGTTAATCTCGAAAACCCTTGCGTCTTTTTTAAAATGTTGGATCGATTTACAAGCACAAGTGGCAAGCGTTGAAATCCACCGGCGAAATCAGGGCAAGCTCCCTGGAATCCACACGCGGCCACAGCTGCCGTGGTCGTCGTTTAGCCTAATGCACGGTCGCCGTTCGCCGAAGCTGGCACTCCACATGGCGCCATGGCCTCGCCTCCGAACTGCACCTCCTACCGCCACCGCCACGCCTTATCCTCCATGAACCACATGCTACTAACTAGCTAGCTAATCTCATCCCTATGGGTAGTTAAAATGTCTTCATCTATTTTTTGCAAAAAAAAAAGAGAGGCTGAAGTAGCGTTGCCACATGTGAAGATGGGATTGCAGTTATATTCCCTTCTCTCATGTACCACCCCTGCCGTTGCCCTGCAGCTCCTAGCTAGGTCCTCAGGGCATGATGAATCGGGGCGAACCCCACATCGTAGTCCATACTCAGCACTACGCCCTTGTCCACTCGGTGACCCATGCCTGATCCTAACCCTACTTGGTAGCCATGGCACCACCTACACCATTTGCTCTCCAAGCATCACAATCATGCCCCCGCCCTAATCCGCAAGCTTGCGTTCGCTAGCATTGTAGCGCTGCATGTTTGCACCACCACCACCACTTTGGCTCGTTTGGATCACGGGAGATTTGCCCGATTTCTGAAGGAAATGTACAGTTTTCTGCGAAATTCTTGCGTTCCAAAAAGAAAACTCCGTAAGAATTTTATAGAAAACATGTTGGATCGGAAGGACCTTCTCATCCCCAAAAGGTAATTTTTATATGAAAGACTCACACACTTTTAAGTTATATCGATTTCCCTTCCACAATCAATGTGTGGCTGTTTCAACAATCTTCCACTTCACATATTGGTGTTAGATAAGAAACAGAAAACGAAAAAACAGAGAGGATGCGGGAAATTGTGCCGCATACTATAGTCGGTCATTTGCCGAGTATTTGTAGCAAAGTATAGAATATCTCCTGCAGGCCGATACTAACCATAAGTAGATTTACATGCTATACATATTTGTTGAATATGGTTATCTATCCCGGGGATTACAATAGATTTGAACCAATATGGTTAGAGATAAAAACATGCTAAAAATGTGCACAACAAAATATGACAAGAAAGGATCTCGCTATCATCCCCCTCTGTCGAAGCAAGAGGGTTCTAGACGCAGAGACTAAATCGAAAATCTTCAAAGAGCTAAACTGGAAGGCCTCTTGTCGTGATATCAGCAAATTGTTGGCTTGATGGAACATGAAGAACTCAGACTTCACCAAGGGAAACCTTCTCACGGACAAAGTGGATATCAATATCGATGTGTTTAGTTTGTCTAAGTTGAAACGGATTGGAAGACATATAGACTGAACTGACGTTATCACAGAAGACCACCGTGGCAGACTGGAGAGGGTGATGAAGTTACTTTAATAGCTGCCGCAACCAACAACATTTTGCAAGGGCATGAGCAACACCTCTGTACTTGGCTTTGGCACTAGAGCGAGAAATCGTCTCGTCTCTTGGAGGACCAAGAAATCAAGTTGTCGCCGAGGTAGATGCAATATCCAGATGTAGAACGACGAGAGTTGGGACATCCCATCCAATCAGCATCGGAATATGCAATGAGAGAATATGGAGTACTTGCGCAAAGATGAATACCAAAGCCCATTGTACCTTTAACGTACCAGAGAATTCTCTTAACAAGAGCAAGATGAGAGTCTCTAGGTGAATGCATGTGGAGATGCACTTGTTGATGCACTTGTTGAACCCCATAGGAGATGTCCAATTGTGTCAAAGTGAGATACTGGAGCACGCCTACAATACTATGGTACTCCGTGGGATTAGAAATTGTAGAGCATTTAGAAGTAGAAAGCTTGGCACGAGTACCAACTGGCGTTGAGGTAGTGTAACGCCCTAGGGTCCAAACCGGCTTAGGTCTAACCCCATTCTGGATAAGCCATGCACACATAGCAACCCGCTTTCACTTTCGTCCTCGCTTCGTGCAAAACGGTTAAGAGTAAGGGTGCTTTGTACCGAGTAAGGGTGCCGTCAGAGTGAAACTTGTGACGAAACACCCATTTGCCGGTAATGACATTGGCACTTGGTGGGCGTGGGACAAGCTCCCACTTGTTGTTGTCCATGAGAGCCTTGAACTCATTCTCCATTGCATGGTACCAGGGTGAATCTTGAAGCAGTTCGATTGTTTTGGGGCGAGCAACCTGACCATAAGCATATTTACATGCTATACATATTTGCTTAATTTGGTTATTTGTCCCAAGGATTACAATAGATCTAAACCAATTTGGTAGCGATAAACACATGCTAAACATGTGCACAACAAATATGACAAGAAATGATCTTGTTATCAGTGTCCCTCAGCCGTTCACCATCTCCTACACCATACACCGTCGTTCTCTTAAGGTCACAATCTATGGGACGTTCACACATTGGTGTCCATTATGCATGAAATGTTAGAATCAGACTCTGATACTACTTGTTGGATCGTGAGGACCTTCTCATCATTAAAAACTAGCTTTTGAGGTAAATGATCCCTCCACTTTTAAGTTAGTCTTTATCCTTCTATAACCAACATGGGACTATTACAACAAAACAATTTAATTCCTGCAAAACAAGAAAATTCACACGTTCCAAATAAGACCTTACCCTGTATTCTCCCATAGATTAGCATCTAGAAATACCTTTTAAAACAGGATTGGCGTCTAGAAATATCATAACATACTTGCAGTGTTACAGAAAGTTCAGAACAGTAAATCAGTATTCCAAGAGTGATTAGAGCCTCATCCCATAAGTTGGCCATTTTTCCGATCGGAAATAGACGAGAAATATGAACAAGTAATACCAGAGCCAAGTCTTAAATCTTTGATCGGAACTTGGAAAGTTAACACGCTTAGCATGACGATGAATCCACAAACTATCTATAGCTTGCTATTGTGTTGCGGTTGCGCGCCTTGTGTTAGCATCACGAAGGAATTAGTAACAGACCGAATTAGTGTTCAGTAACACGTGCATGCAGGTCATAAAAAACTCCACTTGAAACTGACATGCATGCCGCGTGTTACCCCTTGCTGCTCGTCACTCGATCGATCGTCAGTGCTCCCAGAGCAGCAACGGTGCCGGTTCGAATCGGAAGTCGTCGACCGCGACGTCGTACCAGGTTAGATCGTACGTCGACGGCGGCAACGCAAAGCCAAAGTCGAGCAGAACGTCCGGCAAGCCGAAGAGCGAGAGATCTACACTGTGGCCATCCGCATCGCATGCGCTGGTACCGGTGTCCTGCGCAGCCGCGGCCGGTGCGCGGTCAATGGCCGCGGCGAGCGCGGCCGCGGCACGCACGTCCTCGGGCGCGGCCGAGGCGGGGCGGGGCAGATCGTGGGAGATCTCCGGGAAGTTTAGGTGCGCGGCGGCGCGGCCCTTGATGGCGAGCGCGGCGACGTCGTGCGCGCGCGCGGCCATCTCGGGGGTGTCGAAGGTGCCAAGCCAGATGCGCGACTTCTTGCGGGGCTCCCGGATCTCCGACACCCACTTGCCCCAGCTCCGCATGCGCACGCCGCGGTACGTCGGGTGCTTCAGCTCCCGGCGCGGCCGCTTCCTGCCGCCGCCGCCGCCGCCGCCGCCTGACTCATCGGAGGACGACGTCGCGATGGAGGTGCCAGAGCCAGAGCCGGACCCGGACCCGGAGCTGCTGCTGCTGCAAGTGGTACTGGAGGCATCGAACACCGGAGACAGTGCTAGCTCTTCTTCCATGGGTGGTGGTCGCTGGGCACAGCTCAGTGTCTCAAAACTGTCTACACTCAAACCAGTACACGTTTGCGACTTGTTACGACTTACGGGTTACTGCTTATGAACGATGCAGTGTGAGATGTGCGAAGAATAAATAACACCGGAAGTCATAGTGGAGAGTACAGCGGATATACTTGTTTTGCTTTCCCGAAGAAATGTGATCGTCATGGAGATATGGTTAGTAGAAAAAGGCTAGGTAGATACAAGTAATACAACATGCTTACGTGGCATGGTGAACCCGGCAACCCTCGCAGAGCTGGCGATGCGCACGCTGGCTCGGCCGACAAACGCGCGCCTCACCAACGCTTGGGCCTTGTCCTTGCTCGCCAAAAAGGTTAACATGCATATGGTCGGTATGGCTTAGCCTGGAATGGTCAGCCATACGTACAGTACAGATTTCTTACCAGCTTGAGTTCTCACAGTACCCTAGAATCTTTTATATGAGAAGGTCTACTGGTTAGAGCTCTGGAGTTTAGTCAACCACATCTACCAACCAATTAGTAAGAAACTTCGTTGTAAATTCAAATAGAGACAAATCAGTGCTACATGCCTCACCTTTTGTCACCAGACATGCAAATAGCTAGCAGCATAATTGAGACAAGGAAATATTCAGATCTCCTGACAAAAGATTGATCAGGAAATCGGTTTTCTACTGCACAAATCAGCTAATGAAGTAACAAGAACTTTGTTCAACTACAGCCTACTAAATTGGGCTCGTCCAAGGACTAAAAATGCTCCGAATCTTCCATCCAGAGATCCTAAAGATTTGGATCTTGCTTGCAGCTGGTGGGGTTGCAATAATGCAATGGAAGCACTGCCAAATATATCTATCCCTCTGCACAGGTTCCATGCATATGGGAGTGAAAAGCAGTTCAGGTCTCTGAAAAAACAAACTTGGTTCTGTGAGAACAAGATGGGAAGGTTGAAATATGGAGTGCAATTGAAGCAAAGTAAGCAAGATGCTGTTCTCCTCCCTTGTCCAGAATTGTTCCGATTCAATGAGAACAAGATGGGAAAAACTGTAGTTTTGGTCCTAAAAAAAGGAGTAGCAGTACATCAAGAAGCACTGCAGGATTCGCTGACTAATGGCGTATTTTGAGGTACCAAAACTGCGTTTGCGTCGTAGGTAATTAACCGCCCTTAGAATACTGTGAGAGTGTGATGGCATCTCTACGTATAGCCCAGATCATCGATCAGCGAGCCACGACAGTTTTTTTTAGGGAACATGTAAAAGCGTTGCATGTCATGCATTATATTAAAAAGAAACCTGAGAACAACAACAGCGTTAGAGGTACAGGGATTGATTACAAAGGAAACAGGAAGCAAGAAAGAAAGACAACCAGAGAGGAAACCAAGAAAAAGGTCAGGAACAGAGGTAAAAATGGTGGAGATGAAAAGAGTGATTATAGAATTGAGATTTTTTTCCTGTCAGCATAGGGTACCTATTTGCGCACTGAGCTACGGACTGTTGGGGGAAGGAAAAAAAGAAAAGTCTGCATGGTGCGCGCGCCTCGTGATTCGCATATAAAATACCTCGTCATCCCATCTCCGCGTTGTTTAACCCACCAAAAGCAAAGAAAAATCGCATCATTAGACCATAAGCAAGCGCTTCTGCTGAAGCTGGCTGGCGCTGGCTTCACATGCAGAACCTTGATTAGCTTGACCTTTCTCTCTCTCTCTCTCTCTCTCTCTTCTAAATCTAATTAAGACGCTCCCCCTCATGTGTTTCGCGTAACTAAACTAAGACCACCACCAGGAGCAAAGCGACTGGAAGAACGGAAAGCGTTTTGGAATATCCACGGAACCGTCCGGGCAGTAATTACTGTAACAGTGTGACAGCCATAGCCTACCGAGCTGGTCGCCAGCTAATACTTGTTCTTTTTGGCTGCGATTTATAGTTTTTAGTTGAAATTTTTGAATTTTGACTGTTTACGGTACAGATTACGGAGAAACCGATACTTACTTACTTACGATTTTGATTGTCACAGATGTTGAACTTTGAACGTGTACTACACTTAACTTGTAGACCCCGTCTTTAAAAAATACTCCGTTTGAAAGTTAGGTAGTATAACAAAAACCAAAAATCGACCGACCTGTAACTTGCCAAACCAGCCCTAGCTCGTGTGGCCAAGCATAGCAAGGTGGTTAGCACGTCCATGACGGCGCCACACCACTAGCCCATTTCACACCCGAGCGTCGAAAGCTACGTCGCCACGGATGGACGGATCGATTTAATGAACGAGCGCCAGAGCAAGACCGGTGATGCAAACGCGGCGGTTTTCAATGGAACAAAAGAAGCTGAAAGCTCCCTGATGCTGTAGTACACGGCGACCGATCAGCATTCAGTAGTACTCGGCTCCTCAAAAAGAGCAAGCTTCTAGGCCGTAATCTACAGTCTCGCGTTCTGGTAGGTGCGTTGCGTCGTCCTCTCTGACCATGTAGGGCTCTCTGAAACAAAAGTGACATGACCGACTACGTGTCAGCCAGCCTCCTTAAATGTACAGTACAGTACGCTTCGTATCCTGTTACTCCTGCTTTTTGACATACGGCCTGGAGGCCTAAAAGCAGATTAAACAATACTTGGCAATTCACGGGCCAAATCATCCTTGATTAACCTGCCGGGGCAACACATTACACACGTACCCGGCAAATAAAAGAGAAACATGCACGCATCGAGTATGTGGAGCTCAGCTCGGCGTCCCCTGTAGAGCCGGCCAGAGCTAGACTGCAAGGTAGAGTGGTGCTGGGCAATTAGGTTTAGGTGGCTGGGTCGCGCGTTGGGATGGTCCAAGCTCTGAAGCTAAGCCCAAGTGATTTGCAGGTTGCAGCAGCTTGACACGATGGAGTAATCGGACCAGCCGAGGGCGCGGTGCGTCTCACCTACCATGAATGCCACCCGAGCAGCTGATTTCCTGATCGCCAAAATCGGACGGGGACGGGCGGGCCCGGCGATGATCGACCCTGTGGGCCCGGCGCCCTCCGGCCGGATGTGGACGAAGCTCCGCGGCATTGGATCCTCCTGCTCTTATAGTAGGGCATGCATTTTCATCTTCGCACGATTTTCCCTGTCGCGTACCCTGTATGCCGTCACACTGACAAGTGGCCAGTGGGCTCTACCTGCGTTGCCATGCCATCCTTCGCGGCCATAACAAGCTGGCATTGAACTTCTTTTAAAATCGATGTAGTTGACATAAAATTATTTTATTTATCATCTAAGTATTTTAAATTTGAGCTAACGAACCAATGCTCGTTAACCTTTTTTTTACTTGAAATGGATTTATTTCAATTTTGAACTTATTACTTATTGTAATCGAAGCAATTTTGATATGAACCTCAACGAGCCTTTTGCCGGCCCTATTCACAACTCGACCAATCTTGCCATAAAAAACAGACTCAGGAATTTAAATTAAGAGGGCCAAATAAATTGTGCAATATTATTATATTTGATGGGAGAATAAGATAATACTAATACAAATAAAAGTACAGTCGAGCAAGTTACACATATTCACCTATGCCTTGTCTTGTCTGCCACACGAGAATTGTTTTCGATTTTTGCGGGAATTAGAGTATTAAACTGATTCCTACCTTACAAGTAGAGCCTAAAATTATTGTATTAGATCTTACTCAGAGAGTGTATATCTTATGAAACCAGAGGTACGTGACTGAGAGAATAAAGGAAAAATCACAGGACTGCGCTACTGCAGGCAGCCTATCGTCTAGGCATTGTTACTCATCGTATCATTAATTTGTGACTCATATGATTAGTTACTGAAAAACTAGCTGGTGTTCAATATGTTCAACTTATGGCTTAAACTTATTTTTATACTATTCATAATTTCATCTTTTTCTGAATTTTTGACTTTTTTGAGCTTTTTTATCGGTTCTTTTTTTCTCATATTCGTTTACGTTGTCTGTAATGGGCTAACATATTTTTTATATTTTTCAATTTTTTTAAATTTAATTATGTTAAATAAGCCTCTCTCAGCTACAATGTTTTTTCAGTCAGCTACAATGTTTTCAGCCATAAGCTTTCAGTCGAACCGATCACCACCGTAAGAGGGTGAGAGTAGTAACTTACGTCGGGGTAAGTAGTAGAGCAGTAGTTTTATGTAAACGGCCTGCTTACATTATTCACCTTAATAATCTAATCTTGATACATTCTTCGCCTAATCTAATCAGTGACTCCATACTGTACTTAGTAGTGTTCATCTCCACTTAAGAGCAAATGGACAGGAAAGAATATTACGTGTCCCGTTTGGGACTTGCTCATTTCCTCTTGTAACATAGGATGATGATGATGAGTAGCACTATAAAGGAAACAAAGAAAAGCAATTGGTCCTCCCCTAAAGGATCTCAGTTTTTCTTAGATATACACAAAATAACAACATGATTAACCGTTTGGGATTTCGAGACCGAAATTAAGCAGATCGAATATGTATTAATTGCACATTTCTGAAAGCTTACAATACACACTACTGCGAAAAGAAAACAAGCACACGAGCATATAAAATCAAGCCTGCTAATTAATATATCATGAAGTAATTAACCAACTAAAGTGTCTAGCTAGTTCTTGCAGCCAATCCACTGTTTCACCTCGCCCTAAAACGACTTGCCATCCAGAGATCACATCGGTCGGCCACCACAGGCGCGCGCGGCATGGCAAATGTGTTTGTTTCTCTCCACACGAAACAAAGCACAAAGTGGAAAAGAAATGCATGCCCGCCCATGTTGATCGGCCGTCTGTTGCGGCCAGCCACTGGCCGGTGACTGACAGCTAGTCCGGCTGCACCGGCGAGGCAGCGTCCATCCAGCACTGCTCGGCCCACAGGAGCGGCTCGTGCAGCGCGGCCGCGTCGCCACCGTCGTACTCGTCGGCCGTCGCCGCAGTCCAGATAGGAGAGCACCAGAGCCCGTCCCTCAGGTCCAGCAGAAGGTCGGGCAAGTCGAACAGAGCGTTCTCCTGCTCGCCGCTGCCGGCCATCCCCGAACTGGCAGCCGATGACGTCTTCGTCGTCTCGGCGACAGAGGAGGAAGACTCGCATTGGTCGGTGGCACCGGCTGCGGCCATGGTGGCCGCGGCCTGGATGTCGGCGGGGGAGGTGGAGGCCGGGCGGGGCAGCGCGTGTACGAGGTGCGGGAAGTTGAGGTGCGCGGTGCGGCCCTTGATGGCGAGCGCGGCAACGTCGTGGGCGCGCGCGGCCATCTCCGCGGTGGGGAACGTGCCGAGCCAGATGCGCGACTTCTTGCGCGGTTCCCGGATCTCCGACACCCACTTGCCCCAGCTCCGCCGCCGCACGCCGCGGTACGACGGGTGCCTGCCGGCGCTCCCCCTCTTGCGGCTCGCCGTACGCTCATCGACTGCGGTGCAGCTGCTGCTCTCCTCACCCCGGGCGCCGTCGGTGGCCTCCGCCGGTGCTTGTTGGCTGTCGGGAGCAGGAGTGGTGCTCCTCTTGCGCTTCAGGTGCTTGGGCTTGGATTTCTTGGACAGTTCTTGTGCGCCATTGATGACGCATGAGCCGGAGTCGGAGGAGGACGTGGTAGGTGCATGGATCGCATCAGCTTCCATGGCTCTCTGCACGGAATATTGGAGGGGAGATGAGCGAAGTAGTGTGTGCTTCCGGGTATAAATAGTGGGGAGCTTATGTGTTGCCAGACGCTACCACTACCAGGTGGACCTAAGAAAAGGTTGATGTTCTAGTTAGGAGCTCCTGAACTAACAAATATGAGAGAAATTCTGCAAGTATTTAGATATTTGCAAGCTGGTGTCACCGCTAACAAATAGATGTCATGTATTGTTTAGGCATATAATCAAGGAGGTGTCTATAATCAAATGGTAACCGTCTGGTACTACTAATTCTGTACTCCAGCTATAGCCAAAGGTTTTTTTTTCATAAGTCCGGCCAAACAAGTTTGATAAAGGCAATTGTCCATAGAAAAGTTACACCTCAACCACCTGGGGCGCTTCTTTCGAGCAAGTGCTAAGTAAAATCTGCACAGGTCGCCAGGCCGTCCGTCCTAACCAACGGCTAACACAAGGTATGGGATAAAATGCAGGAAGAACGGCCAAAAAGCAGCGGAAAACATCGGCATGTTCAACTTCCAGATTGGCTGACGAGCAAATACGTCAAACACGAACTGCGCGCTGAACCAACTGAAAGCAAGAACACAAAGCCTGCGCGACGTTGCACAAGTATGCAACATACTACGACGATATCAACATGGTACACAGATAGAGCCAGCGTCTGACACTCATCACTGCAAGGCAGGGATAAAAAAAATTGACGGTTACCGACCGGTAGCCAGAAAAATCAGTGGATATAAGAATTTAAAAAACAACCAAAATTTTACCGGTGTGAATTTAGATTTATAACTGCATAATCCACTTCATAGATTGGTTTAGACATTTTTTATACTAGATTACCTATTATATGAACTAAATGTGCATCAATTGTTATACTCCCAACTTGGGATTTTCAGTTTTTAGCAATATTTCCTTTTTTCTAGCGGTTTTTCCGGTTACCAAAACGATTACCGGTTTTCTAACCACCCAAATTCAAATTTTAATTCACAAATTTTATCCAGTTTTTTCTAAGTTTCCCTCTGGTTCCGGGCTTTCTATCCCTGCTGCAAGGTCGCCTGATTCTGCCGACAGTCTCAAGATCAGCTCAACTCATCATTATGGCTAACAAGCTCCGTAATCTTAGACAACACAAAATAATAGCTCACAACATGCACCAGCTACTCTAGACGGGTACATAAAAAAGGAACAATGGAATGAAATCAACTACTGCAGACTGCGTGGCACAGACGCGCTTCATAAATGGTGTAATCTGAATGGCCGACCTGTTCTTACTGCTGGGCACACTGTATCCTTGGTTCAGCATCCTCCTCTTCATCGTCATATGCTTCCTGCCGCCTTTGCTGCTGCCTTCGCCTCATCTCCTCTTCTATGTTGACATCGTGCATGGTGGTCTCCTCACACTGATCCAACTCCATGTCTGACAGTTGGCTCCCCGGTCTTGGTGGCAGAATCTTCTCAAGTGTTCCGCATTGGCCAGGGGTGAGTACATCGGGCTCAGGAAACTCGACATTGAATTCAACAGACGGCCTTTCATGAAAGGGCGGCCATGATAAGGCATGCCCTCGTCATTTATGGCCGAGTGTTGACCTATTCAAACAAAACATTATATCAATATGTTAAGAACAGAGATCAATTGAATCAATAGGATAGTAGAATGGAAGGCAAATAGCAATGAAGAATAGGGGAAGGAAAGAAAAACAGATCCATAAGAGGAAATCGTACCAGGTTTTATAACCTCCCCAGGATTAGATTTGATTAGAAGCTGCCGACCATCAAGATGGGTCAGAACAAATTGGATGCCACACAGAGCTTCAGTCAGAGAGATTGTATGCTCAATATACAGGTCATCGAACTTCCTCTTAAATTTTGGGTGCTCTTTAAGTTGCAAGACAAAAACTATGCCTCCTGTCATTGTATCAGGCTGCAAAAGCATGAATTGGCAACATTAGATGGATACTCCTAGATATTATGTGCTCGCAGTACGCACACATGCAGGCGTTGATTGCTAGCGCAAATGCAGACGTGCGCGCTTGATGCTTGTGGTTAAGAGAGACTCACAGCTTCATCAGCTTCACTCTAATACAATCTTTTGGTCATGTTGCATCCCTTTCTCCATATGAACCTCCAAGACCTTCTTCTCCTGGACTACTTTGTTTCCTCTACAGCTTGGGCATTTATCCTTGTCACTTATCATCTCACCTGACCAAATGCAAATCATAAGACAAACTCAATGGAAAGATATTTTTGTAGGAAGATAAACAGTGGCATACCTGCTCCTCTGCATTCAGAGCAAACAGTGTCCATCTGTTGGATCATGCCAGGTCCTATCTGTCTTGTTATTCTCCTCATTCCTGCACCACGACAACCAGAGCAAGTACCTGTTGCCCCACTCTTCGATCCTTTTCTGAATGCATAACAAACAAGAAACAGTGAGATCCCTACTAGTAAAATAGAAAAGGAATGCAGAAAACCAGATCTTGTTACTCAGTAGCAGCTACAAGTACACCAGTCAAATTTGCAAGTTTCATTCACTGAGACCCATCCTAAAAAATTGAAATCTGCATCGATTGCAAGGGGCAAAATCCAACCTTATACCCTCATGCAAAGATGCAATGCAGCAGTAGGACCATTGCATATAATGATGATGAAACAAACATAAATAGCATGGTCGCAATGCCATTAACTGTCCTACATGGGCAAACAAGAAGTTTCATGCCTGACTAGAAATTGTTAGTTGCAATAATATATTATAGGCTTTAGGATCAGACTGCTAAAATTCTGTTGATATCCTTAAAATGGTAATAAAACTCTATACCATTGAGTTTATGAACTAGGGTACAGTAGCACATAGTAATCGACTAGTTTTATTCATGACAAACTAGCTACCTGACTACCTCTGCTCTTCTATCGCAATTGAGCCCTTCTATATACTCCCTCCGCTTCATTACATTACCTAGTCCAATTTTCTGGCAGTAGTCGTTCGTACAAAATCAAGGGTGAAGCAATTACAAGTTTTCTACCCCTACAGCTACTTTTAAGCAGGAACAAAAATATAGTAGTGAGAGTATTTCATATAATAGGTGTAGACAAAGTGGAGCACTTATTGCTCTTTCCTTGATTTTATAGTTCCTTGGTCTATGTACATAAGATGGTTGGACTATAATTGTGAAATGGAGTGTAGCTGATTAGCTACCCTTTAAAACCATGACCAAATCATAGAACAGGGAAGTGATTGACAGGCTCCAAGGTCCAAAAGAGGATTTGAAAGACCAAAACCTTCGCTA